>OX578133.1:58021631-58446631 GCA_951213105.1 Amaurobius ferox
TGAATTAATTTTTTTTTCATGCCAAACAAAATCCTCCACCACGGCGAATATTAATCTGCAAACCGCATGTCTCTCCGACCCATAGATATTTTTTTTATAGTGTTTTACTTTTGCTCCGAACTTTTGAATCACCCGGTATATACAGGGTCTTTCAAAAATCCGTATAAACTTTAAAAATTTATTAAGAATCGAAAAATCATCGCATTGAGATACGGTTTGTACCATAAGTATTGTCAGGACGGGATTTTTTTTTTTTTTTTTTTTTTTTTGACGTGAACAAATTTTGTAGTTTAAAAAATCACCTATAGGTGGCGCTGAACGCGCTAGAAAGACAAAGAAAATAACTTACTGTACGTTCAATACCTTTATTATGTGTTATTAGCATCATGTGTTCGACGTGTCCTCCTCCACAAGGTATGACACAATTCAGGCTAGTGAAAACACCCGTAACTGCAGAATGCAGCATGTCTGGATGGATGAAACTCACTTCACGACGAATGGAATCTTTTACTTTAGACAATGTGGAAGGGTCTGATTGATACACTCGTGACTTTAAATACCCCCACAACCATAAATCAACTGGTGTCAAATCTGGAGACCGAGGAGGCCATGGGATCTTGCAATGCCTACTGATAAGTCTGTCTTCCCCGAAGGTGTCAATTAGAAATTTCTTTACTGGAGTTGCGATGTGAGATGATGCTTCATCTTGCATAAATGTTACAGTAGATATCACATTTCGTTTTCACAAAGACGGTACGACTTGCTCATGCAGAAGAATCAAATAACGCTGTGCGTTTACTGTGCAAGTTTTCTAACCAGTACTTGAGCTAAACTCCTCGAAGAGAAAGGGTCCCAGAATGTAAGAATCAGTGAAGCCACACCAAACTGTCAGGCGTGGTGAATGAAGTGGCTGCTCTATGTACTCACGTGGATTAGAAGTCACCCATATACGATAGTTGTGTGTGTTCACATTTCCATGCAGTGACATGCAGTTCACATTTCCATGCAGGGCTTCGTCTGTCTACAACACATTAAATAACCACTGTGGTTCCTGTGCGATTTTTGACATAGCCCATTTGGCAAAAGTTTCTCGCTGTGCGGTATCTACCTGTAAAAGCTGATGACGTGATTGTAATTTGAAAGGATACGGATGACTGTGAAGGATATGCCATACCGAGGATACACGAATATCCAATCGCATTGCAGCTTCAGAAGCGCTGCTAGTCCCAGCCGCTGTTTCAGTTGCTAGGTTTTCAATTTCAGATGCCACAGCACTGGCACGGAAGTCCATTAACGATGGTCTTCCACTTCATGGCCGATCCTCCAAATATCCAGTTTCTTCAAATCGTGTGACAAGCTTCAGTAATCCAGAACAGGTGATAGGACATTTTCCTTTCTTTAGATTTTTCCTAAATCGGAATTTTCGCAAAGCATCTGATGCTGATTCTCCGCTCACGTAATACAGCTTCACTAACAAGGCTTTCTTGATCAAAGTTAACATTCTCGCAAAACCTTCTTCTTAGCACCGTTTACTAATGAATCAAATGAAGAATTTACAGAGCACTACAGCTCTTTTATAACAGCCTCAGTTACATATTTTTGGAAGATGTATTGGGTAAGCGCCACCTATAGGTGATTTTTTAAACTACAAAATTTTTTCACGTCAACCCCCCCCCCCCCTATTCTGATAATAATTATGGTACAACCCGTATCTCAATGCGATGAGTTTTCGATTTTTAATGAATTTTAAAATTTATACGGATTTTTAAAAGACCCTATATATATATATATAATATTATATATATATATATATATATATATTATATATATATATATATATATATATATATATATATATCTATAAGTCTACACCCACACGAGTAAATGCTCTGCTTTGTGTAACTCTTGATGCAGGAAGATCAACCATCAACTGTGTTGTATTTTGCGCTCGAATTCTGCAACAGATACAGATGACACATCGATGTAAGCATCTACGAATGGCATCTCTAGCGCAGATAATTCAAAACCTTTGCAGTATAATAGACAGAAGTAATTGTGGGCCAGCATGAGGGTAAACTTGATGATAGTAATTGATGATCAAATTTGTAATATGATGATTCTTGGGTAAAATCATCGGGTGTTTTCTGTTTGATAAGTTCGCATTTGTAAGTCTTCCGCCAACACGCATAACTCCTAATGAATCTAAAAACGGAGTCGAAGATAAAATCTTGCTGCTTGATTTCAAAGGTTTCGCAGATTTTAGGCTAGTCAGTTCCTCGGAAAATGCAGAGTGCTGTACAATCTTTACAATTAAAGATGTTGCGGTAAAAAGTTCTTCAGTTGATAAGTGGCTCTTTAAACGATTTTCCGGTTGCTTAGAACAATTATTTCTAAACCTCATACACGATGCTAATATTCTGCATAGCCTTATCCACGAAGAAAATTTTGAAATTAAAGTTGGTTCTTGAACTTTTGAGACATGAAAATTATAACTCCTTTTCTCTTCTTTAAACACAATTTCACTGAACTCAGCGTCGATATCAAATTTTTGATCTGTCATTTCAAGAGGTTGTTTTAGCCATTGAGGTTCTGCAACCACAATATGCTCTCCAAAAATTCTGATGGAAGATAACCCCTAGTTCCGCAATTTGCTGGATTCTCTACCCCATGTACAAAGTTCCATTTGACATTAGGAATAGCTTCTTGAATTTTGGACACACGATTTGCAACAAAAGGCTGCCAACGACGTGGCTCAGAAGAAATCCACGCTAATGTGACTCGTGAATCTGTCCAAGCATAGACACAATTGACAAGTATTTCAATGTATGAGAGAACAACCTTCGAAAGATTTGATAGCAACAAAGCTGCACATAGCTCTAGTCGTTACCTTACACCTTTCTGGTAGGTCGGACGGTCTGGGTCTCAATAACAACAACATAGCTCTAGTCTTGGAATAGACTGTATTTTTAAAGGTGCAACTCTGTTTTTTGCGGTTAACATATTCACATGCACTGAATGCTTAGAACTTTCAGATTTTACATATATGACAGTTCAATAAGCTTTCTCAGAAGCGTCAGAAAAGCCATGAATATCTATGACAATGGGATTTCAACATAAAACATAACGCGGAATTTGAAATTCTGATAACTGCGGCAACTCCGAGTAAAATCTTCTCCACTTTTTGTAATTTTTTTCACTAGCAGGTTCATCCCAACCAATGTCATAATTCCACAATTATTGTATTAAAATTTTAGCGTACGCAATTACAGGTGCCAACCATCCCATTGGATCAAAAATCTTTGCAATTTCTAAAAGAATAGTTCTCTTCGTGCATGGGTTTTGGATGTTAGTGGATTCAGTAAAATGAAATGTATCTGTAGTTGGTTTCCAGTTAATTCCCAAAACTTTCACCTTTTTGTCACTATTAATTTCTATAGATATATATTTTTGAAAGAGAATTCTTTGGTCTTTCCGATGGTGTTAAGATGAAAACTCTGCGATAATATTTTCGATCGCTGAGGAGTCGCTTTGTGCGAAAATCGCTCAAAATGGCACTTCAATACTTAGTAACTAAAAAACTAATTTGAATTTAAAAAAAAGTATGACATGACCAGTTTTATTGATACTCATGATATGACCAGTTAATTGATATGATATGACCAGTTAATTTGAGCGCGCAAAAAAGAATATTTCGTAAACTCTATGTTTTTTTCATTAGTATATTACTGTGCTGTTAACCATTGAAAATATTTTACAGTTTCTAAATTACGACAGATTAAGTGTGTGCATATTGCTTAAATAAATTTAAATCCAGCAATAATGTAACAAATTGTATCTAAAAATGTTCTTAGTCTCAGTTGGCAGTGTTCACGCATATTAATTTATTGTGAATCTTCTTTAAAGTGTTCCAAAATAGCATCTTCCATTAGGATGAATTGGCATTTCTTCTGTTTTAGAGTAGAAAGCTTAGAGGTAAAAGACATGGTGTTTATTTTCACAATTGATACATACCTTTGACATTTTCAGTATACATATAATTAAATACACATACTGAAATACACAACATAACATATTAATAATGATTCGCTTGATAATTTATAAAATTCTACTGTTAAACTTATTCCATTTAGCAGGTACAGTTTCGCACAATAGTGACTATATATATCTTGAGGTTGGCATATTTTTCAAGCTTTATCGTAGAAAACGAAAGTGAAACTGATCTAATGAAATTTTATTGTTTATGATTATAGAAAATGAAGCATATTGCTTTATTCAGTATTGTGTTAGATGCCCAAGAATTTCACTTTCTCTCATGTGAGTATCACTATATGTAATTGTCCACCGTGTTTAAGGTGTTTTTTTTTATGGTTACAAATAAACAAAACAAACTTTTATTGTTATAAAACCAGAAAGAAAACTTTATTATTATGGTTACAAAAACAAAACTTTATTATTATGGTTACAAAAACAAAACTTTATTGTTATGGTTACAAAAACAAAACAAATTACTTTATTTAGCATTGTATGAGGAGCCCAAGAATTCCATCTTCTCTCATGAATATCACTATTATGTAATTGTCTAACGTGTTTCGTGTTTTTTTTTATGGTTACAAATAAACAAAACAAACTTTCATTGTTATAGTTACTAAAACAAAACTTTATTGTTATGGTTACAAAAAAACAGAACAAATTACTTTATTTAGTATTGTATGAGATGGTTTATGGTTACAAATATACAAAAATAACTTTTATTGTTATAGTTACCAAAAATAAAACTTTATTGTTATTGAGGTGTGTAAAAGAAAAAAATTAGCTTAGAGCTTCATGATTGGCCTTGAATTAAAATTGTACATTACGGAAATGACAACCCGCCAATTTATTTTTCTGTGTTGCCCGATGTTCCTGAAAATCAAATTGATTAATAGATAAAATTATTTTTACTTACACAATAAAAAGACATTAACTTGCTCTAACTAAACTTTATTAATATTATTATTCATACTAAATTTTAGCATTGCTCAACTTCACCATCATTAGTTATATTTACATCGTATTAATTAGTTCTTACAGTATTACAGTCTATCTTGCACATTTATTACTTATTTACAAATTTCTATAGTTGGATTTTTATCCATCATTTCTCTTAAACATTCATTTGACACCTCTACACATTTTAACAAACTTTTACAACCTTATTTAGTTATTTTATATTTATGACTTAAATTAACTTCTTATTAGTCTTTCAGGACTTTCTGGCCGGAAAGGGGGAGCGAATTAAACTTTAAGGGGGACAAGTTTTCTATTTGCCTCATATAAATGTACCTAAATGTTGTCACATAAATAGAAACTAAGTTAATATAAAATGTCTCCGGGGAGGGGGGCTTCGTCGCCCGGATGTATATCTGAAAGAAACACTGGTCGCATCCGAAAAAACTGTATAAAATGTTTTCTATGTAAATAAACAAAGTATTTTTGTTCCGCCTGGTGCGGAGCTCAATGCTGGCGCATCTCTTGTTTCCTCTAAGCGACAGGCAGGATTTTCAGGAGATACGAATTTCTTTCCGTCTATCCACGAAAGATATTCATTCCATTGGAAATGGAACTGAAATAAAATGCGTGTGAAATTTCTACCTGAGAATTAAAATTCGAGTTTTCGACGGAAAAGCATATTTTAAGCCTCCCAAACTCGAATTGATCGTTTTTGAGGTGATGTGTGTGTGTGTCCGTAAGACTGTGGCGATGATATTTCATAAACGAAGGGAGAGTTTCTAACAAAATTTGGTACAGCGAATTTTTTGGGAAAATTTTTGAGAAATTTGGCAGTCCGCGAATACTGGAAACCTATAGATTTTAAAAGCAATTGATGTTCGGAAGGTCCCCCAATTTTTCAAATGAAATTTTGTTAAAATCATCAAAAAATCAGAATCTTCAATAATGTTAAGTAAATAATTTTTTTCCACTAGAAAACGTTTGACACAAATATTAGAACTCTAGCATGAACCGTTCTTGAAATATAGCACTTGTTTCTTCAAATATATTTATAAAAAAAATCCCGCAAAATTAAAGAAAATATTAATTATTGGGAAATATGTTCACTTTTCATATGTAATATCATGCAATAAATTTGTTAACATCATTCTCAAGATTCTAGTTCATTCCATTCGCTGGAGAAGATACTTTGTGTAATGGTTTTGTATTTTGACGTCTAACAATTCGCCAACAGTCATTTATATATGAGAAAGCTACTCTTCCCGTTTGTTTATAACGCTTCGCGATAAATTTGGCGAACTTATTGCCTCATTTAGTGAAATATCGTTAACTTAGCGACATTTCGTCCCATATTGCCGAAAATATCATTAAAATTGCAAAAATGACGTTAAGTTAACGAAAATGAAGCCAAATTGATGAATTATTTATTAAAATATTTTAGTATATGAACTATATTGCTTATTGCGGTTGCTATCAATATTGATAATTGTCAATTTAGAATTGCGCGAAATATAAGTTAATTGGATACTTCGAAATAGTTTTACATGTTGTCATCCGGAAAAGCACCAAATGTGCAATTCAACATTAAAACATTATGCAATGGATCTTATACACAATTTTTTCACTATGAAAGAAGTAAATTCATTGCATCATATAGGGAAAGTCATATGCTGCCCACATCAGAGTTTTTTTGTTTTATATTTATTTTTTCATTGTTTGCCCTATTTTAGTTTGACATTCGATAATCTGGCAAATTTGGTAATCTAGCACCGCTGAAGTCCCATACGTGCCGGACTATCGAAAGTTTACTGTATATTTTATTCTATTTGCAACCGAGCTAAAATATATAGCATGAAACTTCATTTGCAAATTTTGGTTCCCGGTTTTCTGTCTCCCCAAATTATTTTATCAAGTTACTTTACTGTCTTTGGCAGGTTTAAATATTAGTTTACCTTTATGCGTCTTAGAGCTGCAGGAAACCAAACCTATAAAAATCAAAGTGCTAACATAAGATGAAGTATGTATAAACTTTGGAACACAACTAGGTGTTTCAAAAGATGTCTATATATAAAGCAGCGTATTTGTACATCAGCATAGCTGATTTTCTCTCACTATAGTTAAATTCCGGATAAAACTAATCTGCAAAGAACTGCAGTCAGTTCTAGCGAGCTCTTTTAAATATTCAATGAGTGTGTCAGTCTAGAAAATAATCACAAATTGAGAACAACTATTTGTGAAACTTAACACCATTTCAAAATCAAACTCTCAAAGTACTACATATTTCATAATGAGCTTCATGTATAAAAAAAGTAAAACAATATAAATAAAAAACTTTTTCTGTAATATTTAATGCAGTTGATGACTAGTTGTAGTTCTTATATGTTGCATAAATATTTGGGAATTGTCCAATCCAGTGCTGTTTCATACAGTGATTTCATGGAAACAAAATATGATTATAGCCATATATATGGGTTATTCATTTGCATGTAATCATCATCACTCCTGCGATGAGGCATTCTTATGTAGCGTGGTGCTTCTGCAGAATACATAGTCGGCATTCGGGCATAATATGGTCTTTTCCAGAAATCCAGACCAATATGGTCATAGTCTTTTGATAAAATGTCTTTGTTAAAAGGCAACCTCAACAAAGCAGATCCTGTTCTGCCCCAATGGCGAACCATTTGGAATGATAGGTTTATGCCCTCAAAGAGTCTGATAAGGCTCTCTGGTTCGGTTATAATCTGCACTAAAAGTCTTGTAGGACGGAGTGTGCTAGCTTCCTGTTCGGTGATAACTGGTTCGAAACATTTGGTAGGAAGAAATTCAAGACAAATCAGCAGGTACGTGAGGGTCAACAAATCATACGGCATAATGCCTGCAAAAAAGAAATAATAATTTTAAAACAAAATTTATAGCAATAACAAGGCATTTATGAAGGAACCTTCATATGGTGGCAAGTGGTGTATACACTTCATTTCGACGGACTTATTAGACATTTTTATACTTTTTTGCATACTTATTTGGTACAGTCACGCGATTTTTTGGATAAATCGAAAGTGGCATCTTCGGAATCTGAAATTCTTAGTAATCCCCCCTATCCTCTCTAAAATTTGCTGCTGAGTCGATATTAGTCATCATTTAAGCTCTCTCTATAGCCAAATATAAGAAATAGATGCAATATATAAGCCTAAGTAATAGATGATGACAAGAAAAATGTAATATTTTTAATTGGAAGCGACATCTCTAGAACCAGAAATGGAAATCCTAGTGAAACCCTCAACTCTCACCAAAATTTGATGCTGAATCCATATCAGTCATCGAGCTTTATTTATAGCCGATACTGAAAAAAATGGATGTTTCAAGGTTAATTTTTGTTCCTGAAGTGGAAATTCGTAATGAACCCTCTCTATCTTCACTGGAACTTGATGCTGAATCCATATCAGCCAGATTAACTAACTTTGGTTCTTAGTGCATGATTTAACGAGAAATCACAGGGTGTGAGATCTGGGGATCTCGTAGGCCAGTCATGTATGCAATCGCCTCCATACATAAGTCATCTCCATGGCTTTATCTGCCGCAGCCCCCCGAGTGTTGAGAGATTGAATTAATTTTTTTTTCATGCCAAACAAAATCCTCCACCACGGCGAATATTAATCTGCAAACCGCATGTCTCTCCGACCCATAGATATTTTTTTTATAGTGTTTTACTTTTGCTCCGAACTTTTGAATCACCCGGTATATACAGGGTCTTTCAAAAATCCGTATAAACTTTAAAAATTTATTAAGAATCGAAAAATCATCGCATTGAGATACGGTTTGTACCATAAGTATTGTCAGGACGGGATTTTTTTTTTTTTTTTTTTTTTTTTGACGTGAACAAATTTTGTAGTTTAAAAAATCACCTATAGGTGGCGCTGAACGCGCTAGAAAGACAAAGAAAATAACTTACTGTACGTTCAATACCTTTATTATGTGTTATTAGCATCATGTGTTCGACGTGTCCTCCTCCACAAGGTATGACACAATTCAGGCTAGTGAAAACACCCGTAACTGCAGAATGCAGCATGTCTGGATGGATGAAACTCACTTCACGACGAATGGAATCTTTTACTTTAGACAATGTGGAAGGGTCTGATTGATACACTCGTGACTTTAAATACCCCCACAACCATAAATCAACTGGTGTCAAATCTGGAGACCGAGGAGGCCATGGGATCTTGCAATGCCTACTGATAAGTCTGTCTTCCCCGAAGGTGTCAATTAGAAATTTCTTTACTGGAGTTGCGATGTGAGATGATGCTTCATCTTGCATAAATGTTACAGTAGATATCACATTTCGTTTTCACAAAGACGGTACGACTTGCTCATGCAGAAGAATCAAATAACGCTGTGCGTTTACTGTGCAAGTTTTCTAACCAGTACTTGAGCTAAACTCCTCGAAGAGAAAGGGTCCCAGAATGTAAGAATCAGTGAAGCCACACCAAACTGTCAGGCGTGGTGAATGAAGTGGCTGCTCTATGTACTCACGTGGATTAGAAGTCACCCATATACGATAGTTGTGTGTGTTCACATTTCCATGCAGTGACATGCAGTTCACATTTCCATGCAGGGCTTCGTCTGTCTACAACACATTAAATAACCACTGTGGTTCCTGTGCGATTTTTGACATAGCCCATTTGGCAAAAGTTTCTCGCTGTGCGGTATCTACCTGTAAAAGCTGATGACGTGATTGTAATTTGAAAGGATACGGATGACTGTGAAGGATATGCCATACCGAGGATACACGAATATCCAATCGCATTGCAGCTTCAGAAGCGCTGCTAGTCCCAGCCGCTGTTTCAGTTGCTAGGTTTTCAATTTCAGATGCCACAGCACTGGCACGGAAGTCCATTAACGATGGTCTTCCACTTCATGGCCGATCCTCCAAATATCCAGTTTCTTCAAATCGTGTGACAAGCTTCAGTAATCCAGAACAGGTGATAGGACATTTTCCTTTCTTTAGATTTTTCCTAAATCGGAATTTTCGCAAAGCATCTGATGCTGATTCTCCGCTCACGTAATACAGCTTCACTAACAAGGCTTTCTTGATCAAAGTTAACATTCTCGCAAAACCTTCTTCTTAGCACCGTTTACTAATGAATCAAATGAAGAATTTACAGAGCACTACAGCTCTTTTATAACAGCCTCAGTTACATATTTTTGGAAGATGTATTGGGTAAGCGCCACCTATAGGTGATTTTTTAAACTACAAAATTTTTTCACGTCAACCCCCCCCCCCCTATTCTGATAATAATTATGGTACAACCCGTATCTCAATGCGATGAGTTTTCGATTTTTAATGAATTTTAAAATTTATACGGATTTTTAAAAGACCCTATATATATATATATAATATTATATATATATATATATATATATATTATATATATATATATATATATATATATATATATATATATATATATATATATATATATATGTCCCGAAAATATTAAAACGAGCTTTAATATTTTACCTGTTGGAGATAAGTGGGCAATGTAAATTGAAAAGATGTTGAAAGTAAGGTAGGAAATAAGACTACGTTAATGAAATAGTCCTCTCATTAATTTCCAGAAAGTTACACTTTTTAAATTTTTATACGACCCCTTAGACAAATTTGGTCAATCAGAAAATTCTTATTTTTAATGCAACAAGATCATTAAAAAACAAGAAAGATCAATCATGCATAAGCATTGATTATGAAACACTTTCCAACTGAAATGTAATTTCATTTAAAAATTTCTAAAATGTGATTCATTCAGTGGTATTATCTTTTACATTATCACAGTACTACAGTAATTTATTATACTTAAATATTTAAAACTGTATCGAAATATAAATCATCTGATTCTTTATGCAAAATCAATGAATATTTCATTCATATAACTTGTATTCCAGACTCCAGAGCTAAATAATTTTGTGTGAAAAAAATTCAGCAATTCTTATGTAATTCATCTTACAATCGCTTGAGATATTTGCATTCTGCATATGTTAAAATTAGGCTTCCTTGAAGAAATAATAAAAGTTTAGGGATCATTTAAAATCACAACTATTGTAATTGCATAGGCACGGAATTTAGATACACAGATAATACACAGATAATATATATGTGTATGTGTATGTACTCAAAGTATTGGAATCGTGCCGAAGATCGGAACTCGAATTTTCAAAGGATCTACACGTTTTGGGACTTCTAGAACACGAAAAAACTACTTTTAGGAAGACGTCTGTGTGTGTAAGGGTGTATCTGTGTATGTTTCTGTGTGTCTGTGTGGATATTACATCCACTCTAATTGAAAAACTAATGGACCGAATTTCATACAATTTGGTAGGTATGTTTTTTGTGGGAAATCCTGATGTTCATTAGATTATAGTACGATTCGTAATAAAAGAATCTGTCTTCTTTGCGAAATGGCCGCAGAAATTGCCTTTATCCACTCTAGCTAAAAACTAATGAACCAAATTTAACAAAATTTGGAGTATAATATTTCAATAACCTACAAGTGATTTATATACCAAATTTAACAAAATTTTGTATATAAATCATTTGTAGGTTATTCTACTACGATTCGGGAAAAAGGAACGGGCTATTTTTGCGAAATGGCCAGCAAAAATCGTTATATATAAAAATAAAAGACTACGTGTGCTCAATTATATCAATTAAATTCCTATTTTATATGTGATTTTTGACAACAAAAAGAATAAGACTAACCCCATTACTCTAGGACTAGCCGTTCTTGAGATATTCTAGTTTTTTCGCGTTTTCGCTACGCCACTTTTGACAATAAGTCCAGCTATCAAATGAGAACCAAATTTAAGTTTAACGTGTAAATTCAATGTCATTTAAAATACTTATGTTGTGCAGATAAATTCAAATTATCATTGAATAAATAAAGAGAACGAATATGAGTCTGCAGAGAAAGACATGTGCTGTCCACATCAGAATTTTTAACAATATTACACCAATGATTTATAGAAGTGAACGGGGATTATTTTCGTGAACGGGGATTATTTTCAGGCCATTTCGAAAAAAATGTATGATCTATATTTAAAGATCCATCAAATTTTTGTCGAATAAAATGTTCAACAAATTTAAGCTGTGTACCAAATTTTAACTCTCTAGGACGTAGGAAAGTGCATTTAAAATGCCATCAATTAAATTTATCAAGAAGAGTTATATAAAATTTAAAAAAAATGAAAAATTGTTATCTACCAAATTTATTTTAAAATATGAAGCCACTCCCATATGCAAAACGTTTAAACAAATGGAGAGATATTTATTATATAATATCTCTCTCTTTTCTTTCTGGAAGATATCCCAAAGTCAGAATTTAATTGAATTTGTTTTTTTCCCTATATTAAATAATTTTTTTAATTAAAAAACTACTTAACATATTTTACTGAATTTTTTTTTATATATTCTATGGGATAATGTGAATATTTCCTAAAAATTTCGAAGCAATTCGTGAATTTGAAATTTACTTAAAAAATGTTTGAAAAATTAGGTCCCATAGGGTTCAATGTATTTCATTTTTTCAACCCGGGTTCAATAAAAAACTAATTGGGTGATATTATTTATTTATATTCCCATAGGTCCTACAGACCGTCTGAACAACATACTAAAATTTCATTTTGATAAACTCATTTTTACGGCAGTTATCGTGCTAACGGACAGACAGACAGACAGACAGACAGACAGAATGAACAAAGTCATAAACACTTTTCAACTTTGTTGTAAAGTGTTAAAAATCGCATCCCCGGTCCCCGTACAAAACATTTCCAATGTGTAAAATAAAATGTGCCCCATACACTAATAAGGCGATATACAAAATTTCAGCATTTTATCATAAAAAGTCCCAGAGATATGTTTAAACAAAGTTGGTGAGGGATTAATCACAAATTAAAATCTAAATGTTTACAGCAAGAGTGCAAATGACGCAACGCAGAAATGCATCATAGGCAAATAGTATCTAACTCTCATCTTTAGATTTATTTACAATTTTTCAAAAATGTGCTTCCTGAAAAATACCTTAAAATTTTACATGATTAATTACAGAATAAAACTTGGAAATGGCACAATCAAAATAAACATTAAAACAGCTTAGAAATGTATGCATATGCAAATATCTGCCTCTGATCGGTGCGTCACACAATCGCAACAGACGTATTATCACATGAGAAAGTTGTTTTTGCTCTGCCATTGATCAATCGCCTGGCTTACGCAGCATTACAATCCTGCTACATTTTGAGAGTTAAACTGTACCGATAGTATGTCGCAATACAGCAACGAAGAACTTTTTGAAATGCTTATGCTGTACAATTTATGCAATCGCAATGCTAACGAAACAGCACGGGAATATCAACGTACTTTTCCCAATTCTCGACATCCTTGGAGATTTATTTCCCGATTGGTGCAACGAATGCGTGAAAGAGGAAGCGTACATCGTGTAGGTGGACTAGGTAGCCCTAGACTTCACTCAACTGATGCAGAAATTGATATTTTGACTTACTTTTGCAGTCATCCACATAGTAGTGTTCGTACCTCTGCTTTAGAAATGAACGTAGCACGTGCAATGGTGTGGAGAATACTGAGATTGAATAAATGGCATCCGTTTAACATTCATGGTGTGTAAGGACAGGAGCCAACAGATTATCAACGTCGTCTAGATTTTTGTAATTGGGCTCTGAATCAGGAAGATGCAAATCCCTCTTTTCTGAAAAACGTAATTTAGACTAACGAATGCTGTTTTAAACATGATGGATGCATAAATCCTCAAAATGAGCACTTCTGGTCTGGCACAAATCCATTCCTGGCACGTGATATTCATCATCAGAAGCAATTTTCTGTGAATGTATGGTGTAGTATTTTCAAAAACGGTTTGCTTGGACCCATATTGTATGATGGCACGTTGACAGGTGACAGATATGTTAATGAGATTCTGAATGCGGTTATTCCAGATTTTATGGATGAACTGTCCCTAACAGTACTTCCACATGCATGGTTTCAACAAGACGGATCTCCAGCTCACCATACTGCAGTTGTGAAACACTGGTTAAATAACGAGTTTCCAGACAAGTGGATTGGCTTGCATGGGCCAGCCGAATTTCCCCCTAGATCACCGGATTTAACGCCTATGGATTTTTATTTGTGGGGTGTTTACTCACAACTGTTTATCTGTCACCTCCCTTAAATAAGGCAGAGTTGCAACAGCGCATTCAAGATGGTTGTCGTGACATCACTGAACAAGAACTTGATCGAGTGCACAGAAGTGTTATCAGGCGAGTGCAGCTCTGTATTGGTATGGATGGAAAACATTTTGAACAAACTTTGTAATCTTTGTGTAAAGTTATTATTTCTATACAGTGTAGATACTTTTGCATCAATAAATAGCAAAATTATTATTTATTTATGTAATCATTGTTTTCTTTCGTAATTTGTGTATGACCCCTGAAATGCGATCTGCCGACAGGATTCTTCTCCTCTGAGAACCTATATCGATGCATCGAAAAGTGGTGCAAGTCAGCATTTTTGTCTTTTCATATCTCTGGGACTTTTTATGATAAAATGCTGAAATTTTGTACATTACCTTATTAGTGTATGGGGCACATTTTACTTATTGGAAATGTTTTGGTCTGGGGCCGTATAAAAGTTTAAATTTTGTATTTCTTAAAATTTAACTCCCTTGAAAATTTAAATCGATTTCATAAAATTCTGTATCTTTTTATGCAACGTGTTGTAATTTATTACATATGTTTAAAATCAATATTTAAGGAATAAAAGCCGAGGTCAATGTTTTTTTGGGACACCCTATATATATATATATATATATATATATATATATATATATATATATATATATATATATATATATATATATATATATATATATATATATATATATATATATATATATATATATCCACTTTGATATCTTTACCTTGTCGTGGTAGGGGGCTTGCTTGTTTCAATGATCCTGAGAGCTATGCCGGCGGTAGCTTTTGCTGCTGGTAGGGTCTTCCATCCCGGACAGATCAAAGGTGGTTCCTGCAGAAACGAGACATCCCGGTCATCCAGGTTTGAGGATAACTGTCTTGCCCTGTAAAAACTCTCAGGGGTTCACTTTTTTAGTGAATACGGGTGTTGCAATCCCGAGGTACATGAGCTATCTTTTTCTCCTCAGCTGCAAGTGTCATCAAAGCCGAACCCTTAGTAAGCATCACATCTTCTCTATGAGCACTAGTACCACCCTTCGGTTTCTGCCCGAAGGTATACCGTTTGGGCTCGGGAATGGGTTCATGTGGGTGTAATGCGAAAAGGATAGAGCTGTATGCATCTGTAGTATTGCTTAAGAAACGTTTGCAGTGAACGATTCCCGAGGTGAGTCCCTTGGTTGCGTTGGTTGGATGGTGGCGAGTGTTTCATATCAAGAAGTCCCCCTTGGATTCTTACCGGTCCTTGGGCCTTGTGCACCCGGTGCACGTTACGGCCTGCTCTACATCATCTAGCTTTGAGAATGACTCCGGCGGTTACATTTTTCAAGTTAGAAAAGTGTGGAGAGACGAAGCCTTGCGGAGGTTCTGATCGAACTGGAAGTAATCCGTGGTTTTTCTTTCAGTGGATACAACATGGAGAGTTCAGACGTGCCATTTTTGTCTAGTTCTTCATGTCTCCACGATGTTAGCAAGTCAACTGAAGGATTGGGTACACCTTCGGGTGAAACCCTATCAGCCACTGAAACAACTTCTTTGGAGGTGGATCATGACAAAAAGGGAGAGACCAGCAACCTTGCTGTGGGCGGAGGCATTGACATTGCTCTAATTCAAGAACTTTGGACCCGAAACAGTAAGATTTTGGGTCTAGGAATCAAGGGCTACAATGTCTTTTATGATACATCTTGTACCAGACCAAGAGCCGGCATTGCTCTCACCAATAAGCTTAATACCCTGAACTTAGCTAACTGTAAAGCCACTAAAGCCGACTACCCAAGTTTAGTCCCTTGGTGGTCGAAGGAGCTTAGCGGTTTATGTAGCAAATGTAGAAGGCTCTTTAATAGAGCCAAAAAAGTGGCGAGTGGCAGAATTACAAGACTGCCCTTACCTCCTACAATGAAGATTTAAAGCTGGTAGAGAATCCAACAGGAACTCTTGGAGAAATTACTGTGATGGCATAAAAGACATTTCTGCAACTGACAAACTGGTAAAAATTAGGTCAGAGGACAGAAATTTCAGTCTAAACACCATTAAGTTGCCTAATGGTAAGTTCTCTGAATCTGGGAAGGAGACCCTTGCTGAATTGTTTAGGGCTCACTTGCTGAATTGTTCTACTTCTATTTGTGGTATTAGTAAGTGGGGTATTGCTAAGAAGGTTGTCACACTTGATAGGGTTAATTGAGCAATTAATTCTATTAGGCCCTATAAAACCCCTGTGATTGATGGCATTATTCCGATACTTCTTAAAGAGGGAATTCAGGTATTTGTTCCCATTCTCTGTAAGATCTACAGGGCCTGTATTGCCTTTGAACACATACCGACTGCCTGGAGGTACACTAAGGTCATTTTTATTCCCAAGATTGGGAAAGATAACTATTATGAGACCAAATCTTTCAGGCCTATTAGCCTTACGTCTTTCCCCTTAAAGACGATTGAAATACTTATTGACAGGTATATTAGGGAAGTTATTCTAGCTGCAATGCCACTCACTCTCTAATTTCCTGCATGCTTATCAACCGGGTAAATCAACGGATACTACCCTTATAGTCTCTCCTTCATTTTGTAAAGTAACTTGAATGCTAAGGAAATTGCTTTAGCTGCTGTTCTTGACATTGAGGGCGCCTTTGATAAAGTACCCATTGACACCATGTTTCATGCTCTCGACAGGAAAGTTGTCGATATGACCATCTCTCACTCGATCAAGAATCTGTTATCTATCGGGTACATCTGTGCTTCTGTATTTGGTGATAACATGACAGTTCATGCTCTTGCAGGTTGTCCGCAGGGTAGTGTTCTTTCACCTATCTTATGGTGTTTAGATGTGGACTCTCTTTTGGAGAACATTACTAGTTCTGGCTTATCCTGTATCGGATATGCTACTGATGTTGTAATCATTGTTAGAGGCAAGTTTGGTAACACTGTCTCTGATATTATGACTGGTGCTCTTAGGAGGGTTGAGTGACAACAATGATTGAAACTATTAAGTCTCGTGATCATCATGAGCCACAAATAAACCCTTTTATGTATGATTATGCTAAATTTTTTCCTGTTCTGCCATATTAAAAAATATAAAATTTAGAATAAAAACCAAAGTTTTCGCTCGAATTTAAAAAATAATTATATCTAGTTCTAGATTTTTTGGTAACAGAGCCGTATATAAAGTTTCACGAAAATCCATTAATACATATTTGTGGCTGCTATCTTGTACAAAAGAATTTAACCACATACAGACAGACAGACGGACATCACTCCTAAAGTAGTTAAAAGGTGTTCAGAAGATCTTAAAACATATATTGGCATCAAAATATCGAATTCGAAAATTTTTGTGAAAACAATATTTTCTCAATAGTACGTATGAGAATGTAAAAATAATTAACTGGTGTGTAGCGCAACTTGACTTTCTCAAACCAGAATCCATTTTTTAATTATATGTGAACAATTTTGAAAAATCGGTATTATGGATCCAAATGATTACAATTATAGCATGTTACCCTTCCCTCTAAGGGGTTTCACAAAATCTTTTGACTGATACCATACTTGACAATGTACCCCCTCTCCCCCCCCCCCCCCCCGACGGGCAAAAACTTATGAAATAAGTTAAACTATTGAAAATTTAATACTGTAATGTATAAGGGTCTTTGTAACAAAATCCATCCGTTCGCCACCATTTAGTAACGTACGCCGTCGCTGGATACCATTTTGTAATGAATTTACCATTCTCTGCTGCTGGATACTATGCCTCTGCATGGTTGTTGACTCAGTAGCGTTATTCCGGTCCGCGCACATAAAGTGAAATGTGCCGACCTAAATACCAGTAACCGTTCCCTTCTGAATTCGTGAGTTCGAATCAGTGATAAGATCATGGAAATAATGACTTTCTCCAAGTCTAGATAAAACAGGCATCGTTGATAAAGAAAATAAGCTTTTATTATAGCATGACGAGGAATATCAACAAGTTACAGAATAACATTCTGGTGAGGGCGAGAACCTGTGCATCAGGAGCACCAAACGTGCGACCTGTCTCTACGAAAATTGTCTCGCCTCTCTCGAAAAGCGTCCCTTTCGTGTATATATTCTGGTCCAAAATCTGAGGACCACCCTGACAAAGCTCTGGAATGTCTTTTTCCAAGCTCTGCATATCATAGACCACCTAACGTTCCCCTCTGGGATTAGTTCTCCCTTCTCTGATGACGGCTCAAATTGGGTGCATTTCTCCGAAATCAGACTGCGATGACAGAGTTTTATAGCCTTGTTTTCCAAAAACTGCAATGCAGGCGGTCTTAAGGTGTATGAACTCTGAAACTGTTCTGAAAATGGCCGAAAATAGGCTTGAAAAAGTGACGGGTTCGTCACATGCCCCACCCAGAGGAAAACTAGGGTTAAATACCCAGCTTTTTCCAAAAACACAATTCACTTAATATAACACTACAACATTACACTCCTTGAGGATCGTCCGAACACAGGTCCATTGATCCTTATTACCCCACACAACTGTCTGGTAATGAGCAACCGCTCGTAACCCACATCACTCCTGCTATGTCGCATCTATTGTCAGAATGCACTCAAAGATTATGCATTTTCAGTTCTTATAGTGCACACCTAAAAGTTAGAGTGTCAGAGTCTGCATACACAATAAAATTTTCTTAAGTCCAGAGTTTCTGGCATTCTTTCACGGTTTTTCACCTCTGAATAACTGTTTGTAACACATGGCTTCTGGGTATCTGCCTGCTATATAGTGACTATTTACTTTGGCTGCCACCCAGGATCTCATATTATATACTTCCATTGCAACATTAAAACTCTCCCAGAAATCCCAGCCAAATAGTATAATATCACAAGCAAAACAAAAAAAAAACAACTACCATAAACACTAAGAGATAATCTAATATTACACTCCCCGACACATATATCTTTACATAAATTAACCATTCAAAAAATTTTTTTTATCGAATTTATACGATATAAATCATACACTTAATCATCCTATCAGTATCTATCTATAATCTCATCAGTGAGTTTACCTAATCTATCTTCCTAAATAATTCCCAGTTCCTTTAGAACCGTCTACACTGTAATCTCTCCCTACACTCCGGTAAGAAAAAAAACCGTACACTAAATATATAACCACTCCGGTAGAATTTGTACCCTACTATATAAAAGTTACTAATAAAAGAAAATCCCACAAACCAAAAATCAGTACACTAATATAAAATAAACTCATGCAACATTTGTACACTACTACACATAACCACTCCGGTAAACATTAAACACCTATACATAAAATCGGAACTAACTCTCCCTCCGTTCAATTATTCGAGGTCGCGGAAGTCTCATTTGACCCAATTTCCAAACTCTCTATCCCATACCTTTCCGCTGCAGTACTTTACAGCGTTGAGAAAGACTCTGCGCCCCCCTCCTTCTATCCATTTCGTATCGCATTGCACGATCGGCCTTCTTCAGCCCCAAAACTGCGCTGTGGTTTCTTTCCTACCACCCATCTCGAGTCTCCCTTTCTGAAACCGGAACTCTCCGTGCTGAAGAATTATACACTCTCTCCATCCCCTCTTTCCTGCCATAGCCAGGGGTTCGCATCTTTCTGCCGGGATACTCTCGAAACGAAGCCCTTTCGTGAAATATCGGAACTCTCCATTTCGAAACCGAAAGTCCTCGTTCCTTCACTTCCGCTTTCGCGTTTTGGCTCCCTCGGTCCCTAATCTCGTTGGGATATCTCTTCCTCTCGCCATCCGGTACTTCTACCTGTCCGTTATTCACCTCTTGACTATCGGAGTTGCCCCACACTGTCTCTGCTTGTTGCAGAAGAATTTCCAGTGGCCTGACTTTCGCTTGTCGCCCCCTTTCCGCCCTGGTTACCTTCGGGACGACTAATTGGCCTTCTCTCTCTCCTAACACATTTTTTGTGTAAACCACATATCCTCCGCATATCTTGGCTCGTTCCTCTAACTCTGCCCACCTTATTTGTTCCTTCGCAGACATCTGCGATTGCGGGAACTCAGCTTCCTTTAGTTTTTCGCTTTTTGCGGCTTCTCCCCCTGCTTCTACTTCAAAATTCGAAACTGACCCTCTCTGGGGTTCATAAAGTGTTTCGCTTTCGTTTGCGCCCTCCGGAATCGGTTCGCGCCTACCTGGGTCTATGGCGTTCGCCTTCCCAGCCCTAGAATTTTTCTCTAATTCCTTCTTTACCTGTGGCGGTAACAATACTTCCTCTACCATATCCTTCACGACCGCGCATAAAACTTCCTTTTGGGGCGCACTATCGCTCTCCCCCCTGACCATTCCTAAAGGGATATTTATCAGTGGACATTCTACGGCCGGCCCGAATACTCCTTGTAAACGTATAGCCGCCTCCGTCCGCGATTCGCCTGGCGCTACGTCGCTCCTTACGAGCGTAATTTCCGCGCCCGAATCCACTAGAGCCCACGCCAACTTACCGTCGACGCTCACCGGCACCCTCTCTAATTTGCATAGCGGTTCCCTCTCCGTAGCTTCCGGATACTCCGCCCTAACTGCATCCACCCTGGCTACGACTCTGTGGTCAGTAACTCGTGGAGCCTCCCTTTGGTCAGCCGCGCGTCTGTCTTCCCATCTCCGGCTAGTGTCCTTTGGACCATTCGGCCTTCCCTGCCTCCTTTGAGGACAGTCCCATTTAAAATGGTTCTTCGACCCACATAAAAAACATTGGCCCTTCTTTCCCCCATTTACGGGTCCCCCAATATTTGTCCGGGCTCTTTCGCCCTCGGATCGGAATTTACCCCGTTCCTCTTTATCATTTTCATTAGCCTTGCCATTTCCTGGCCCCGACGCCGCATATGATTTTCCCCTGGCCGCGAAGTACATATCGCACTCCTTGGCCAGTTCCCTGGGCTTAAACCACCCATCACCTTGCCGTATACCTATATGGGCATAGGTCTCGACGTCCAGTCCCTGGGTAATTTTGTCCGCCACCACTAATTGGTTTACGGTCTCAAAATCCATTGCCCCCTTTAATTTGCAATAATAGTCCCACATGGACGTCGCCCGAGTCGCGAACTGAACGAAGTTTTCGTCCGCCCGACGGCTCGCTTTCCGGAATTTTTCTAAACATACCTGAGGCGAAGGTTGAAAATTTTCTAATACAACTCCTTTTACTACCTCATAATTTCCGTATTCCTCTTCTGAAACCTGAGTCAGCAAATTCGCCGCTCTGTCCCCCAGTAAATTTAACAAAATTGTCGCCCTGAATTCAAGCGGTACGCTCTCAGAAGCGAATGCCCTCTCTAGACTTGAGAAAAAATACGCCCACTGGTCAGACCGTGTGGGTACTTTGACTGTTAGCAGTCTTATTATTCTGACCGTCTCCTCCACCGTTCGAAACCTCATCTGCGCCCCTGCCTCTACGCTTACGATCGGACTCTCTGTGCTATTGCGACTTTCCGCCCGAATTTTCTCTAACTCCAATCTTTCTTGGGATTCTAAGTTTAATTTAAACTGTTCCTGTTCTGATTTTGCTTTAGCCTCCAGTTGTTCTCTCTCAAAATTTAATCGTTCAAGTTCTGATTTTGCTTTAGCCTCCAGTTGTTCTCTTTCCACTCTTTCCGATATAATAGCTGTTAACATCCCTTCAACGACATCTTCCTCATAATCTGGGCTTCCCAAAATTAATTTCCTTAACTCCGTAATTTTTAAATTTAGCGGTACCGACTCTACCAGCTCCATTACTAACATAGCCAGATCTGCTTTCCGCGCTCTCGCCAAAAATGCCATTTCAATTGGAAATGAAAATTATCACTATATATAAAAGTAATGTATTAACACTATCTAAACCTAACTCCTCTCTATCTCAATACTGTATTTCCAGTATTGGAATTATTATTAAAACTCTATACCTTAAATGTACATGAAAACAATACATTAAATATCTTTAAAATTCACACTAAGCATCACTATCCCTATTTTGAGCTTTGATTAAAATTTTGCCTAGCCCTCTCTGAATTACCAAAGGATCCTGAGCAACATAAACCAAAAGTAAAAAATCGTCACTCACCCCTTCGCTGCTGTTACCCTCCGTTGTTGATATCAGTTTTCGTCGGTGTTTCTCGTTGCGGAATACTGGAGCGGAATTCTGTGTTGGGACTCTCGTTTTCGGCGGGCGCTCCGATCCTCTGCTGTCCTTCGGTCTTTGATCTCCGACGTTGCTCGGGTGTTGGGTTGCGGATCTGATGGAACTCTAGGGCTTAAAAACACTTTCTTCGGTTGCGGGTGGGAAAATCATTCAGTCCTTCCTTCTCTGCGGATTCTGCTTGCGGTCATCGACCTCTCTGGTGTTGCTCCGTAGCTCTGCTTCAAAGGCGCTTCATTCGTTTCAGACTCCGATGGTATTTGACAGTCCAATTATCATGATCTTTCACCTGCTGCCACCATTTTGTAACAAAATCCATCCGTTCGCCACCATTTAGTAACGTACGCCGTCGCTGGATACCATTTTGTAATGAATTTACCATTCTCTGCTGCTGGATACTATGCCTCTGCATGGTTGTTGACTCAGTAGCGTTATTCCGGTCCGCGCACATAAAGTGAAATGTGCCGACCTAAATACCAGTAACCGTTCCCTTCTGAATTCGTGAGTTCGAATCAGTGATAAGATCATGGAAATAATGACTTTCTCCAAGTCTAGATAAAACAGGCATCGTTGATAAAGAAAATAAGCTTTTATTATAGCATGACGAGGAATATCAACAAGTTACAGAATAACATTCTGGTGAGGGCGAGAACCTGTGCATCAGGAGCACCAAACGTGCGACCTGTCTCTACGAAAATTGTCTCGCCTCTCTCGAAAAGCGTCCCTTTCGTGTATATATTCTGGTCCAAAATCTGAGGACCACCCTGACAAAGCTCTGGAATGTCTTTTTCCAAGCTCTGCATATCATAGACCACCTAACGTTCCCCTCTGGGATTAGTTCTCCCTTCTCTGATGACGGCTCAAATTGGGTGCATTTCTCCGAAATCAGACTGCGATGACAGAGTTTTATAGCCTTGTTTTCCAAAAACTGCAATGCAGGCGGTCTTAAGGTGTATGAACTCTGAAACTGTTCTGAAAATGGCCGAAAATAGGCTTGAAAAAGTGACGGGTTCGTCACATGCCCCACCCAGAGGAAAACTAGGGTTAAATACCCAGCTTTTTCCAAAAACACAATTCACTTAATATAACACTACAACATTACACTCCTTGAGGATCGTCCGAACACAGGTCCATTGATCCTTATTACCCCACACAACTGTCTGGTAATGAGCAACCGCTCGTAACCCACATCACTCCTGCTATGTCGCATCTATTGTCAGAATGCACTCAAAGATTATGCATTTTCAGTTCTTATAGTGCACACCTAAAAGTTAGAGTGTCAGAGTCTGCATACACAATAAAATTTTCTTAAGTCCAGAGTTTCTGGCATTCTTTCACGGTTTTTCACCTCTGAATAACTGTTTGTAACACATGGCTTCTGGGTATCTGCCTGCTATATAGTGACTATTTACTTTGGCTGCCACCCAGGATCTCATATTATATACTTCCATTGCAACATTAAAACTCTCCCAGAAATCCCAGCCAAATAGTATAATATCACAAGCAAAACAAAAAAAAAACAACTACCATAAACACTAAGAGATAATCTAATATTACACTCCCCGACACATATATCTTTACATAAATTAACCATTCAAAAAATTTTTTTTATCGAATTTATACGATATAAATCATACACTTAATCATCCTATCAGTATCTATCTATAATCTCATCAGTGAGTTTACCTAATCTATCTTCCTAAATAATTCCCAGTTCCTTTAGAACCGTCTACACTGTAATCTCTCCCTACACTCCGGTAAGAAAAAAAACCGTACACTAAATATATAACCACTCCGGTAGAATTTGTACCCTACTATATAAAAGTTACTAATAAAAGAAAATCCCACAAACCAAAAATCAGTACACTAATATAAAATAAACTCATGCAACATTTGTACACTACTACACATAACCACTCCGGTAAACATTAAACACCTATACATAAAATCGGAACTAACTCTCCCTCCGTTCAATTATTCGAGGTCGCGGAAGTCTCATTTGACCCAATTTCCAAACTCTCTATCCCATACCTTTCCGCTGCAGTACTTTACAGCGTTGAGAAAGACTCTGCGCCCCCCTCCTTCTATCCATTTCGTATCGCATTGCACGATCGGCCTTCTTCAGCCCCAAAACTGCGCTGTGGTTTCTTTCCTACCACCCATCTCGAGTCTCCCTTTCTGAAACCGGAACTCTCCGTGCTGAAGAATTATACACTCTCTCCATCCCCTCTTTCCTGCCATAGCCAGGGGCTCGCATCTTTCTGCCGGGATACTCTCGAAACGAAGCCCTTTCGTGAAATATCGGAACTCTCCATTTCGAAACCGAAAGTCCTCGTTCCTTCACTTCCGCTTTCGCGTTTTGGCTCCCTCGGTCCCTAATCTCGTTGGGATATCTCTTCCTCTCGCCATCCGGTACTTCTACCTGTCCGTTATTCACCTCTTGACTATCGGAGTTGCCCCACACTGTCTCTGCTTGTTGCAGAAGAATTTCCAGTGGCCTGACTTTCGCTTGTCGCCCCCTTTCCGCCCTGGTTACCTTCGGGACGACTAATTGGCCTTCTCTCTCTCCTAACACATTTTTTGTGTAAACCACATATCCTCCGCATATCTTGGCTCGTTCCTCTAACTCTGCCCACCTTATTTGTTCCTTCGCAGACATCTGCGATTGCGGGAACTCAGCTTCCTTTAGTTTTTCGCTTTTTGCGGCTTCTCCCCCTGCTTCTACTTCAAAATTCGAAACTGACCCTCTCTGGGGTTCATAAAGTGTTTCGCTTTCGTTTGCGCCCTCCGGAATCGGTTCGCGCCTACCTGGGTCTATGGCGTTCGCCTTCCCAGCCCTAGAATTTTTCTCTAATTCCTTCTTTACCTGTGGCGGTAACAATACTTCCTCTACCATATCCTTCACGACCGCGCATAAAACTTCCTTTTGGGGCGCACTATCGCTCTCCCCCCTGACCATTCCTAAAGGGATATTTATCAGTGGACATTCTACGGCCGGCCCGAATACTCCTTGTAAACGTATAGCCGCCTCCGTCCGCGATTCGCCTGGCGCTACGTCGCTCCTTACGAGCGTAATTTCCGCGCCCGAATCCACTAGAGCCCACGCCAACTTACCGTCGACGCTCACCGGCACCCTCTCTAATTTGCATAGCGGTTCCCTCTCCGTAGCTTCCGGATACTCCGCCCTAACTGCATCCACCCTGGCTACGACTCTGTGGTCAGTAACTCGTGGAGCCTCCCTTTGGTCAGCCGCGCGTCTGTCTTCCCATCTCCGGCTAGTGTCCTTTGGACCATTCGGCCTTCCCTGCCTCCTTTGAGGACAGTCCCATTTAAAATGGTTCTTCGACCCACATAAAAAACATTGGCCCTTCTTTCCCCCATTTACGGGTCCCCCAATATTTGTCCGGGCTCTTTCGCCCTCGGATCGGAATTTACCCCGTTCCTCTTTATCATTTTCATTAGCCTTGCCATTTCCTGGCCCCGACGCCGCATATGATTTTCCCCTGGCCGCGAAGTACATATCGCACTCCTTGGCCAGTTCCCTGGGCTTAAACCACCCATCACCTTGCCGTATACCTATATGGGCATAGGTCTCGACGTCCAGTCCCTGGGTAATTTTGTCCGCCACCACTAATTGGTTTACGGTCTCAAAATCCATTGCCCCCTTTAATTTGCAATAATAGTCCCACATGGACGTCGCCCGAGTCGCGAACTGAACGAAGTTTTCGTCCGCCCGACGGCTCGCTTTCCGGAATTTTTCTAAACATACCTGAGGCGAAGGTTGAAAATTTTCTAATACAACTCCTTTTACTACCTCATAATTTCCGTATTCCTCTTCTGAAACCTGAGTCAGCAAATTCGCCGCTCTGTCCCCCAGTAAATTTAACAAAATTGTCGCCCTGAATTCAAGCGGTACGCTCTCAGAAGCGAATGCCCTCTCTAGACTTGAGAAAAAATACGCCCACTGGTCAGACCGTGTGGGTACTTTGACTGTTAGCAGTCTTATTATTCTGACCGTCTCCTCCACCGTTCGAAACCTCATCTGCGCCCCTGCCTCTACGCTTACGATCGGACTCTCTGTGCTATTGCGACTTTCCGCCCGAATTTTCTCTAACTCCAATCTTTCTTGGGATTCTAAGTTTAATTTAAACTGTTCCTGTTCTGATTTTGCTTTAGCCTCCAGTTGTTCTCTCTCAAAATTTAATCGTTCAAGTTCTGATTTTGCTTTAGCCTCCAGTTGTTCTCTTTCCACTCTTTCCGATATAATAGCTGTTAACATCCCTTCAACGACATCTTCCTCATAATCTGGGCTTCCCAAAATTAATTTCCTTAACTCCGTAATTTTTAAATTTAGCGGTACCGACTCTACCAGCTCCATTACTAACATAGCCAGATCTGCTTTCCGCGCTCTCGCCAAAAATGCCATTTCAATTGGAAATGAAAATTATCACTATATATAAAAGTAATGTATTAACACTATCTAAACCTAACTCCTCTCTATCTCAATACTGTATTTCCAGTATTGGAATTATTATTAAAACTCTATACCTTAAATGTACATGAAAACAATACATTAAATATCTTTAAAATTCACACTAAGCATCACTATCCCTATTTTGAGCTTTGATTAAAATTTTGCCTAGCCCTCTCTGAATTACCAAAGGATCCTGAGCAACATAAACCAAAAGTAAAAAATCGTCACTCACCCCTTCGCTGCTGTCACCCTCCGTTGTTGATATCAGTTTTCGTCGGTGTTTCTCGTTGCGGAATACTGGAGCGGAATTCTGTGTTGGGACTCTCGTTTTCGGCGGGCGCTCCGATCCTCTGCTGTCCTTCGGTCTTTGATCTCCGACGTTGCTCGGGTGTTGGGTTGCGGATCTGATGGAACTCTAGGGCTTAAAAACACTTTCTTCGGTTGCGGGTGGGAAAATCATTCAGTCCTTCCTTCTCTGCGGATTCTGCGTGCGGTCATCGACCTCTCTGGTGTTGCTCCGTAGCTCTGCTTCAAAGGCGCTTCATTCGTTTCAGACTCCGATGGTATTTGACAGTCCAATTATCATGATCTTTCACCTGCTGCCACCATTTTGTAACAAAATCCATCCGTTCGCCACCATTTAGTAACGTACGCCGTCGCTGGATACCATTTTGTAATGAATTTACCATTCTCTGCTGCTGGATACTATGCCTCTGCATGGTTGTTGACTCAGTAGCGTTATTCCGGTCCGCGCACATAAAGTGAAATGTGCCGACCTAAATACCAGTAACCGTTCCCTTCTGAATTCGTGAGTTCGAATCAGTGATAAGATCATGGAAATAATGACTTTCTCCAAGTCTAGATAAAACAGGCATCGTTGATAAAGAAAATAAGCTTTTATTATAGCATGACGAGGAATATCAACAAGTTACAGAATAACATTCTGGTGAGGGCGAGAACCTGTGCATCAGGAGCACCAAACGTGCGACCTGTCTCTACGAAAATTGTCTCGCCTCTCTCGAAAAGCGTCCCTTTCGTGTATATATTCTGGTCCAAAATCTGAGGACCACCCTGACAAAGCTCTGGAATGTCTTTTTCCAAGCTCTGCATATCATAGACCACCTAACGTTCCCCTCTGGGATTAGTTCTCCCTTCTCTGATGACGGCTCAAATTGGGTGCATTTCTCCGAAATCAGACTGCGATGACAGAGTTTTATAGCCTTGTTTTCCAAAAACTGCAATGCAGGAGGTCTTAAGGTGTATGAACTCTGAAACTGTTCTGAAAATGGCTGAAAATAGGCTTGAAAAAGTGACGGGTTCGTCACAGTCTTGCTTTTATTATCTAAACACACAAAGGTACTTTACTAAAAGAAAAGTTCAAATATTGATATTAATACTTAGCCTCTAAAATAATGATACTTTTTATATCAGATAGCAGCCTTTTATACCTTGAATAACAGAGTGCATGGCCCAGTGCAATCACACTGTTGACTGTTGCAAATTTTGAAAAACTAAAAGATTTGCTATTCATTCAAACTACAGGAGTAAAATGGGTAGTATTTTAATGTGGACTACAACGTCCATATTTATTTCTCCTTGACACTCACTCACTTCAATATCTCACAGAACAAATTGAAATCCTAAAATTTCATTTTTATGCATTGTCTTTTCTAAAAAAGTTACCTGTCTTGCAAAAAGGACTCTGAATTTTAAAAAACACCGCTTTTTAATATCCAACAATAGGGATGTGACATTTAAATAGTATTGATATTTATTAATGATATTTAATGTCAAAGAAAAAATATCCATGCTTCCAAATCAATGTTCTAACATCATTTTGTAATCTAACAGATTGGAAATTAATAGCTTAATGCAGAGGGGTCCCAACTTTTGGTTGTGCTCTCCTGTAGAGCTAGCTACTCATGCATTGTCCTCATCCCCCTCCTCTCAACCCGTATGAACATAAAAATTTGTTTCAATACTAATAGGATATAACAACAGAGATAACACATTTCTCTACAAATAAACAGTGAAATCTAATAACTATGCACTTTCAGTGGGATGAATAATCTGGGGACCATTCAGTAATATATTCCATCCTACATTTTAATCCAGAATTAGTAAATCTAAATTTTGCTTTAAAGTATAGCTTTGATAACATGAGCAGCTTTTTTAAGTAACTAATTTTAAAAAGATATCTTCACAACTGTAGGTTGAAACAAATAGTATTGAAACTTTGACAACTTTAGCAGAAAGTGATAGAAATTCATTTTTCTCACATGCAGCAAAATACTTTAAAAAGTCTCTCTAATTCAGTTTCCAAAGTTTATTACTCAACAATTTTATCAGTTGTTTTTGTGAGAAGGGATAAGTCTTTGAATGAGCGATCGAATTGTCAAATTAACAAATTTTGTATCCAAAGGACCCTGTAAAAACATTATATTAATACAGTAATGTTCAATAATTCTTTAATTTAAAAATAATTATCCAGTGGGGTAACATATTAAGAAGATATTCTCCCAACAGCCTCTCGTTTCATTTCTTCCATGTAAATTTAAGGAAAATAGTCCCTAACTTCTAGCTCATTCATTTTATCAGGGTGGCTACAGAACCTGGAAATCAGGGAAATACCAGGGAATATTAACATTCTGGAAAAATCCGAGAAATATCAGGAAATTCCTTTAAAAAAAGCCGTAAAATCAGGGAAATTGGAATTTTTAAGGTAATCGGGTCTTTCTTCCGAATCACGACAATACACATGTGAATTCCTTATGAGAGTTCAAAATTTCAACATTTCTCAGTAAGTCCTCTCATCTACATTGTTTTGAAAGTAGTCAAGATATTTTATATGACAAGAAAAGCAGATAAAATTAATTGGAGTTTGGCCTAACTCGACTTTCTCATACCAGAATTAATTTTTTTCAAATTTACAAGAAAATTTTTGAAAAATCTATATCGTGGGTCCAAATGACTACAACTACAGCGAGTTACCATTCACTTTAAAAGGCTTCAAAAATCTATCGATTGATACTATACTTGACAATGCACCCCCCCTCCCCGGGAATAACTTGCCCCTCAAGGGTGGCTAATAATGAAGTCACGAACAAAAAAATTGTATCATGGCTATTTTTCACAAGAATGATTGAAACTATTAAGTGTCGCGATCATTGAGCCACAAATAAGCCCTTTTATGTATGATTTTGTTAAATTTTGTCCAGTACTGCCATGTTAAAAAATATAAAATTTAGAATAAAAATCAAAGTTTTCGCTCGAATTAAAAAAAAATTCTATCTAGTTCTAGATTTTTTGGTAACAGAGCCGTATATAAAGTTTCATGAAAATCCATTAATATTTGTGGCTGCTATCGTGTACACAAGAATTTGACCACATACAGACAGACAGACGGTTGTCATTCCAAAAATAGTCAAAGTCTAAAAACATACATTGGTTTCAAAATTTCGAATTCAAAAATTTTTGTGAAAGCATTATACCTTCATTATACTATATTACATATTGTGAGAAAGTAAAATTAAAAATGGATATCGAAAGAATAACTAATTGTGATATTGCTGATGATTGGTTCATGTCCTTAACATGAGTATTCGATTTTTAGCGATTTGACCGTTTACTCGTATTCGGGGATGCTCAAAACATGTAGATCTACTAGAATTTGATAATCGGATATTTTACCGCATCACAATACTTCCCCTTTACATTACTATGCATGGCGGGGAAAAGTAAGATTGGCTTCAAGAATGAGTAGCAGTCTAAAAATATTTTATCCTTTTGTGTAATTTAGCCCTAGCACACAAATTGTATGTAATACGTAAAAAAGTATGTAATAAAAAATTAAACACAACTAACGAAAATTGACAATAAAAAAGGTTGAACTCTTAAAATCCATACTACTATAGAGACCCATGCTCTGATATCCCGACTTTAAATTTAATAATCAATTCTCTTCTGTTTCTGACATAAGCACTATAAAAAGTTGATAAAAAGTAACAACCAGTTTCAAAAGCAAATATAGTCTCTTCATCAGGATAGACAGATAGCAACCGCACTAGCAAAGGTAAGAATGTGTCTGTCTAAACGCTGATAAACTTCTAAACTGTCAGGCGCGATTTTACCTTTGATGATGCGGTTGCTCTGTCCCTCTATCGTGAAGAAGGATGTTACTTTTTGCTTCTGAAACTAATTAATACTTTTGCTTTTAATCAACTTTTTATGCTGTTATTCCCGAAGTACTTTCATCGCAGATTAATTTTCTTTTATAACGACTTTAGATTAGACTGTCGTGTTCTCAATGTTTGAAATGTTATAGTAAACAGAGGCAGGTATGCGTCTCCTCCCTCTCATACATCGCATCGAAAGTCCCTTATTTGTAAATAATAAAATTGAAATAAATAAATATATTAATTTCTATGAGATTTCAATTATCATGATTTGTGAATAATTTATTTTATATAAAGGGTGAAAAACTCCATATACCAATCTATAGTACTTTAAAATTGCATTTCTTACGAAATTAGCTCCAGTTTAGAGAATGGTGTTTTTATTTAACATTATTTGCTTATTCTTGCCCTACGTAAAAGCTTCATAACTCCTGTTTTAGATATTTTAATCCCAAAGATTCATTTGCATTTTTTAATGTATTATGAAAAGGTTTAACAGCATGATTATTTTCTTTTGGGATACTGCTTCCACTAAATAAACAAAAATAAAATGTTAATCCGTGTAAAGTTTTGAAAATTAAGCAAAGCCTTTATTTTTATACTGCACAAATATTTAACACAATCATTTTGAACTTGGTTTCTATAAATACTGTTTTTGCACCCAAGGTGAAAGAATATCCAGTATAATTTTCCTCAACGATAAAATATATTTGCATAGAATTTTCTAGTGTGTGAACGCACCGCACCCATAGCAGATTTATTTGGTTTAATTTCAAGTCCTTTTTCTCCCATACCTTAGAATTTGCTCCAACTTATTTGTACCAGGATTTTCCTACGTACGATAATGCACCCATAGTTGGGCAAACAATTCTAATAAATCTGATGTGAGCAGCATATGACTTTCCCTGCAGACTCATATTCATGTTCTATTTATCTTATTATGGATGTTATTTTGTGAAATTAAACTCAATAATTCATTATATTGAGTTTAATTTCACAAAATAACATCCATAATTATTTAAAATTACACTGAATTTGCACTTTCAATTCAATTTTCGTTCTCATTTGGGAACTGGACTCATTTTCAAAGGTGGTGTAACTAAATTGCGAAAAAAACTAAAATAACTTGAGAACGGCTAGTCCTAGTGTAATGGGGTTTGTCTTATTCTTTTCACCGTTAAAAATTACATGTAAAACAAGCATTTAATTGATATATTTGAGCATACGTAGTTTCTATTTTAGATTTTAACGATTTTTGCGGGACATTTCGCAAAAAAAGGCAGGTTATTTTTTTTTTCCGAATCATGCCAACATCTAATCAGCACCATGGTAACCCACAAGTAACTTATCTACCAAATTTTGTAAAATTTAATCTATTAGTTTTTCAACTAGAGTGGATACAGGTAATTTTTGCGGGCCATTTCGCAATTAAAGGCGAGTTCTTTTATCCCGAATCGTACCAAAAACTAATCAGCATTAGAGTCACACACAAGTGACATACCTACCAAATTGTATGGAATTTGGTTCATTAGTTTCTGAGTTAGAGTGAATACATACATTGTACAGACAGACACACACACACACACACACAGACGTCACGCTAAAAATATATCTTTTTCTTATTCTAGAAATCCCAAAACGTGTAGATCCGTCGAAAACTCAAGTTGCGATTTTTAGTATAATTCCAATACTTTCCCTATAGATTACCATGTATTGTAGGGAAAGTAACAATACTACTGTGACAGCAGCCGACTCTGCTCCTGCAAAACAACGATCGAAGATGCTAGGAATCAGTACCCAAATCATTAGTTCGGATATGAAGCTAGCTTTTGGCCTAATCTTATAATGTCGGTCTTGTAAACTCTAGGCCCCGAGTTTGAGCCTTGCTCTGGACCAACACCATTAATTCCTACACTACCATTATCCGAACAGTTTGCCCGAGCGCCTAATTTGTAACTCTAATTTACGACCCGACCTCAGACACCCACAGAAAAAAAAATCTGTGGGAGCAAGTTGCACCCATGCACCCATGACTTTCGATGCCACTGCCATTTTTAAACTGCGCATGCTCACTACGCTTCGTATAAATAACAAGTAAACGACTTTTAAACAGCTAATTAAAGCGTGTGCACTTGCATATTAAATACGTTTTTTGCCATTTAAATCTGTTATTTCTAATAACATTTGTAATGCTATTTCCTTATAACATTTCTAATAATATTTTCTAATAACATTTCTAATTATATTTTCTAATAACACTTGTAATAATATTTTCAAATAGCATTTCTAATAATATTTTCTAATAATATTTCTAATTATATCTTCTAATAACATTTGTAATAATATTTTCTAATAACAATTGTAATATTATTTTCTAATAATATTTGTAACAATATTTTCTTATAATATTTATAATTATATTTTCTAATAATATTTGTAATAATATTTTCTAATAGCATGTTGAAGACCCAGACCGTCCGACTCGTCCTGAGGACTTGAGCATCTATTTGGACGGCCGGACTTCTTCTAATAACATGTTGAAGACCCAGACCGTTCGACTCGTCAACAGGGACATGAGCATCTATTTGGACGGCTGGTTCTAATAACATGTGTAATAATTTTTCTTATAACATTTCTAGTAATATTTTCTAATTATATTTTCTAATAACATTTGCAATAATATTTTTATAACATTTCTAATATATTTTCTAATACCATTTCTAATTATATTTCCTAATAACAATTGTAATAATATTGTGTAATAACATTTGCAATAATATTTTCTTATAACATTTGCAATAATATTTTCTTATAACATTTGCAATAATATTTTCTTATAACATTTGCAATAATATTTTCTTATAACATTTTTAATAATATTTTCTACTAAATACAAATATAAATCTTCCCAGATATTCAAAATATGTTCTGCACTTAAAACGGGCTTTGTCTTCAAAATTTAAAATTCAAAAGTTTTGGGGAAATCAATGCTTTATTTATATAGTAGTTATGAGAAAGTTATAGCAAGTAATCTGTAAATAAATAGCATGAAAAAACAAGATTATAAAAGCACAAACTGATAAAATTTTAGAAGAATTAAGCAGGAAGAGGGGGGGGGGGGGGGTAGATTCCGCTATTGCCCTTCTCTTGGGTAGGAACATCTGTAGGGTAGGGATGTTCGTAATTCACTTTTAAACTATAGATCCCAGTCAAATTAGCCATCATGTGCATAAAACAATTGAAGCGTGTTCAATCAATCTTAGGACCTTAGGTATCTTAGGATCTAAGGCTGCCCCCCCCCCTTTTAATGAGGATTTGCTTTGAACGACGTATAGCGGTAGTGAAGACCGGGTGCAGTCTGGCTCAGTGGTGTGGGCAAGTGGTATTCCCCATTCGTAGAAAAGTTACATTAATTCACCATACGGTCCATATTGGAAAACAAAATGTAGCGCAGAGTAATTCCTTCCTTTCGATTACCCCCCCCCCCCTCCCCACCACCACCACCTTTCAGAGATCTTAGCCAGAATATTAAAATTTTCAGGAGTGCAAAGGGTTAGAATAATAAAATCGATCATGTAAATTTGAATTGTTACCAACCCTGGTAATAAAATAGAAAATAGGTCTTCAAATATATTTAACGGTTTACATTATAGAAATTCGGCTTAAAATCGGCTTTGAATCAGTCCGGTCATTGCACTGAACATGTTGGTACTATAGTCATTCCGATTTTGAAATGTATGCTATGTAGCATAAGCATAAGAAATATTTAAATTGACAGATCAACAGAACACATGCCATGGAAAAACATTTTGATGCATTTTACAAAATATACGAGAAATATCTGCTCGAAATGAAAAATGAATCTAGAGTAAAATGTGTAAGACAACAATGCCACTTTGAGATTAAAATTGTCATAAGGAAAAGGGAATATAAATACATGCTAACAGAGTAAACAAAAGAACAAGAGGTGAAAGCGGTTTCTACAGCTTACCTTTGTTTCTCCTCATGCCGAAGCTCGCTTACACTGCCAAAACAAAACCAGACCTATCGAAAAATCCGAGCAACCGATGATCTCGGTATCCTACTAACCCACTGGTAAATTCTCATATAACTGGAGGTAGTGAGTATCAGCGACCCGTGCAAGGGAAAAAAACTTTAGTGGCATTGACCGCGAAAACCGATTACGTTGCCATTGAAAACACTTTTTTCCCGCAAACCCGAATTCTCACTATCATCTCCTATATCAATCATCATAATCATCGACGCTACTGTAGCGTAAGGATATGAAGTATGGTAGATGCCTAACAGAAAAGGAATATATATATATATATATATATATATATATATATATATATATATATATATATATATAATTGAAGAATTTTCATTTTACTTGTATTATATATACCTGAGTGATCTCCCGTTAAGACGGACAGCCAAGGGCCAACATTTATTGTACGTATTAGCGGAGTCCACAATTCTGACGTAGTAATGAAATAGTAAAATGGCAATGAAAGTTTGTTATCCTGAATTTTATGTAACATGCGAGGTACGTTGAAAAATATATCCTTAAAACCAAAAAGATAGAATATTTTAATCAAAATGTTTTAATATGTATAATGAGGTAAATATGAAAAAATATTAACTTTCAAAGAAAAAACAAAATGCAGTTGTACGTATTAGTATTTTTAAGATGAAGTAATCTTTATTTGCTTTTTTTTTTCATTAAACAATATTTTTTATGTCATTCTTAATTTTGGTCAATTGCTCAAAAGTATGTTCTGGAACATCTTCTGCTGATTGAAAAATTAAATAAATGTTGTCTATCTTAACGAATGTATGAACGAACGTATTCAGCATGCAATATATATATATATATATATATATATATATATATATATATATATATATATATATATATATATATATATATATATATATATATATTTATTGCCTGTAAAGGATTTGAATGTTACTAAAACTTTTAAATATAACAAGCCTATTGGAAGAACCATTTTTAATTACAATGCAATTTCAAAATCTCTCTCAGTCGACAAAGATTCCTCAACAAATTTAGATGGTGAATGTATTTGTAGTGTTGATAATTATGCTGAATTTATAAATCCACACTTGGGTCATATAGTTACTGGAGACTTAGCAATTGTAAAAGATAAATATTTAAGAACTATAATGTCATTTGGCACTAAATTCAGGTTACCTTCATGTAATAATTCTAAACAAGTGTTAAAGTCAATCAATCTGGACCTTGATAAATTTATTTATGGATTAGCTTCTAAATATGCTCAGCCTTTAGAGGCATTTAATATGTGGAAATTTACTATTTTAAGATCTATTAAAAATACCATTTGTAGTATTAATTTATCTAGATCTATATATAATATGGATAATATAAAGCATTCTGTTAATGATTTACATAGATCTTTTGTTATTACTTATGTAGATAAAGCCTCTAATAATTATGCTATTATTTGTAAAAAATTCTATATTCAATATCTGCTAGATTATTTAAAAAATAATAGTCTATTTAAAATTGATTCACACTCTCTTAATAGTATCAAATTGAAAATTATCAATATGTATAGTGATTTAGATATTAATAATAAATTTTTGACATTTCCATATATTGTGCTTATACCTAAATTTCATAAAAATCCTATTAAATTTAGAACTGTTACTAGTGGTCATAATTCATACTCTACTACTGCTAGTAAATTATTACTAAATTATTTAAATGTACTAAATAGCAATTTACGAGATTCTGGTGATAGCTACATTATTCTAAATAACAGTAAGGAATTAAAAAATAAATTAAAAACGCTTGGTAAAATAATAGGATTTCAAACTTTTGATTTTAAAGATCTATTTAATAATATTAAGATCACTGATCTATATGATGTCATTTTAGCTTTATATAATGCTTATATTACTAAACATTCTAATCTTACAAAATTTACCAATTTTCCTAAGCTTCTCCATTTTGTTCTTCTCAATAATTATATCTTTCAAGGTAATAAATTATACTTACAAGTCTCAGGTGTTCCACAAGGTGGCTGTAGTAGCAGTATGTTAGCTAATTTATACCTATATCATTATGAAAAATTCTTTACTTCAACTGATTATAAAATTTATAGATATGTAGATGATCTGATTTGTCTTGTATTTACTGATAACTATGTCATAGATATAGATTTCTATCCGGATAATTTGGAATTAATGCCTAATGAAACTTCTATTAGTAATAATGTTTATTATTTGGATTTAAGTCTAATTATAGAACCTGCTCATGGGATAGTTACTAAATTATATGATAAAAAAGATTTTTTTTAATTTAATATTAATAAATTATTACCTTTTAATTCCTGCAACTCGATTCAATTGTTTAGAAATATTATACTTAATCAACTTTTTAGAATTTATAGATTATCAGATAAAAAATTTCATGCTTTGCACATTAATAACCTCAAAATTACCAGTAAAATGTATCAATATCCTGCATATTTAGTCAATAGTATAGTTAATAAGTTTCGATTAGCCTAAAATTCTCATATTCTCCCCTTATTATCTTATTTTAGCCGTACTTCTTCATTCTCCTGCAATTATATTTTCATCTTTTTATCTCGAAGCTTTAACAGTTGAATAACTCATTTTATTTCATTTTATTGCTTTTGCGCAGTACAGTTTTTATTACTCTCTTTGGCAACAGCAAATCACATCTTTTCATTTTGGCATATGGCAACATTGATCCAGTCATATTTTGCTCGTCATGGTTGCGCTGAAGAGGTGTGTTTTGAGGTATTTATGTTTCCTTTATTGTTCCAATCTATATGCTTGTCGTCCATATAACACAAGTTTATAGATAAAATCTGTTTTGTGTTTCAGAAACAAGCATTTTTGTGTTCATTTCGAAAGGATATATGGACCCGACGAGAATTTTTTCGAAATGAACTTTTCGTAAGCCTAATCTCGTAAGCCTAAATCTCCTCCATGTGCAAGCTTTTTTGCTTGATTTTTTAGTTTTCTTATTTGCATTCCTCATTTTTGAAATTTGTTGATTGTCTTTGTCCTTATGACTTGCATTATGCTTTATTATTTCCTCTTTTTGTCTTAATTTCTTTTATTTCTTTGTATTTGTAGAAAATTTTGGAATAGTGTATTATGAGTTACTACATACATTCTAACTTTGGATTTAATAATTTATATTTATATGTATATATATATATATATAGTATATATATGTATATATATATATATATATATATATAGTATATATATATATATATATATATATTTAACTAATAGAACTAATATTATACTTTAAGTAATACTGTAAATCACCATATACTCGTGAGTAAAAACATAAGAAAATTCCAATATTATTCTAAAAGATATTGTATTTCAAAAATATTCTATTCAAATATTTACTTTATTTTCCTTGAAATGAAGCACAAGAATCTCTCTTCTTGCTATACAAAATTATCTTCACAGGCAGATCTGAAGAACAAAACATTCTAATCCCGTTTGTAAACAAATTTACAAAAAAATATGGAGTTTTCTCAACATACACTAAAATGAAGACGCTAACATGGTAAGTAAAGATATGCCCGTGCCAATTATTTTACCCTATTTCTACAGCTGTTTCCACAGTAGAAAATTTATAAATTTGACAAATGTTTGCCAAAAAAAGAATATGACATAAAAAGTTGAAAATATCAATTTCATGTATGCCGTAGCTAATACAACTCAATCAAACTGCTCATTTAAAAAAAATATTTTCTGAAATTTATTTCTCCTGCCAGGGCCAACCATGGAGTTTGTGTGTGTTAGGGGGGGGGGGGGGGGGAAGGGAGCAGACACCTCTCAAGTGGGATGCCCGGACCCCAAATAAATTTTTTAAGGTAAGAGAAGACATGAAAAATTCCCAAACACAAAAAAAAAAAACCAAGTATGGGGCACCAGTGGCAAATGTTTGTAGGGACCTACGATATGCATGGGTGGCTTTGCTCCTGAATTCAGGAACGTCGCAAGATTTTCTGAGGCCCCCAAAGCGAACTTGAAAGGCCCCATCTGAACAATAAATGCAGTAAACTTCACAAATCCGAAAATTGGTAATCCGAAAAATCGATTATCTAACAAGTTTGTACATAGAGTGAATTATAGTGTCACATACAGAAAATTGTAGTAACATGATCTCCAATATGCTCAACTACAATCCGATAAAAAGGTCGCAGCTAAAGCGTTGTAAAAACGACTGTAAACTGATACACATATGACTAATGATAAAATGCAGAATTATCTAAAATACACGAAAACGATGGATTAGCTATAATGCATTAATAAGTCTTTAAAAAAAATCTGATGTGGGCAGCATGTGACTTGCACTATATAATGCAACAAATTTACTTCTTTCACAGTGAAAAAGCGTGTATAAGTTTTTTTATTAAAATTGTAGGGAAAACACGTCAAATCATCAACACTTTAAAAATATAAAGACAACCCAAAATTGGCTGTTCTTAAAAGTCTTTAATTAAAATCTCCATCCACGACGTAAACAAAAATTCACAACCATAGCGCTTTCGGGCATTATTATGCCCTTCATCAGGGTCAAAGTAAAAATAGCTGGAAAACATGAACTTAAATACACAGGTCACAATCGCGAGATAACATTTGCATATAAGTCATTTACATTTTAAATACGATACATTTAAAAACATCATTTAATTATAAAATATAAAATGAAAAAAAGGTCCTAAATTACAGGTTAACCAATAGATGTATCTTCAAAAGCAATAGAAAACCGCTACTAAATATCTAGAAAATCATACAATGGTTTAACTCGCAGCGAGTCGAGAACGAGACGCCAATCATAACTAAGGGTTTGAACAGACTGAACGATTTTTTGAAAGGGAAATTAAAATTGCAAATAGAATCACGATGAAGATAAATGAAAGGGATTCATAAAGTAAAATATTACGGGGGTTATTGCAGCTAATTTAAAGAAAAGTCTTATCGAACATAGGATGAAAATTGTCGTTAATAACAAAATAGGCAAGAGCTTGAAACGTGCTCTTCAGTCGAAAACTTGAATTCGAATTTTCGACCCTTTTACACTTTCCCTATACATTATATTATGCATATAGGGAAGGTGAAAATGCAAGCGAGGCCCAATAGAAATAATATGCAAAATTTTGAGATTCTCTGCAATTATGAGGTCCTAAGCGTTCAGTTGAGCTGCTTGGCCTTCTGGACATCCCTGCCTGCACATTTAATAGAAGTTCTGAATACCAAAAATTGATTCAAATATAAACACATTTTTGAGAGGGAAAATGGGGTACGTTTTTAAAAATTCCTTTGTGTCGTCACCCCTAATTTTCCAAATTTTTTGATTTTTTTTCCCTTGATCTAGAAGCTAAGACGGATCGAATGCGATCAAAGCCGACATTCTGGCTCGAGTGACAGTGCTCGATCATTTCGAAAACTGGTTTTAATTTTTTTAATTATTACTTTGCATCGTCATCCCTAATTCGAATTTTGGACATTATAAATTTTTTTCGTATACTTGGAAGCTGAGACGGATCGAATGAGACCCAAACTAAGATTCTATTTAACGTACAAGTGCTGGATAATTAAGCAAAGTGGCTTGAAGCTTTTTACTTTCTCTATATACATAGTATAATGTATAGAAAAAGTATTGTGACGGGGTCGAAGATTAGAATTCGAATTTTCCACGGAAGAACACGTTTTAAGCATCCCTGAACTCGAATCGAACGTTTTTTAGGGGATGTCTGTACGTATGTGTGTGTGTATGTGTGTGCATGTGTGTCCGTGAGTCTGTGGAGACGATATCTCACGAATGAATGCAGCGTATCGAATGAAATTTAGTACACAAGTTACAATCAAAGAATACTGGAAGCCTATTAATTTTAAATGCAATCCAATGTTTGGAAGACCCCCGAATTTTTGAATAAAATTTTGAAAAAAATAATCAAAATATCAGAACCTTCAACAATGTTACGTAAATAATCAATTCCTATGCAATTTTACATTAGAAAACGATTGACATAACTATCATGAACCGTTCTCGAGATATTGTACTTTTTCAAATAAATGCATAAAAAAATCACATAAAATTATTAAAAGTATTAACTATTTTGAAATATGTTCAATTTTCATATGCAATATTATGTGATAAATTTGTTAATATCATTCTTGTGGATCTAGTTCATATCAGTCACGAGAGAAGCTACTTTGTTGTTGTTGTTGAGACCCAGACCGTCCGACCTACCAGAAAGGTGTAAGGTAACTGTTTGGATGGCCGGGAAGTGCCACCCAATTTAGACCGGAACCCAATGGCGGAGGCATCCTCAGGGACCGCACCCTCCTTCTCCTACCACCAACCTCTCGGAAGGACTTACGGACCCACATCTTTAACGTGATTGTACTCTGCGTGAACACGGCGGCAGTTTTGGCAGTGGCGGAAATCAAACCCGGGCCTACCGAGTGCAATTCCCGCGTGCTAACCACGGGGCTACCGCGCCTTATAAGCTACTTTGTATAATAATTTTGCATTTTGATACCAACATTTATTTATATATAAGAAATGCTCTTCTCTCCGTTAGTCTATAACGCTTGGTGAGGCTCATTTAGCGAAATATTGTCAACTTGGCCATATTTCGTCCCATATTGCCGAAAATATCATTAAAATTGCAAAAATGACGCTAAATTAACGAAAATGACGCCAAATTGGTGAATTAATTATTAAAATATTTTTATATATGGATTATATCACTTACTACGGATGCTATCAATATTGATAGTTGTCAATTTAGAGTTGCGCGAAATATAAGTTATTTGGGTACTTCGAAATAGTTTTACATGCTGTCATCCGAAAAAAAGCGTCCAATGTATAACTTAACTTTAAAAACACTGTGCCGTAGAACTTATACATCATTTTCTCACAGTGAAAGAAGAGAATTCATTGGATTATATTGGGAAAGTCATGCGCTGCCCACATTAGATTCTTTATTATTCCGTCTCACCGTCATCCCTAATTCGAATTTTCGAAATGTTAGATTTTTCCCTTGATCTTGAAGCTGTGAAGACTCGAATGACACCCAAACCAAGATTTTAGCTACAGTGGAAATACTCGATAACTTTAATACACCAACCCCTCACTCACTCACTTCAGTGGACATAAGAAAAGTAACTTATATTGCACTAAAATCTGGACCAGTGAATGAACGGTGAAAGCATAGAAAGCATTTCTAGATTTTTTTTTTTTTTACCTTTCCAGAACACGGACTTCCACACCTACTCCTACCACCTAAGTAACCGTGGATATGGATCAAATGTGGGCTGAACAACTTTGTCCATCCTGCATCAGGTCAGATGAACTAATTTCCAGGAAGTTGTTGTTGAGATCCACAAGTTCCTAATTTTAGAGGTAGTGCAGAATTTGCATTGATTGTTTTGATGCGTACGTACATTTAAATTATTGCAGTTTTACGAAACTAATATTTTTTATTCAAATAAATATTTTTTTAAATATTGAGATAAGGAGGCATATTTTAAAGAAATCAGATGTGTCCAATACATGACTTTTTCTGCAAATTAGATTATGTGGGGAAAATAAACAAATTAGAGGTTTCTTATTACTAAATCTCGCTTAAAATCAGTGGGCTCATTGCTGTTATCGATTAAAATAAGGGAACCAAATTTCATTTAATTCGCTTTACTACTTCAAAGGAGTAAGATTTTAAAATAAGATTTTTAAACTAAAAAAAGTAAGATTTTTAACATCTCGAGAACGGTTCGTGATAACTACTAAACAATAATGTGCATTTATGTTTAGCTGAAAATACGCTGAAATAAGCTTTCAGTCATTTGATAATAGGGAAAATATTCACTTTTTTATGATTTTTGTTCATTTTACACAAAAAACAACACGTAATATTTCAATTCTAAAAAATAAAACGTGTTATATTTCGTGCCGTTCTGCAAGTTATATTATTAATGTAATTAGTAGAACGGCACAGGTTATCGTTCTGAAAGTTATATTAAATAAAAAATTACATATAAAATGGCTACTTTCGCAAAATATTTAAAAATAATTTTGTTTTAATATATTTTTCTTTTATTTTCGGAAAAAAATATTTAAAAACCGAAGGCGTTTTCCAGAGTTTAAGTTCTTAGACAATAAATATAATTCTGAGATTTATTGATTGGAAAACGGCTCTGGGCGGTTTTCATTTATTTGGGGACCAAAGTACTTACAAAGCATTCACATATTAATAATAGTGAGTTTGTTTTACTTTTTTTCGATTTTCGGGGGGGAAAAATGTTTAGAGAATTGAAGGCGTTTCCAGAGTTTAAGTTCTTAGACAATAAATAGAATTCTGAGATTTATTGACTGGAAAACGGCTCTGGGTGGTTTTCATTCATTTGGAGATCAAAGTACTTACAAAGCAGTCACTTATTTAATAGTAGTGAGTTTGTTTCACTTTTTTTCGATTTTCGGAAAAAAGAAATGTTTAAAAAACCGAAGGCGTTTCCCGAGTTTAAGTTCTTAGACAATAGATATAATTCTGAGATTTATTGATTGGAAAACGACTCTGGGTGGTTTCCATTCATGTGGGGATCAAGTATTTACAAAGCATTAACTTATTTAATAATTGTGAGTTTGTTTTAGATTTTTTCGATTTTCGGAAAAAAGAAAATGTTTAAAAAACCGAAGGCGTTTCTCGAGTTTAAGTTCTTAGACAATAAATAGAATTCTGAGATTTATTGGTTTTAAAACGACTCTGGGTGGTTTTCATTCATTTGGGCAGTACTTACAAAGTATTAACTTATTTAATAATAGTGAGTTTGTTTTACATTTTACTATAACGAGTTACCAGTCGTTGCCTGGATTCTAAATAAGCGACCACCACTTATAGATGAAATAAGTGCCTGTAACTTAAAAAATGCAGATACAAATAACATCATACTCAATTTCCAAATCGCCTGGTTTTGAACTAAAATCATTCTGACGATACAAATAAAATCTCCAAATCACCAAATAAAAATAACAATTGATCATATTATTCCCCACACCACTCATGAAGACGCGAAAGTAAGTAAATAGCTTCAACCCTCTTGTTTATGCGCATGCGCGAATGTAGGCGTGGCTGTAGTAGTCTAGAACTTCAATCACATGGTCCGGATGGAAGAAAAAGATACAATTCGAGGAGTTCGTTCGTTTAAAAGGAATTATAATTAATGAACTGACTTTTACAGATGGAGATTTGAATTTTCAAATATAAAATTGTATCGTTATTATAAGCATTCTCAGTGTTTCGATAAAAACTTTGACTTTTACAGATATTCAACACATTTTTCAAAATTAAAATACTGGACAAAAATGAAAAAGTTTTACAGGTATGATTTTCATTTATCATCGTGAAGACTCAAGTCTTAGCTCTAGAAAACGCCCACTATTTTTGTCGCAACTTTATTTGTTAATTTTTTACAATTAACTTTTACAATTATTTTTTTATAATTCGATAACTTTTATTTCAAAGAAAACGTAATACTCGAAATAAAAATTCCGTCAAGAAATAACTATTCCAAGTACTGTCTTCAAATGTTGTTATCGTAAAGTCTCATGTCTTAGCTCTATGAAACTTCAATTTTTTTGTTGTCACTTTATTTGATCATTTTTACAATTAAATTCATGATTCAAGAGCTTTCTTCCTGAAATTTACTGACTATTTCTACTCGAATTCCTTTCTACCTTCCTTCACTCTCTTCTGCGGGAAGAGAGGAGGATATAGGAGGCGAAGAGATTGGTCATGTGCTGTTATTAGAAGAACATTGATAGTAAAAATCGCCTTTCCAACAAATGTTTTGTATTTTGCGAAGCTTGCGTCAATTGTTAAGCGATGATTGCTCCGATTTTGTGGCAATTTTCATGTTGTATTTTCTACTCTGCAACTTTTCTACTCTGTAATGGACGACCTGCTTACGCTAAACCTGGACCCAATTTTGTTATTCTACGACTTTTGCGCCCGCGCTATAAAGGAGGGGGGGGGGGGGAGAAGGAGGGTGTGTCGGGTAAACGAAGTCGTTGTGAGAGGCGTTTTTGCGACAGTTAAATATCTATTTTCGTAATATTTATAAACGTAATTACTTTTTGTAACGGGTTTTTACAAATTTCGAAAAAATTATTTCGAAAAATTGTGTGTGTGTGTGTGTGGGGGGGGGGAGTCTTTTCTTAGTCCGTTTACCCCCAAAATGAATAAATTTCTGAATCGATTACATATTAAAATAATCATACCAATTTTTTCCGATTTTATCAATTTATTGGGAAGATAAAGTTCCCACAGACAGATATCTTATTCGTATTCAGGGATGCTCAAAACACGCAGATTCACTGCATTTCAATGCTACATTTTTGACTCCATCACAATACTTTTCTTTTACATTACTAGGAGCGGCATGGTAGGGTTAAGAAATTAGGCTGAATAACGTCATTGATGAAAACACAAATTAAATATACAGTCCCTAATAGAATTTTGTTTTCGATTTTTTTCTGTTAAAATAATCAATTACATATAAACATTAGCACAAAATTTTAATTGTATAGATTTTTTTTCTAGATACTACTGTTCGGACCGATCTTCTATTTAAAAAAATTGTTTTTTAAAGTTTACAATAAATAAAACTGCTGCTTGTAAGAAAACAACATACTAAACTTCTTTGAAGAAAGCAGACATATGTTAGTTAGGTAACGACAATTGTTTCCAGGCCGTTATAAGCTCCTTCTTTAGGCTAAAGTAACGGTATGCGCCCTTAACAACCGTTAAGAACGAACTGCGACGAGACAAGTGAAGAGCAATGCAAACAAAGCTAGAACACACAAAGTATGCTATAAGTCATTGAAAAAAACAACCATAAGCATATCAACACGGACTGATAAAGGGTATATTGCATCTCCCGGCCACGAAGACGGGGAAGCAGTTTCTGAAAAGGAAATCTTAAGTATTGATATGAGATGTAAAATAAAACAAAGAGAAAAAAATATGAAACGTTAAATTATTGGTAAAAAAAAAAATGAAATAATTTAGAGGAAGGAAAATATAGTCGAACCCTTGTATAAAGGTGGAAAGATAAAAAAAAAAATTACAAGGGTATGAGGCAGTAATTAAGAAGAAAATAACGAAAGGAAATAGCCGATTTCGAAACCTAACGCCATCAATCAAACTACTATAAATTAACAGTGGGTGAGACTAGGTAAAAAATATAATTCAGAAAGGCGGAAAAATCTGGTTTCAGAAGCTATATGAGCTAACTAAATCACCTAAAAGAAAGTATCAATTGTGAGTCAACTCAAAAATATCAGTGACATTGCAATTAAGAAGGATATAACCAAACTGAAAGAAAAATAACATATATAATTTTGGATGCTATCTGAGCTAACTTTAAAAGTCAAACATGTGCATAAAGAATACCTCTCTGGCTACGAAGATGTAAGGAACTGCATATTTATCAATAACAAGATATCATAGTTCGAAAAAATAAAAACTCCTTGTTAAAAAGTACAAAGGTAGTGTTGCAAGTCCAGACCACTCGACTGACCCTAGGGCCTGTAGCAGCTGTTTGAGTGGCCGTATACAGAGGTAGTGCTGAAAGCCCAGACTGTCCGACTCGTCCTAGGACATGAGCAGCAATTTGGACGGCCGGGTACAAAGGTAGTGTTGTTGAGACTCAGACCGTCCGACCTACCAGAAAGGTATAAGGTAACTGTTTGGACGGCCGGGAAGTGCCACCCAATTTAGACCGGAACCCAATAGCGGAGGCATCCTCAGGGACCGCATCCTCCTTCCCCTACCACCAACCTCTCGGAAGGACTTACGAACCCACATGTTTAACGTGATCGTACTCCGTGTGAACACGGCGGCAATTTCGGGAGTGACGGGAATCGAACCCTGGCCTACCGAGTGCAATTCCCGCTCGCTATCCACTGGGCTACCGCGCCTTGGGTGCAGAGGTAGTGTTGTTGTTGATCAAACCCAGACCGTCCGACCTGTGCAGAGGTAGTGTGGAGAAACAGATGGTTTTGGGAAGCTGCAATAATGACTTCATCAACTAAAGTTTAAATAACCAACGAACAAACCATTTTAAAAGTACCAGTGTATGATACTTAAAGAAAAAAAAAAAAAATAATAATAAGGAAGTAAGCCGGGCATGGAAGTTATATGAGTTAACATTATTAACTAAATTCCAGTAGCAACTTTAAACCACTATTACATGAGATTGGAATTAAGAAAGAACTGATTAAATAATTGAAAAAAACTGTTTCTGAAGCTATGTGAGTTAATCAGTAAGTACAATACACTTTGTGCGAAGGATAAGAAAAACTTGAACAACATATAAAAGCACAAGTAATAAAATAGTTCAGCATATAGCAGTTTCGAAGATACGCTGGATCCCCTTCATCAGTGCAAAAGAACCAACAAACTAGAAGTCCAAAAGAGGATTGGGAACGAAAGGAAGAAGCAAGGGGCATTATAGAGCATGGGCAAGAGCGTAAACAAACAGTCTGCGTAGTAGAATGCGCAGAAACGTAAGGGCAAAAGGGCATTATTTTTACCATAGCGAATAACGGTACACTGACGATGATGACAAATAAAAATTGAAATTAAACCCATTGAACATCGAAATTTACCTTTGTGCTAAAAATAAGTTATTTAGAATACTTGAGTAACAATATGTGTTTAAAGATTTCATTTGCTAAAGTGCACTTTAAGTGATTTTAAGTGAATGTATACTCTACTACTTATTTTTACCGTAGTCACTAGTTAGCGTTCTGAAGATGTATACATTTACTAGAAAATTTTGTAATGTATATGCGAGTGATAAGGGAAAGGTACATAACGAATATTCTTAAAAAATCTCGTGTATATATTTTATTGAAAGTTAATATTTTATTTTCTGGTAAATTGAAAATATCCATCAAAGAAGATGAATTTAGATATATCCTACTAAAATTAGAGTTTAAACGATTGCAAATTTCTAAAGTAGCCGTTTTTAATGCAGAAATAATGACATTTCCATACTGCTAAGCATATGAGTATTTTATTTTGGAAACGTAAGAGCAAAATTAACTGTGTGACGTCGAATGCCCATGCTCTATGTACCCAAGACCTGGATTAAGAGAGAGCCAATTAAAAAGAAACATTAAGAACAGTCCATCCAACTTATATGAGCTAATGTTTAAAGTCTAGAATGTGTATAGAGGGCATTTTTCAATGCTACGGAGATGTAAGGAACTGCTGATAAAATCATTAACAATACTATCAGAGTTCAAGTAAATAAAAGCTCCTTCCAAAAAATCTAGTTCAGATGTAGCGCGGGCACTCGCGATTATTTTTGCTTTAGAAATTTGAAATGAATGATTTTCAGACCAACAATGGCTTACATGTTTCTTGCTTAACAACCATCCTAGAATGTTCTTTGATACGCTTCTAAAGAGGAACTGCTCCTCTTTGTCTTTCCGATGTAGGCTAAGTTACACTGGCAATTAACAAAGTAAATACCAATTACGTTAACAATAATACCACTTTTACGTAAGTGTGGAATAATAAATTTAACGGATGGAAAGTGGAATTTATCAACTAGTCTAAAAACAGCTTTAAAATTGAATCTTGATAAAACTCTTGAAATTAAGTTCCTAAGAGCTTAAAAAGTATAAACTATCAACTTTTTTGGAATAAAAACTTTATCAGAAGAAAGAGTGGATAGTGGACCCTGCCTGGTAAATTTTACCAATGATAGAATAATTAAAGCCCCTGCATTTTAGATAAAGATTTCAAGAACTTAATTTCAAAAGTTGAATCAAATCATAAGTGGACCACGCGGCACACATATGTGTTTTCTGTTGGGAAGGATGATTTGAAAGAAAATGTGGGGGGCAGAGAAAGGCTTCTTAAAAACAGAAGCACTAAAAGAAGAATCCTTTCTAGAGATACAAGAACATCTAAAAAGGAAAGCTACTTTTCTTTTTTAGTCATGATTGCAGCAGTCTATACATATCTTATACTACATAATTTTTAAGTTATAAGCCCAGGGGTGGAAAATCTGCGCCAATTGCGCCAAACTGCTACAATTTCCGTTCACTGCTACATCCTGCTACAAAAGCACCTAAAATCTCAATATCTGCGCCAAACTGCGCCAAAAACGCAATTGTTTTACAACGAGCGGATAAATAGCACCGGACCCACTCCGATTCGACCAACAAGAAACCACTACTGACGATGATGCGATTGACGTAGCCGATGACGTAGGGTACACGTTGATTCTGGTTAGCGGAGTTTTTATTTTGCATTCGCGGCAAATTTAAGTTTCGTGAATTTTTTCTTTTTGAGAAATATGAATATTGATCCAAAGCTTAAGGATGGACACTTCACAAGCCAAAAACTCACAGAAAACGGAAAAGTTTTCTAAAATGTGCAATTGCAAAAAGATATTTTCCAGAAAATCTACCTTTATCAGACATAAAAAAAATGTTCAACCAGTTGCTGAAAAAACAAATTATATTTGTAAGGAAAAAAATTGTAATTTTACAACACTGAAGTCGGATGATTTTCGCAATCATTTGCACACTGTTCATGGCATGGAAGAAATAAAACATGATAATGATTTTCAAAATTATTCAGGTATGTTCGCATTTTCATAACTTCTATTTCAATAAGTTTTATTTATTGCTGAATAAAATAAAATAGTTTCGCATAAAAATACAAAGAATGGATGAGATTTTAAAATGTTACCTATGTAAGATGAATACAAGATATAACATATTCTCATAGATTAGAAGATATACCCATGCATTTGTGGAAGATTTTCCGTACTACAAGTTACAACAATTTTTGCCAAAATGAAACAATGACATAATAAATTGAAACTATCAATAAGCCCCAAAAATATTAATAATAATAATGACCGTAATTGATGTAATCCAGTCAAAAATGCAATATCAATGAAATTTATTTCATACGTATACATATCTTTATTATTTAAATCGGAAAAGATTTAATAAAACTCTTCTGCTGCATAAACACATTGGATTTAAATCCATTGCTAAGTGACATAACATAATTTTCTTCAAATAAATTGGTGGAAGAAATATAGTCTGCATAATGCTATCTCTATGGAAAGTTAAATTGTTCGTTTTTAATTAATATCTTAATATTTAGACAACCCCTGGTCCTAGAAACTCGAAACATGTACTAAATTTTAAGTGGGGTTATTCCAATGTTACCCATAAAATTTCATTAAATTCGGTTCAGCCATTCTCCCGTGATAATGAGACAGACAGACAGACAGATTTTCAATTTTCTTTATATGGATTATGCAATTGCTATGTCAAAAATATAAAATAACATAAATATGCACATAACTGTAAAGTCTAGTGTAAATATGAATTTTAGTACATTCCTACATAAGCTGATAATGATATGTAGGAAAATAACAAAAATACAAAATTGAGTAAAATTTTTGAGTGGATAACAATTTCTTCCTAGCTATTGACATATTTACATTTGTCAGCTGAAACATATCATTTATGAATGACTGATTCTGGATTAAAATTATCCAAATGTAGACTTTTAATAGATATAATACAAGTTTACTCATTTTGCTTATTTTCAAGCTATTTCTCTAAATCTATATAAATAAAATTGAAAATCTGTCTGTATGTGTGTCTCATCATCATGGGAGAACAACTGAATCGAATTTAAATGAAATTTTGTAGATAGCTTTGAAATATCCTAACTTAAAATTTTGTCCATGTTTTGAGTTTCTAAGACCAGGGGTTGCCCAGATATTAATTAAAAACGAACAATTAAACCTTTCATATAGCATTAAGCAGATGATATTTTTTCCGCCAATTTATTTGAAGAAAATTTTATCATGTCGTTTAGTAACAAATTTAAGTCTAATTTGTTTATACGGCAGCTGATTAAATCCTTTCCGATTTAAATAATAAAGATATATATATAAAATAAATTTCACCGATATTGCATTTTTGACTGAATTATATCAATTATGGTCTTCAGGTTTAAACATTATTATTATTGATATTTTCAGATTATTATGTCATTGTTTAATTTTTGCAAAATTTTTTGAAACTCATATATTGTACGTAGTACCGAGTAATCTTCTACAAATGCATGGGTATATCTTCTACTCAGTGGCTTATCCTGACTCTAAAAAGTGTGTGTGTGTGTGTGGGGGGGGGCAACTGTTTAGCATTTACTTACGCCAGGATTATGAAAAATACGCATAACAATAAAAAGCCTTGAAAAGTAGGGAGGCCTGCCCCCCCCCCCCCCCCAAACATACGCTGCTGCTTCTACTCTATGAGAATATAAGCAGTACAAGTATATTAGCACATATTTTGGCATATATTGGAATCAATTACAGCCTTTTAAGTTTTAAGATTACGGAATTATTGATATTTTCAATTTATTACGTCATCTGGTTTTTTTGGTAAAGATTTGAAAAACTCATAAGTTGTAGAATGGGTCCTATGCAGTTTTAGCTCTTTTATTTTGCATATATTTATTCAACTTCATATATTTTGTAAATTTGTTTACAAACAAGACCAGGACATTTTATTCTTCAGATCTGCTCGTGAAGATAATTTTGTATAGCTAGAACAGATATTCTTAAACTTCTTTTTAGGAGCATTAAATTGAATATTTTAATAGAATATTTTGATTAACCATGTCATTTAATATAATATAGGAATTTGCACATGATTGTGAATTTTAAATTGAACTTGACAACTTGAATGTTGCAAAGTACAATGTTTCATTTTGATAATCTAATTAATGCATGACTAATAAAAGGAGATTGAATTTGTGAGTTTCATAATATAAACAAAGCAAATAATTTTTAAACTGCATATATGTAGAACAATTTTTCAAATCGGGAAAATTGGTTAGGTGCATTGGCACATGGCTCTCAAAATGACTAAATTATATCTATATGTCACATCTAGCCATCAATTATAGAGTTTAATATTCTATGATATCCAATAATACGAAGGAGATTTAAATACATTTAAATTTCCTTTAATAATACCGAGATCGTAATTAAAACAAAATACTCCTTGCACTGGCATAGTTCATTTTAAGCATCAACTATAACTTAGAATTTAATATTCTAAATTATCTAATAATACTAGTATACGATAGTAAATCAGCTGAGTGATGATGAGTTCTTATTATAAACTACAATCTCCGTGCACAGGCGCAGTTCTTCGAAGCTACTATTGGTCGTCGACATTGACATCGGGTGACGTCACAGAGTGGGTCCGGTGCTATTTATCCGCTCGTGTTTTACACGTGCAAAAGCGAAAGTTCCGCACTGACCTGTCCGAAATACGAGAAGAAAAAATCAGGTTATCTACAGTTATTCGGCGCGATTTCAGACCGCATTTTCAGTAAAACAAGTCTGCGTATCACATGACCACTTCACGAGTACTTTAGAGTACAACCTTGAGAGAAAATCCGGACTTTGCCGATTCTGGATTATAGAATTTTAATAAAATTCAGATTTAATATTAACTTAATACACTATAAAGCACTATTTTTAGTAAAAATAATGACAAAAGTTAAGTTAATAAATTAAAACATATTATTTAATCTAAAAAATAGGGCAAAAGAATCTAAGAAAAAATATATACACATTAATAATTTAGAATGTGTGAACGAAACGAAATGATAAAATTACATTTTATCATTTCGTTTAAATATTTGAATTAGCATTTGTTATTTCATTAATTTTAGTTTATGAGAAAACAGTTTTCTTTATCCTGTAGATGGACATTATTTCTGCTCGGTTATAAAGCTTCTTTATTCAAGACCTTTAATTGCATGATCGATTGCAATGGGTATTTTTCTTCTCCACTTTTATCATCCCTACTTTGATATTTTTTTATTTAATGTATCGCGAATTTCGCCATCACTCAATTTATTTACGATTGGTGCATCATCATCACAGTGCAGAACTTCCGTTTTATCGGCTTTGTCGAGATTTAATGAAGCGCCAGAAGAATTAATGTAGCACCGAGATTTAATAAAGCGCGAGGATTAGCACTTTTGCTGATATATTTAAAGGTGTAAATGCGTTTAAACCGTTTTCGCTATTAACGAACGAAAAGCGGAAAATAAGAATTTAAAAGTTTTATTTTTTTTCTAGCATCTATATAATGTTATGTTTAATATAAGGCTGATGACTCTGAAAAAAGTAAACACTTTATTAGTAATAGTCATATATGTAAAAAATATCGCAGTAGATAAAATAAATGTCTTTCCTAAAAAAGAAAAATCTCGTCTCAATGATTTTTCTAAATTACGATGAGTCATTACTAGGCTGCAGCAACACCGACCGGGTCGTGGTGGGGCAGGGAGAGGGAAGAAAGGAATTTGCTTAGTTCCTAATCGTAAACACAGCTGACCCCTTTGAGAGGTCTGTATGTTAATGACCTTGGTGCTCGGTTCTGTGCGATACGATATTATTTAGTTATTTATTTGCTATTTATAGTATGTAAATATAGCTTTCTAAATAAAAAAGGCAAAATATACTGTCGATTTTAAGCTGACACGTTCGACTAAAACGAAAAAATGGTCAGATATTGGGAGGGAGAAGAGATTCTGAAGACAAAACAGAATTCATTGAAGAATGGGATTCGTACTACGAAGTGAACAAAATAAATTTCCTTGAGCGTTAATATGAATTCTCGGGATTTTTAGATTTAATTGAACAATCTGTGATAAAATGTTACGATAACGTTTTAAACTGCTTAATATTAAAAATTACATTGTTTCAGAAAAATGCCTTTTTCAATAATGAGAAAAGGAAATTTTAATAATAAAAATTCAGTATTTAAATAACGATGTATATTTTACTCGAAATAATTCATCGGGAGTTGTGACTTGAATAAGGGGGGGGGGGGATTAACGCCAACAACGTAATTCCACGAGCCGATCTACGGCCATCCATCTAAACTTTCATTTCATTTCGGGGTTCAGAAAGTCGACCGGAAAATACGGTATTTGTTTATACAATATAATTCCATATAAATAATCTTACCCTGGTGTTTTAAATCCGCGACTTCGTCAGTCCGGGGGGGGGGGGACGAAAATTTGGAAAACGTCCGGATTTTCGAAGTTGTACTGTACTATTTTTTATAGCTTCTTTTTCAAGTTATTTTATGTTTGTTGTTTAAAAGTATAAAAATTCCGACTTTTACGAATTTTCTGTAGTTGTACCGATTTTTACTTCAGATAGATAGATCGTTAGAGATAGTCGTAAAGTACCCTTTTGCATTTATTTAAATTTTCATCTTTTAATTATTCCATATTAGAGCAACAAAACTCTTATTTTAATAGTGCAGGTTAAAAAATAAATAAATATTTTAATAAAATAATAATTTTCACATAAATTTGCGCTGCAATTTGCCGGAACATGTATCTATTTATGTTGAACAAGTCAAAATACAGGATGATAAGAAGGGAATGAAAAGTTGTGTTTAGAATTACGCGTTACACTAGCATTCCATGGATCTTCACTGGCTTTGATGAAATACTGGAAAATTTATTTCCCTTATATTATTTAATTGCGGCGTTCGGTGACCAGCCCTATAGTTCTTTGCAATAGATGTCGATCGCTCACCACCGCTACGCATCTAAGTCACGGCTAACGGTGCAATTTAGGAAGTAGCTGTCGATGATCGCGGTGCAGTTTAGAAAGCAGTTTTAGATCGCGTATCTCTGCTACGCATGCAAGTCACCGCGGGCTCTCGGCTAATGTTAAGAATACTTCAGAGGCGCATGTAATCCGCGTAAGCTATATACAATAACGATGACTCCGCTTCATGCAATAACGATGCGCACGATGCGCGAGCATATGCAATTCTCATCGCATTACAAAATGAAACTTCTTTTATTAGCGGATGCTGGCATGCAATAGCGCTATCCACGCTGAGCGGGCACATACAATCTGCGTAGCATTGAAATAGTTGTCCATCGCGCGCGCGTTCAAGGCCGCGCGTGTTTCGTGCACCATTTGTGCGGGAGCGTGGCACCCGTGTAGCGAATTCACAATATAAATTGCATTTTATTCGCGTATTCGCCTTTAACGCGCTACGCGGGTGAATCAATAACCAAACTCAGTTCAATAAAGATTTACTCGGACTCACAACTGACAATGCTTTGCACAATAAATAAAATAGTATTAATAAATACTTTTATATGTCTTAAGTTAAGCATTACTTATATTTGCATAGAAAAGTAAATTATATAATAATTATAGGGAAAATTTAGTATTTATTCGAACTTAAAACTTTCCCCACCTTATAAAATAACATTAAAATCTGTTTTTTCTTATAAAATTAGCAAGTATAGATCGAAAATAAATTTTGATCATTCATAAATTTATTAAATATTTTTTATTTTACTTTTTTGGAAACTGAAGCTATGAATTATTATTTCAAATTGTGGTTATGCTAGAACCTAAAAAATACATATGAACTTTTCTAAAATGGATATTCAGAAAGTGAAATTTATAAACTAAATTCAATATTTAAATGAGAAGGAATTTAACAAAACTAAAAAAGCAATTAAATTCAGATATTCTTGATAATAGTTTGACAGTGATTTTTTACCTTTTATTAAATTTCCCATTTATTAGTATTCTGTAACTTAGTGTCTTTATGTAGTCCCGTTTTTCTGGCCTTTTTTAGTCCTAGGGAAAACTGGTTGTAATATAAAGTGATGCTAAAAAAAAAAATATGTTTTAATAATAAAACTCCTGACTTTTTAAAGTTTTCCTCCTAAGATTTTGAAAATCTACTAAATGGAGATGTGAGCAATTTGTCAATAACTAAAGAACTTTTAAAATCTGTAAAAGATACAAGGGAAAAATATAGACAAAGAATGGAGAAAACAGCAAAAAAGGAGTTAAGCCAAAAGCTGAACACGAAAAAGATGTATTAAAGAGTTTGAAAATAGACAGTGATGAGTTAAAAAAAAAAGTTACAATCACCACAAAAAGTGCTTTCTACAGCAGAGAAGATGATTGAAGGCAGCATAAAAAAGAAAGATTTATCAGAGATTGAAAATGGCCAAGTTCTCTTAAAAGAGTCAAAATCAAATATTGAAAAAAACCTCACAAAATTAGAAAAGCACAGAAACTCGAAATAATTCAGTGTGGAAACCCCAGGCCGTCCGACTCGTCCAGAGGACTTGAGTAACAAAATGGACGACCGGACAAAATAATTCAGTGTGTCCAAACTGTTAAAAAACAAGCATCTCGGACATAAACTATTTGTATTTTGGATAAAAAAAAATTTAGTGTGTATTTAACTAGCAGCCAACTTCTGTTCTTTAAGATTAGTTAGTATCATTAAATCTTTTTCTCATTTTTTAAGCTTAACTTTTTCAGATTTAATACTCTTCATGCTTTAATTAATGTAAAATGAAATTTTTATATGCCTAAAATGACTATCGAGTGTGCGCAACATCATTTTCTAGCTGCTACAAAACTGCTCTACACTGCTACGAAACAGCAATATTTCCTGCTACAAAGGTGCTACAAAACTCAGTTTTCAGTTTTCCACCCCTGTAAGCCCCTTCTTTCAGCATTTAATCATGATTTCAGCAGTCATCCACGCTGTTTTATTGGCCTCCCATATTACAAGTTTTCGTGAATCAATGTTCTTGAAGTATCTGGGATTTTTAGCTTTGCCGATGACCAGTGGTTTTCAAACTCACCGTCCATGCCACAGCACAACACAACACTACTGTAAATTTCCCAGCTTAGGGACTCCGAAACACAAAAGTCCTTGATCCTTAAACATTACTTTTTTTTTTTTTTAAGATATAATGCCAATACATTTTTCATCCTTTACACACATATATAGTTTGGCAGACAAAATTCTAAATAAAAGACCAATTTCATCAAGATTGCAAATGCTCTTAGTAGCCTTGTAATCCGCGCACAAATTTTCGAGTTTTCAACCCACTTTATTACCAGCTGGGCGAGGGGTTCACTGACTTTGCTTCCCCATAAATTGATTTAAACGAAAGATTATTTTTATATCTAAAATTTGGTCTTGTAATATGAAATAAATGTACTTCTTAAAAAAAGTTACTAAAATCGCCAATTTATGTAAATATATACAAGGTTTATTCTAAACAATATTAAATTTCAAAATATACCAAAATTTTGGCAAAAATGTGTTGTTCAGCCCGAAATCCGTCCGCTATCGGGAGTGTTCGCTAATGGGGAGCGGTAAAAAGGATGGGGTATTCAGAACCCTTAAATAGAGGTTCGACTGTACTAGAACGAATTACTGGGCGTTGTCTAGGTCCTAAACAAACAGTGTTTCTTTCAGGCATACCTCCGTGGGGGGGGGGGGGCGAAGCCTCCATGGAGACATTTTATGTTAACCTAGTTTCTATTTATGTGATACAGTATTTAGATATATTTATATAGGGCAAATAGAAAACTTGCCCCCACCCCAAAATTTCATTCGACCCCCCCCCCCCCCCGACGATAAAGTTCTGAAAGAAACACTGGTCCTAAATAAGCAACCGCTACTTAAATAATACAGATAACACCACTCAATTTCCAAATTACCTGTTTCAATCTAAATCCTTCAGTTTCAATTCTTGTATAGACACGTGCAACTGTTTGCGACCACACATGGGAGGAATGGGATAAAATTATAGCACTTCATTAGCGGAATGTAAAATTTTAATTTTTATGCGTTTGTGTAAAATTTCACAGAAAATAAAAATAGAGTAATTAAAAAATATTTTTTTGTTAAAATGCGAAAATGTAAGCCCATATTTTTTCTAAAGTATGGAATTGTGCTAATCTTTCATTTATGGATGCGACAAATTGGAATTAGACAATTTAGGAAAACGTATATTATGATGCATTTAAAAGTATGTAAATAAATATAAAGGAATTGTCCCACGGATTCAGTTCAAACATCGTTAGAAAGAATGTTCTTCGATCTTTCCAATCATGTAACGATGGAAACTCTGTGATAATATTTTCGATTGCTAAGGAGTCAATTTGTGTGAATCGAAAATCGTGCTTAACATGAATTAACTAAATATCTAATTAAAACTTAAAAAAATTTCACCGAGCTGTATTGTCTCAGATCTTAAAATACCTCTATACTAAATTTCGCCGCTGTCCGAAGCTTCGATTTCCGGTTACAGACTACACAGACTGACATCCCCTTTTATCATGAAAGATTGTTTTGAATTGGATCTGCCTACATTCTCAATTTGATATAATTTCGTGTATGATTAAAATTTATTGTCTACTAGCAGCATACCCGTTCTTCGTACGGAGTATATAATATAAAGAATCGTAAAATTCACAATCATGTGCAAATTCCTATAGTATACTAAATGACAATTTTAATCAAAATATTCTGTTAAAATATTTAATCTAATGCTCCTAAAAAGAAGTTAAAGAATCTTTGTTCTCGTTATACAAAATTATCTTCACGGGCACATCTGAAGAATAAAACATCCTGGCCCCTTTTGTAAGCACATTTACAAAAAGGAAAATGGAATTGAATCAATAGATGCAAAATAAAAGCGTTAAAATTGTATGGCACCCGTACTACTTATATACGTGAATATTAGAAGATAGTATAACCTATATTAGTAGATTACATGTATAAATTGAAAATTTCAATAAATCCGCAATCTTTAAACCTGAAGGCAGTAATTGATTCCAATATATACCAAAATGAAAGTGCTAAAATTATATGGGAAGATATATATATATATACCCATACTACTTATAATGTCGTAGATTAGAATATATGTCCGAGTGTTAGTAGAAGATTACCCGTATTACAATATGAGTCTCAAAAATCTTTACCGAAATAAAACAGATGACGTTTTAAATTAAAAATATCAATAATCTCCGTAATCTTCATACCAGAAGGCCGTACTTGGTTCCATTTTGGCATATATGCCAATATATGCCAAAATATATGCCAATATATCTGTACTACTTTTACTCTCGTAGATTAGAAGACAAGTGCATTTGTAGAAGATTTCTCGTACAACGTACAGTATATGAGTTTCAATAATTTTTGCCGCAATAAAACAATTACATAACTTGAAAATATCAATAATCTCTGTATCAATAATCCCCGAAAATATCAATAATAATAATGTTTAAACCTGAAGACCGTAACTGATATTATCCAGTCAAAAATGCAATGGCAATGAAATTTATTTTATATACATATCTTTATTATTCAAATCGTCTGCCCCATAAACACATTGGATTTAAATCCGTTGCTAAGCGACATAATAACATTTGCTTCAAATAAATTGGTGGGAAAAATATCGTCTGAATAATGCTATCTCTATGGAAGGTTTGGCGACATTTTCGTCAATGTAGCGATATTTTAAAAAATCGCCAAATTTATCGCTAAATGGGACTATAGAACTGACAGTCCCACTTAGCGACAAATTGACGAAACATCGTCACGATACTATCCAATAACAAAACACAATTAATTTCATTTATTTAGTGCAATTTTATCAATTTTAAGATATTTTTTATGGATTTACAAACATTTTTATCAATTTGGTGACATTTTAAAAATTCGCTAAACGTGTTAGTAAGTAGGATGGTTGGACTGACAGATAAATTCTATCGAAATATCATTTCAGTACTTTCTTTTAACAAAGCAAAATAAATTTCATTGAATTGCGTCGTTTTTAACAATTGGCGACATTTCCATCAATTTGGCAAAAAGGAAAAGTTGCAAAGTTAGCGATATCCCGCAAAATTCGTAGCTCTGAATTTGCAGATCTGAGTAAAGCATCCAGATCCCGATTGTATATACTAAATGAAAACACTAAAATTGTATTAGAAGATATACGATATACCTGTTCTACTCTTTTCAGTTTCAACAATCGGCTAAATGAATTTATTGTCTGAACACAATATATGAGTTTATTAGCTAAACAAAATATATAAGCTTGGCTAAACTAACCAACACGCTTTGTCAAAAAAAAATGAAAGTGATGCACGCAGTCCGCAATTAATATAATTAAAAGAAAAATCAAACCGTTCATTTATAAAATAGTATATTTTTATATCCATTTATTTATTCTTCAAATCGAAAAAATAATAATAAACATTAACAAACACGTTTAATTTAATTGCGTTGCCGAGCAACATATCGTCATAAAATTCTTAAAATTAATTAACCATTTTGATTTCTTAATACTTTCATCGTTGAGTAAAAAAAGCTTGTGAAAAATAAACCATGGTGATAGATTTTTTCATTTAAATTCATCTTTTCAAATAATTTATGTTTTCAGAAAGTGACTATTTAACCCAAAAATCTGCAACCAAACTCAGATATAAAATTTTAATTCATTTTCACGATTTAAACAAACGGTTATCAACCTTTTCTTTTGGAGGAACTAGGGAGTTTGAGAGTAGAACTCCTAGAAAAATGTTTTGTTTTCAATTAATATTTCGACAACTCCTGGTTTTACAAACGCTAAACTTAGACTAAATTTAAGGGGGGGGGGGGTGTATTTCAAGGCTACCTACAAAATTTCATTAAATTCGGTTTCGGTTCAGTCCTTCTCCCGTGATGAAGAGGCAAACGAAAGATTCGTTTTTCACTACCATCTCGAGAACCACAGGTCGTAAGAACTCGAAACAGGAACTAAAATTTAAGTGGGACTATTTCAAGGCAAGCCACAACATTTCATCAAATTTCGGTTTAGTCGTTCTCTCGTGATGACGGGATAAACAGATAGACAGACAGATTTTCAATTTTTAACACTTTACAACATAGTTGAAAAGTGTTTATGACTTTGTTCATTCTGTCTGTCTGTCTGTCTGTCCGTTAGCACGATAACTGCCGTAAAAATAACTTTATCAAAATGAAATTTTAGTATGTTTTTCAGACAGTCTGTGGGACCTATGGGAATATAAATAAATAATATCACCCAATTACTTTTGAATTAAACCAGGGTTGAAAAATTGAAATACATTGAATCCTATGGGACCTAATTTTTCAAACATTTTTTAAGCGAATTTAAAATTCACAAATTGCTTTGAAAATTTTAGGTAATATTCAAATTGTTCCATAAAATATACAAAAAAAAAATTCAGCAAAATATACTCAGTAATTTTTTTAAATAAAAATTAAAATAATAATTACACTTCTTATATGAAGCGATCACGTGATCACGATATGAAACAATCACGTGACCCACTTCAAAATGAAATATGGCATCCATCTTGTCTCAAAATCGTGATTTTTAAAGTTCCTTTTAATTCATATTGAGTGTTATATCCGTCTTAAAACAGCTTTATTTTAAATTAAATTCTGTGCATCTAAATACTGAAACAACGCAATTACAATATATTTGAGTTTAAATGATCATCCAAATTTGATTATTTCTACAACGAAGCCTATTTTTCACTTATGTAAAATATAAACAGCAAAATATGTAGAATGAGTTGTATAAGAATTGCTGTATTTCTTTAACGAAAAATATTTAGCTCATGGAGTCTCCATAGCTGATATGAATGAAATATTCATTGATTTTACAGAGAGAAGGACGATTTTCTTCGATGAAGTTTTAAGCATAGAGTTTAATTACTTGCAGCTCCATGGTCTTAATTTTTAAATAAAATAAATTATTATAGTATTGTGATGAATGAAATGAATGGGAAAATGTGATGAATGAAATGCTGCTTTTATAGAGAGAGCCAGGCGTGTTATATTTCAATGACGTCATTTGAATACATTTCAGTTGTTTTCGATGAAATTTTCAAATATAATAAATTATTGTAGTATTATGATAATTTTAAAAATATTACCGGGGAATGTATCGCATTTTAGAGATGTTTAAACCAGGCAATTTATATTTCAATGCCGTCATTTGAATGAAGTTCATTTTTTTTTCGATGAAGGTTTAAGTTTTCAAATATAATAAATTAATGTAGTATTGTGATAAGTTTTAAAATATTACCGAGGAATGTATTGCATTTTAGACTTGTTTAAATAAAATTGCATTGAAGTTGGAAAGTGTTTCATAATCAATGCTTTAAGCATGATTGATCTTTCTTGTTTTTCCTTACCTTGGTATTTCGCTCCTCGAGTTTGTCCTGTAGTATTGCGGCATCGTTACTCCCCAGGTACAAAGAAAATTTCATCAAAAATGAGAAATTTGTCAAACAGCGGCAGTTACTTTTTTAACACTTTACAACATAGTTGAAAAGTGTTTATGGTTGGTTGGTTGATTAAGGATTTTTGGCACAAGATCCAAAGAGCATATGTTGGGCCAGACATATGGTACTAAAATACAGATAAATGTAAAGAATATAAACAAGTATATAATCTAGAAAGGTGTATGGCTAAAACAAAACAATGCAAGAAGGATAATTATGGAAATAAGATGAAAAATGTCTAAAAGGTGAGAGGAAGTGAATTTAAATATGATGGTAAAAACCGATGACTAATAAGAATGGAAAAATCCCTGAATGAGGATTTTCTCCAATCAATTCCCTCAAAGTTATAGTACACGTTTTAAAATGTTTAAAACGAAACTGTTTATATTTAGGACAAGTAATAAGAATATGTTTTACACTCGCTGCGATTTGACAAACATTACAAAGGGGTTCAATTTCTTCTAAAAGTAAATGCCTGTGAGTAAAACGAGTGTGACCAATGCGCAAACGAGTTAAAATTACATCCAGTTTCCAACATTGGAAACTAGCCCATTTTTGTACAAAGGACTTTATCTCGTGCAACTTATTATCAGCTTGCTGATTCCAGGAATACTGTCATTTGTCATGAATATTTTTTAGAGCAAATTGGTTGATGTCAGTTAAAGGTATAGTCAGATTCAAAGTTTGAATAGCTGATTTAGCAGCAATGTCTGCTAACTCATTTCCTTTGATGCCAACATGTCCTGGGACCCAACAGAATTTAGTATGGTATCCTTGCTCCTTCAGACGATGCTCATACTTAAGGATATCAGAGGCAATGTTGTAATTCATAGCTCTCTTCGATGATAAAAGTTGTAATGAACTCAATGAGTCAGTATATATAATGTGCTTTTTGGACTTTTGATAAGGGATGAAGATTAGGGACTGGTAAATAGCCATAATCTCAGCTGTAAAAATAGAGCAAGATGCATGTAGTTTATAAGGCTTTATAGTATTGTTGCAAACATAAGCTAAACCAACATAATCTCCTGCTTTGGAACCATCTGTAAAAACAGGAGTAAACTCCTTATACAGATTCCTATGTTCTGCAAACAATTGCACATAAATAGCCGGAGTGGTGTTAGTCTTCGTTAAATTACAAAAAGGGTTGAGAAAGGCAAAATTGTTAACATACCATGGAGGTGTTTCAAAAAACTTTGTTTTTCGAACATAAAGCTCTACTAAAGGGGTAGCTTCTACTATATTGCGTATCCGCTTGCCAAAAGTAGGAATGCATGAAGGTCTGTGGTCATACAGTCGATAATAATGATCATCAAGGAATGGACGTTGTAACGGATGGTTATGTAAGGACATGATACGGAAATAATAATTCAATGCCAGCTGTTCACGCCTTAATTGTAAACATGGCTCATTAGAGACAGCATATAAACTTTGAGCAGGAGATGTCCTAAAGGCTCCTGAGCATATACGTAATGCCTTATGGTGAAATGGATCAAGCTTTTTTAGCACTGATGATCGTGCTGATCCATACACAGAACAACCATAATCTAGTTTTGACCGAATAACAGCTCTGTAGATGCGAAGCATGGAAGTAAGATCTGCACCCCATTTGGTATTTGAGAGGACTTTTAAGATGTTAAGAGCTTTCTCACCTTTATTTCGCAGTTTCTGAATGTGGGGCAAGAAAGTAAGCTTTTCGTCGAACCAAACCCCGAGAAATTTTATTTCCTCTACTACAGCAATTTTTACACCTCCCATAAAGATTTCTGGGGGTGAGTGGATACCACGTTTTCTGGTGAAATGAACACAAGTCTTTTGAGTGGAAAACCCGTACCCATTCACATTTGCCCATCGTAAGATGTTATTTACGGCGGCTTGGCATTGTCTTTCCACAGTACGCATATCGTGAGCTTGGTAGGCAACTTGCAGATCATCCACATACAGACTTTTATGGACAGACACTGGCAAACTGTTTAAAAGACTATTTATTTTTATATTAAAGAGTGTCACACTCAAGACACTTCCTTGTGGCACACCCTCCTCTTGTACCTGTGTGCGTGAGAGAGTTAAACCAATGCGCACTTGGAATGTTCTGTGTGATAAAAAGTTTTGAATAAAAATAGGAAGATTACCTTTTAGATTAAAATCGTAAATGTCCTTAATAATACCATAGCGCCATGCTCGATCATAGGTTTTGTCAATATAAAAAAAATTGAGACTGAATGATTTCTCCTAAGAAAGGCAGTCCTAATTTGTGATTTTAATAAGATTATCAATGATAGATCTACCTCGACGAAAGCCACTTTGGTGGGGTGAGAATAACTTGTTACTCTCTAAAAAGTGTACAAGCCTGGCATTAACCATTTTTTCAAGAAGTTTACATACACAGCTTGTGAGTGCTATAGGCCTAAAATGGGAATTGTGATGGCTCTTTGCCATGACCTAGGGAATTTATGTTTATGCCAAATTCTGTTAAACAGGTATAAGAGGTTCAATAAGGAGTAATGGAAGAGGTGTTTAAGCATGAGATAGTTAATTTTATCAGGTCCATTGCAAGTTCTGTGTGTTTGGGACAATACAGTCACCAACTCTGACAAAGTAAAGTGCATGTTATAAGGTAAGTTTCCAGCTTCTGGGAAAACAATAGGTTTATTTTCAGACTTAAGATTGTGATTTTAAAACGGTTCAGAGTAATTTGATGCATTTGAAATATTTGCAAATTCTTTGGCAATTTCATTTGCAATGTCATATGGCGAACTTATAGTTGTGCCATTATGATTTAGAATGGCTATGGAGTGATCACTATAATTCCCTGTACACTTTTTTGACTTTCTCCCATACAATTTTACTAGAAGTGGAAGATGTTATTTTACTAACATTTTTTTCTCATGACTGTTTCTGCCTTCTTCTGCGTATCCTGCGAGCAAACGCTTTTACATGTTTAAATGTAGGTAGGTTTTCAGTGGTAGGAGACCGCCTGAAAATTGACCAAGCTTTCTTTTGCTTTTTATAAGCCTCACGACATTCGTCATTCCACCAAGGGAAGCGATGCTTAGATATATTACCTGAACGTTTTGGAATTGCAACATCAGCAGTCTCTATAAGGACACCTGTAACATTTTCTACAGCTGTATCAATGTCAATGCTTTGAACAGCTTCATCAGTGATCAGGGCTAGGGAAATAAACTTCGCCCAATCAGCTTTTGAAAATATGTATTGAGATGGTTTTATAGTCGAGTAGCCGTCTTTTAGGGTTAAATTTTCTCCGACGCGAATGTATGACGCCTGTCCTTGAATGCAAGTTCGCAGTCGACGCACGGGTTTCTATTTGATGTATATTTTTCATACATATATCAATACAAAATACTCGTTAGTTGCTTACATTCTTTTATCCGAAATAACCTAGCACTTTTTAACCTCTAATCCGAAATAACCTAACACTGTTGCACATTCCTCTAAAACCCAAAAATAAAAAAAATACTCTCTTATATTCCTATGATTCACTACCCGAAACTCAATTCTAAAACTGTAGATGCTGCAAGAAATACTCTGTTTGTTTATATTATAAAACCATGTTTCACTGCTCCAGATAGAGAAATAATTTATTGGATCCACCCCTAACCAAGGTCAAGAATCTGCAAAATACATTGGAGTTGTTCGCATGGGCATTTAACGCCATCTAGTAGACAAATAAATTCGAATGAAAACGTTCCATATGAAAATGCGCTCACGTGGCCGCCGTCTTTTAGGGTAAATTTTTTCGAACGCGGATACGTGACCGTCGTACTGGATCCCATTAAAAGTGCATAGTTATTAGATTTTACTGGTTATTTGTAGAAAAATGTGTTATCTCTGTTATATTCTATTAACACTGAAACAATTTTTATGTTAATACGGGTTAAAAGCAGGACGGGGGGGGGGGGGGGGGGGACGAATGTATGAGTAGCTCTAAAATAGCACAACCAAAAGTTGGGGCCCCTCTGCATTAAGCTATTAAATCTCAATCTGTTAGATTACAAAATAATGTTGGAACATTGATTTGGAAGCATGGATATTTTTTCTTTGATACTTAAATGACATTAAATATCAATACCATTTAAATATCACATCCCTATTGTTGGATGTTAAAAAGCAGTGTTTTGTAAAATTCAAAGTCCTTTTTGCAAGACAGGCAACTTTTGGGGAAAAGACAATGCATAGAATTGAAATTTTAAGATTTCAATTTGTTCTGTGAGACATTGAAGTGAGTGTCATGGAGAAATGAATATGACTGTTCTAGGCCACATTTAAATACCGCCCATTTTACTCCTGTAGTAATTATTAGTAAATCTCTTAGTTTTTCAAAATTTGTATGTAACAGTCAACAGTGTAATTGCACTGGGCCATGCACTCTGTTATGCAAGGTAAAAAAGGCTGCCATCTGATACAAAAAGTTTCATTATTTTATAGGCCAAGCAATCAATACTTGAACTTTACTTTACTAAAAGTATCTTTGTGATTGTGTGTTTAGATAATAAAAGCAAGACCCTTATACATTACAGTATCAAACTTTCAATAATTTAACTTACGCTAAAAAAAAGACTAACATTATTTTTAAAAGTAATATCAAATGTCCTAGGGTAATTCCATCTAAAATTACCCAAAAAAAGAATATTTGGTTGCATGACCATTTTTTGAAAATTTTCATATTTTGCACAAATGTTCCTACATACACTCACGGACAATGAAAGTTGCACACCAAGAAGGAAGCATAAGATGGACCTGACATTTTATTGATGGAAGGATACAGATGAATGATATACATGATCACAAAAACAGCGCAGCAGAACACGTACAGAGGGAACTGTGGTACACAGTCTGGTCATCCTCAATAGCGCGTCGCACCGCCTCGTACTGCGATATATGGTCCAATACGGTCTTGCATGGTGTCGAACAGACACCTGACGTTGTCCTGCGGCAGACGACCTGTTGGACGTTACGTTCCAAATCCTGAAGTTTGCCGCAACGAGGCAGGTGACGTTTCAACTGGTCCCATACATGCTCGATAGGGGACAGGTCTAGGGAGCGGGCAGGCCATGGAAGTATCTGGATATGGCTCAAGCAGGCCTGGGCGACCCGAGCCGTGTGCAGCCGGGCATTATCCTGCTGGAATTGCGCACATGGAATCCCAGCAGCGAATGGGAGCACATGGGGCCGTAGAATCTCATCCACGTGCAGTTGGCCCGTCAATGTTCCAGGTACCACTACTAGAGCGGATCGGCTGGCGTAGACAATGGCTCCCCAGCCCATGATGCCTGCAGTGGGACTGATTGTGGCGCTCGATAACGAGGTAGGGAATGTGGCCTTGTGCAGGGGACCGCCACACCCGGATACTTTGATCATCCTACCCCAAAACAAAGCGGCACTCATCGCTAAACACCACACATCGCCAATCTGTGGCGTTCCACGTTGCTCTGGCCCGGCACCACTGCAACCGGAGCTGCCAATGTTCCCATGTTAACGGCAGCAGACGTAAGGGACACTGGGATCGCAGATTTGCTTCCTTCAGGCGTCTTGATATGGTTCGTGGGCACACAGGAGCCGCTACGAGTGCCTGTATCGTGTCGCCGTGGGCTCTATACGGGCCTGCTGCACGATCATTCGATCATCTCTACTCGTTGCATGCCTGGTCTATCCAGAGCCGGTCCTCCGTGTCTGGGCGGCGTCCCGTGACCAGTGCTCCCAACACCGTCGGACGGTATAGTCCGAATGATCCACGTGATGGGCTATCCGGCGCGCTGACCACCATGCGGTTTTCAGCCCGATGATCAGGTCTCTTTCGAAGTCCATCAGTTGCGTATACCGACGTTTCTGGCGTCTACCCACCATTATTTTCACTCCATAATCGTGCTTCCGTTGGCCGAAGCTTCTCGCATTGATGAGGCGTCGACTACACGCCGGTTTATAAGGCGGCTGGCTGATGCTTGCAGCGCCACTCACGGGTGTACGGTCATGTGCAATCATACCAGACTGGGATCATTTGCATACCAGCCCGCCCTCTAGCTATTTACATCATTTCACGGTTGTACCATGCTTTCTTCTTGGTGCGCAACTTTCATTGTACGTGAGTGTATTTCAGCAGATGCAAAATTATTTTTAAAAAAATTTCATCTAGCTCTTTTATTTGGTACAGCCATTATTTCAACATGGCAGACTCCAAATTTGATGAATTTTGATGTTCAAGCAAATTTAAATATCTTGGAACTGAAAAGAGTTAGATTCTTGGAAAAAAAACTATTTTACTGGCTTTAAAGTGGTCTACATTTCATGCAATTGTAAAGTTTGTGTAACTGCAACCTGGGTGGCTGAAATTTAACGTTGAAATTCAGCATCAGTTTAGCTAAAAATGCAGTATTTAGACTTTTTAAAAATAATGAAGGGAACAATTTTAAATATTCAAATGTTTAACATATCTTACCTTACTCTCAACGTCTTTGCTGGGGAAATTTTAAAACTAAGAACTTTCTCCTTTTTATTTTATTAAATCCCAAACATGGCGACTTTTTCCAATTTACAAATATATTTAAGCCTTAATATCTCTGGTGGGAGAACTGGGAAAAATCTGAAACTTGAAGAGAATCACGTATTACATAACTAACTGCAGTAAAAATTTGGAGTTTGAGACTTTTTTGGTTTTATAGATATGGATGTGATGAGCAAGACCTAAAATCTTGCTTATTTATTTATCAAACATGCATAACTTTGTTACACATTGCCTATAAGATATTATTAATCCTCCAAATCATGAACATTATAAATTATAAATTAAAAATCATACATTACTGTTATTAATGAAATTTTTTTTAACATTTTAGCTTTAAAATTCAAAGCTAAAAAAATAGCCAATCATGATCAAAAATAGCCAAATTGGCTAAAAGTAGCCAAACCTGACAACCCTTGTTTGTATTGGCAAGAAGAAAAGATAATATGCATATATAAAAGAATGCCGTTTTTAGATTCTTACTACTACTTGTTGCAGAATATTGTGACAATTCTGAACTGAGAAGCACGAATCAGCTCATATTATTTTCTCCAGTTCTACACAGTTTTTAATGGTGATTAGATGTATTCGATGTCTTATGCTGTTTACTTATATAAAAAATTGATATTTAAAGTTCATAAAAATGGAATGCTTTATTGGTGAATTTATAAAAGAAGATTGCCATAAGCATACTTATGGTAAAGTCAGCAAGGATTTTACTAATTTTGGGAATTTCAGTGAAGTTGACAAAACACTACTGAAGTTAAGATTAGGTACAGATCATTTGAAAACAGTTTGTGAATATCACAAGAAAAAGTACATTAATAAGTATAATCATCTTTTTGGACAGATGTGTTGTGATCCTTTTAGCTATCACACTGGATCAAAAAGGACCACAAAGGTTGTCGTGAAATTACGTTGGAACATTTAAAGAAAAACAGACTGCATCAGGTACACCTTGTTCTAGGAAAATCTTTATGCTCTACGTATTATAAAAATAAATTTTTGGCTAACAAAAGTATGACATTCATGAAAAAACTGAAGAAGTGTTTGTTCTAGAAGAAGTTAGTTTAAGTGAAGTTGATGCAGTTTGTTCTGTACTGGATGTTTTACCAGTATAAAAAATTAAACGATTAAGTTCAGAAAAAAGTCAAGAGTTTTAATATGCAAAACAAAGAAAATTTCAAAAGTGCTGTGTAAGAAATTAGAACATTCCTTTACAGAAGACATGCAAATAGATAATGACGAGGGTTCATCTATTTTGTGTAATGAATATACTAATTTAATTAACAAACTAAAAGAAAAATTTAAGATAGCCAGTAATGAACAAAAAGTAAAGATTATACGTTTAATGCCTAGCTGTTGGTCTAAATCAAAAATATGTGAAGAGCTGCAGGTTTCTGAATACTTAGAATTAAAAGAGACCATGTGCGAAAAGTAGCATTCTTCCTGATTTAGCAGAAAGGAAATACAGGAAAAATTAGATAGAATTGTAATTTTTGCTATAGAAGAATTTCATGAACATGGTGATAACAGTAGGATATGTTCAGGTAAGAAAGATTATGCTTCAATCAAAGTCAATAGTGTCAAAGATCACAGGCAAAAACGTTTAATTCTATGTAATTTAAGAGAACTGTATGCTAATTTTCAGAGCATTTAATCATCTTTAAAAGTAGATATATCTAAATTTTGTGCATCTAGGCCAAAATGGTGTGTTTCAGCTGGTTCCTCAGGTACTCACACAGTTTATGTCTGTGTGCACCACCAGCATGTGAAACTAATGTTGGGAGAAGCGAATTTCAATGCTAATTATAAATATTTATTAGAACTATTGACTTGTAGCACAGATAGATATGAGTGTATGATGGATAAGTGTTCTGCCTGTCCCAGGGCACTTATTGTACTTCATTTCCTCACAGAGGAAATGGATGAAATGTTAGAAGAAATCTGCTATAAACAATGGGTAAGTACAGACTGTGTGAACCTATTAACTATCACACAAATAGCAAGTGAGTTTCTTAAAAGTCTCACTGAGAAACTCTTGGTACTAAAGAAACAACATTTTGTCTCCAAAACTCAGCCACAGTTTTTAAGAGCTACAAAAGAAAACCTCACAGAAGCTGAGTGCATAGTTCTAGCAGATTTTGCTGAAAACTGCAGTATTGTAATTCAAGATGAAATTCATAGTTTTCATTGGGTGTGCACACAGGCCACCCTCCATCCTTTTGTATATTACTTCATATCAGATTATGTTTTAAAGAGTCACAGCATGTGCATCATAAGTGACTACCTAGAACACAACACAGTGGCACTTCACATATTTCAGAAGTATTTTACAAGCCACCTCAAAAAAGCTCTTCCATCAGTCAAATTTTCTTTTATTTTAGTGATGGAGCTGCCAGTCAATATAAAGACAAAAATAATTGCATCAACATGTGTCGTAAGTTTGATTTTGATCTAGATGCTGAGTGGAATTTTTTTGCTACTGCTCATGGGAAGAATACTTGTGACGGACAGGCCCGGTTTAAGGCGTGGGCAATTGCCCACAGCGGCCGAATCAGGAGCGGCCATTTGGAAGTGAAATTAGGTGTAGTAAGAATGACTTTTGTAGTCGTATTAAAAAAAAAATTTGAAAATGAACCAATTTTATGCCACTTTAATATAAATTAATTTACTTTTTTAGATAGTATCAAAATATAAAAGGATAAAATCGTTTTTCTCCCATAATTATATCTTTTTTGAAGCAATATACAATTCTGCTTGAAAGTACGTACGCTCAAACACTTGGGAGATTTTAAACAACTTGCAGCTGGGTCCAATCCCTTAGGGGACTTTGTTTTCCCCAAATACTGGGAAAAACTCAAGGAGCGATTCTCAGAATTTTTCCTGGTTTCAAATTCAAATTGCAAACACATGGATGCGGTCTCTATGATCCCACTTCTAAAAGGACGGGAGGGAGGAGATTAGTCCAGATGGTCATTCTTTTGGTCGTCTACCGTTTTAGCTCATTTAGGCATTGAGACTAGCTGGAGGCCATGCAGATAACAAACAGAGTGACTAGAAGTAAAAAGCTACTTCTTAGTGTTCAAAGCAATGTGTTGTGTTATGCTGCTGTGCGAAATTCACAAATCCATCGACAAATATGGCTGTCTTTTAAGTTCTAACTATTCGGGTAACTTTTTCTTTCAATTATTTAAAATATTTTTGCAAAATTTCTTAATTGACTACATTTTTCGTCGATTTTTAATGTGTTTCAACAAATAAAATTCATTTGGTACTGAATTTAGTCTATGGCATTAGCCACAGAATAACACTGATAAAAGAATCATTTTTTCATGTTTTTATCTAAAATAATATGCCCCGTGGCTGTTCTATGAGGAATTTCAGAAGCAAATAATTAAGCAATGGTGTAAAATGATCTTAATTTTGTAATTTTTCCAGTTTCACTGCAAAATGAAAAAAAAAAAAATGCTACAAAATATTTTTACGAAATAAAATATTCTTTTATGAATATTTGTATGAAAGTGCAAAAGTTGTTTATAAATTGTTAGAGCTGTTTTATAAATTAATAAATTTATTCTGTAGACTCAATCTGGGAATTATACATATTCTTCTGCTCATGCATACAAATTTCTGTCTAGATATACGTTCAATAATCTGTAAATACTATTTAATTTTAGCATAATTACACTTTTAGTTATAATTATAATTTAATACACTTTTAAGTAAAATGTTAATTAAACAATCTTAAAACTTGTAATACACATTTTGATATTGTGATTTTTTTTATTTCTACTCAAACAATTCATTTAATATCCCCATGTTCCAGTCAACATTCGATTCATTATTATTCTTATATAAAGTTGTATTGTATGATGTGTGGTATTTTTTTGTCCATTTTTTTTTCAAAACCGAGAAAAAATGAAACATTGACTGTCCTTTTTTCCAACAAATGGATATTTTTTTTTTATTATTCTTAATACACCCTATTTTTATTACCCCACTCAAAAGTTCGTATTTTTTAATTTCTACCCCCCCCCCCCCCCATCCTTTTTTTAAAAAGAATTTGGAAGCATTTGGATATTTCCCTGTGTTTCTGTTGGGCCCATGTATCTCTAAATTCTTTCCAGATGTTTTTGTTTATTATTTTTTTTTAAATTACGAAAACAAATATTGCGCTTTTTACCACTTTGTTCTCTAATGATTGCAAATATGATTTTTTCCCCTCTATTAGTTTTGCTATGCACTTTATCTTTCGGCAGAAAATTAGAATGTTTTTAATTTTTACCCCCTCCACCTTTCTTTCTTAATTGTTGTCCCCTTTTCTATTCTATATATTTTTCCTGCTTTTGGATTAGGTTTTGTATCTTCGAACATTTTTGTATATATTTTCATTCACTTGTCACAAACTCAGGGACATTTTAAACATTACATATCAATCGTCTTCACCCCCCAGTGAATCTATAATAATAAAAAGAAGAATCTATCTGTTTGTTTGTCCACAATGCCGACCGATATCTATCTCATTGAATTTTTTCACACAGCCGCATCTGTACCTGAACTAATGCATCTCGAAGGCCTTTTACCAAAATTTACATTCGATTTTTAACGAACTTTTAAATTCCAAAATCAGATAATCTTCCAACTACCAATATGACCTAGCAGCTTTATTCTCGATTTAACAGTTACAGAACCTCCAGCTATCGATATGATCTAACAGCTAATCATACGATTTAACAGCTACCGTAATGATCTAATGCCACGTTCATCTCCTAGAAGTTCATTCCTTTCATTCATTTATATTTTGTATTACGGAGTGCGTTTATTTTCTTTTCTCTTTGCGGATAGCGTACTGGTAATTTGGCGTCAGTTTAGGATTTGAAGAAAATTGAGTAGTGTTATTTGTAAATGTATTATGTAACGGGGGTTTATTTACGTCCCGGTAAACACCGGGTAATTCGTTACAGTGATACAATAAAACAAATGTTAAATTATTCAAAGTGTAAAATTTTGTTGTAATTTGGACAGGATTCCATTATTATGTATATTTCCACGTATATTTCCGTACATATATTTCCACCTATTCTGTTCAAACCTCACCAATCATTAAACAACTTTAGAATCCCCATGTTCATTTAACTTCCTAATTTTTTTTTTAAACAAAACAAAATATCTCGTGCTTGTGCACCAATATTTCACAAAAGAATAAGTAACCAGACTAATCTGCAACAATCGTGGCATTTCAAATATTACAGCTTTCCAAAGCATTAGAAAACTTGATTTTTGAAGTATAGTGGTTATATTCTATGTCCCTTCTGTATTTTAATCAGATTTTAAAGGAGCTACAATGAACAGTCACAAACTGCTTCGAAATAGAATCCCAGATTTTTATCTGCGAAATCAAAAACCAATAAATTTAAATATTTTTGCATTTTAAATTTAATAATAATGATTAGCTATTTAAATAAATTGCTGATAATAACCGGCAAAATTCTGAATTGTCCTATTATATTATATCTTAGCTTCGTTGGGATTGAAATGCTTTTCCTTCATCTCTCCTCTTTCCTAATTTATTCATAAGATCATTTCTTTGATTTGCGTATAATATATTACTGCTAAGATGTACAAATAATTCATAAGATTTATGCAATTAAAAATTCAAATTTTATTAACAAATTGATGAAGGCAACTTTCATGACACTACATAATGAGTAAGTTACTTTTAACTCCTGATAAATTCAGAAAAATATAATCGGCGGTGACTCCAGTCCGATGGAGCCGAAATTGTTTTGCGTGAATAATATTTTGTAAGATAAAACTCCAGTAAAGTTCAATAAGTTTATTCGATTATTTCAGACTCATTTGTTTCGTTTATGGGCTTTCAAAGCAATACAAATCAACTATTTATAGCTAGCTTGCGTTTTTAATTTTCACCCTGATTTCATCTGAAAACTCAGACCATAGACTCCATTTTAATATATTCGATTACTTTACTAACTTGATTTGCAGTATAAAAATTAAACTTACTGACAAAATTTTACATTATAGTTAATCTATATATATATATAAACTTGTCTGGCGACACATAAATACGTAAATTGAATACGTATATTTCTACCTATTCTGTTCAATCCTCACTAATCATTAAACATCTTTAGAATCCCCGTATTCATTTGACTTCCTAATTCTTTTTAAACAAAGCAAAATATCTCGTGCTTGTGCACCAATATTTCGCAAAAGAGCAAGTAACCAGACTGATTTGCAACAATCGTGGCAATTCAAATATTACAGCTTTCCCACCCATTGGAAAACTTGGTTTATGAAGTATAGTGGTTATAATTTCGATATGTTAAAATATCGAAATTATAACCATTATACTTCAAAAACCAAGAGCAATCAATTCATACTAATTGTTTATAGTTATCACTTTTAGTTTTTAAGATATAAGCATTACAAACTTAAAATACTTCAAATTTTCAAACTTCTTCCACTTGACAAGATGATTACTCGAAAACTATAGAAGCTTTTTTAAATATACATATAAATTTAGAAACTAAATTTCCTCATACATATTTTTATCACTTAATAATTCTATGGACCTTTTATACTTTCAAAGATATTTCGAGTGAAAGTATGAAATAAGGAAAAAAACTAATTTTTATGTTTCAAAGTTTAACCCCCCCCCCCCCCCCCCCCCCAAAGAAAAATAGAGATCGATCCAAAATCCAATTATATACACTTGTAGGGCTTTCACAGAGCTACAAATTCCTGCTTATTGTTCAAAGTCAGTTCTTTTAATTTTTGAGATGTTACTAAGTTAAAAAATGGAAAAATTTCAATCTTCTTCAATTTGGCAAGACGATTACTCGAGAATTATAAAAGCTTTTCTTAATAATGAATATAGATTTTGATACTAAATTTCCTAGTACGTATTTTTGTCGTTTACTATTTATATCTTTAGTTTATAGTTTAAAATGAAAACAAGAATAATAAAAACACTCGCTCGGACACACACTTTTTTGCTTTCTAAAAAAAAAGTTCTGAATATTAAAATATTGAAATTATTATTATAAGCGCCCAAAAGGTTTACATTTTTCGTAACGCTTCGTTTTCCCTACACAGAAATCCCAAACATAGATGTTATTCACGTAAACTTACATATAATATGATTGTTTATTTAATATTTTTGAATGCCGTTTTCTTTTTATGATTTAAAAGAAGTTTGAAAACTTGCGACCTTCAGAGTGTTCATTTCCCTTTAAAATCATAAATTTTGTTCACTTCACTCCATTCGTTCTAGAAATTTTTGTCTCCTTAGACTCCTATACACATCCATATATACATTATACTCACGCACAGACATCCCTTTAAAAATACATCATTTGTGTGCAGGGAAATTACAAATAAAGTCCAAAATTCAGCTATGTATTATAAATTACTGCAGCATTAGGCATGTATGTATGTAGAAAGAAATGTGAAGCATTACATTTTCTAAACCTCTAAATTTATATGAGAATAAAATTTGATAGATCAATGAAATAAAATAATTTTCGTAAGGTGATGGTGATCCTGTTCCTAAGGGAGATTATTCCCTCCTGCTCTTGCCTATCTAAGATACTTTGCCCTTAATAGCTTTCTCGTATAATCACGAAAAAAGCCCAGTCCTCATCCGCACACCTATGCGTCGATCATCAGTACTGATGAAGCGGAATTTGTCTCTAAACATGCCTCCAATCAGACACTGTCTAGTTTGACCGAGCTAAACACAAATTCAGACGCCTTTGCCTATGTTGAATGGGTCAGTGGTAGGCGCTTTAAAGGACGTCGACACTTAATCCCATCAGTCGTCCGAATAATATACATTAATACAGGATGCACGGGCGATGTCTGATAAGATTCGAACCACGCCATTGGTGTAGATGTGACTCCTTTCATGACTGCACGATCCACTCGAGCAGTTGTCTGTCTGGGGCGTTCCAAGTCTCTGCGATGGTTACATGGGTCTTCTTTGATCCACTGTTTCCATCACCGAGCAACTACCATATCGTTCCGACCAAGATGGCGACTGGTACGTCTGTTCGAACAACCAGTTTCCATTGGGCCATTGATGCGACCTCTCTCTAAATCCGACAATTGTTCGTAGTGCTGTCGAGGACGTCTCAAAGGCATCTTTGTACACAATTTTCAGTTTCAAAGCAGAAAATCCAGTTTCAGTTGCTCGTAAGAAAGAACATCAGACATTTTAAATGCTGCACGATATGTCGTTCCCATGTGCGTTGCATGAGCCGTATAACGTCATTGGCGTTGACAGTTTGATCATTTGCATAACTCTTAAAATGAAATTTGCATGCTCAGTTTCGTGGCTGTAGCTCAATTTATATATATATATATATATATATATATGAAGGGCATATATTTGAAAGGCGGCCCCAAACTGTCTTGTCCACACACGAAAATATCTTTGAGCCGGCCCTGGTGACGGAGTAGAAGGTACTACTAAAAGGGAAGCGACAAAAGCAAGCTTGCAAAGAGCTTATGCAAATTAGTTCCTTACCCCAGAAGATTTATATTATTTTGCTGTGGAAAAAAATCAAAGGAATATCCTGTATTTTTGTTTCAATGGAGGAAGTGAAATTAAATAAGAAAGTGTTGAGATTTGAAAAATGTAAATCCGTACCTCAAATGAGAGAAAACACAGATTTTTACCTTTCAGCAAATCAACCATAAGATGTTACCAAACATCTATATCTTTAGAATATGTGGATATCTCAGTAGTAACTTGTATTTATGATAAACAGTAGTGGTGTACAGAAATTAAAAAAATGTGTTTGGGAAATGAAGACCTATATCTGCAATCTTCAAGTCACCAGATCCAAGAATTTCTTTCCAAAAGGCATCCAATGCATAATGGGTTCCTTCATCAAAAGTACTGAGGAAACACACTCTTCTGGAACTTCATACACCTACAGAGAGAACAGAGTTACCAGATTACTGATAAACTCTGTAATAAAATATCACGACTGTACAATGACTATTTTTAATAAAAGGTATCAAACTGTATTGATAAGTGAAAATTAACTTTTAGGACTTACTCATCGCTCCATATCTATAAAACCAAAAAGTATCAGACTCCAAATTTTTACTATAATTAGTTATTACAGTAGAACCCCACTTAACCGGCTTAATTAGGACTGAGGGTAAGCCGGTTAAGAGAAAATCCGGTTAAATGGGAGTGATTTAAAAAAGGTTAAATCCATGGCATTTCTCTTATAGCTCTGTTAGATACTCTACGTTATAAGGAAAATTGTGCATTATAAACGTATTTAAACAAATTAAAGCAAAAATAATTACTGTATGTACTATACTACTATTAAAAATTATATTTAACAGAGTACATAAAGAAAATTAAAAATTCGTACTGTACTAGTGTACATACAATTGCGTTACTATTCTTTAAAGAAATTTGTTACTTTTTTTTTGTTTTAAACTTGAATACCAATTTTTGGCTGCGAAGTCCTGCCATTTCCTTATTAACATTACATCAATTGATGTGGAGGTTGATTGCTGTTCAACATAATGAAGAGCCACTTTTAATCATTCATTCCATCGGTATGGGAAACTCGTGAGTCTGTTGGTGAATCTGAATCATCCATGACGTTTTGAGGTGCATCAATAATAGTCTCGATGATGTCTTCATCAGATAACATTTTGATGCCCAAGTCGTTATCAATTTTAAACCACTCTTCGATATCTACTTCTGTAATATCACTACAGCCTTGAACAGCTTCAAAAGTTTTGGCGAAGCTTAATGCGGAGAGTTCTGTTGATGGCATTTCATCAATCACTTCAGATGATTCCTTTTTGTTTGCTTCATGTTGTATAGGAGCCATTAGCTTCCGCCATGCTTTCTTTAAAGTTGAAGCGGGCATTTCTGACCATGCAGAGGCAACCATGTACACCACATCTTTAATATTGATAGCCTTTATTAAGTCAATAAGATTGACATTAATATCTTCATTTTGTGATGCTACTAGTAGCTTCCGAAGTCCCGCCATTTCTTTATTAACATTACATCAATTGACGTGGAGGTTGATTGTTATTCAACATAATGAAGAGCCATTTCTAAAGCATTCATTCCATCGGTATGGGAAACTCGTGAGTCTATTGGTGAATCTGAATCATCCAAATCTTGAGACATCTTGAGGTGCATCAATGATAGTTTCAATGATGTCTTCATCAGATAACATTTTGATGCCCAAGTCGTTATCAATTTTAAACCACTCTTCGACATCTACTTCTGTAATATCACTGCAGCCTTGAACAGCTTCAAAGGTTTTGGCGAAGCTCAATGTGGAGAGTTCTGTTGATGGCATTTTGTTAATCACTTCAGATGATTCCTTTTCGTTAGTTTCGTGTTGTATAGGAGCCATTAGCTTCTGCCATGCTTTCATTAAAGTTGAAGTGGGCATTTCTGACCATGCTGAGGCAACCATGTTACCCACATCTTTAATATTGATAGCCTTTATTGAGTCAATAAGGTTGACAATATCTTCATTTTGTAATGCTACCAGTAGCTTCCAATGGTATCTTCGTTTAAGAGATTCAATTACACCTTGATCCATCGGTTGAACAAGTGACGTAACGTTAGGTGGGAAGAAAACTGCTATTTTATTTCCCACCTTAAGTTCTTTATTTGGATGTGACTGAGCATTATCTAGAAGAAAGATTGCCTTTAAGGGCAACCCTTTTGATTCCAAATGTTTTTCAACTGCAGGAACAAACTGTGATTTGAATCATTCTTTAAGGAGGAAAGTGTTCATCCAAGCAGATTTTTGAGCTCGATAATGAACTGGAAGGGAAGCCATATTAATCTTTTTAAATGTCTTTGGCAGCCTTGACTTTCCTATAAGCATAATCGGTAACTTATGTGTGCCAGTAGAATTGCTACATAAAGATAAAGTTACCCTATCTTTATTTTTTTTATATCTATGAGCAACTGTTTCTGTTTTAGATGCTAAAGTTTTGGAAGGTAGCATTCTATAGTACAGACCAGTTTTGTCAACGTTGTATAACTGTTCTGCTGTTAAGCTTTCTTCAGTGATAATTTCTTCTAGTTTGGTTTGAAAACAATTTACACCCTCTGGGTCAGCAGACAATTTTTCACCAGAAATGGTGAGCTGATGGATGCCATGCCTCTTTTTCCATCTATTTAGCCAACCTTCACTAGCGACAAATTCTTGAACTCCTCCAATTTTTTTATGTAGAAACAATGCCTTTTCTTTTAAAATAGGACCACTGATGGGTATTTCTTTCTCTCGTTCTTAGTTAAACCAAAACAGTAATGCCTCGTCCAAATTTTCTAAATTAGGCTTCTTCAATGTTAAAAGTGACTCTAGTCCATTCTTTGATGTTAATCAGCTACAAAATGCCTCTATCTCATTCCGTTTTCTCTTCCAGTCGCTGACGGTACTCTCTCTGACACCAAAATCTTTAGAGATTGTCTTTAAATTTTCACCTCTATCCATTCTTTCTACAGCATTAAGTCTTTTTTCCATCGATACCACAATGCGCTTTCTCTTACCTTCTACACTAGACATTTTCCCTCTTCACCAATGTTACCTCTACAACTAATGTAACTAAAACATGTGAATATTTTTTCGTGCCTTAAGTGATGCGATGAAATAAAATGTAAAGAAAAAATATCGCTCTTAAACCACATACACTGTCGAACACATTCCCATTTTAAAATATTCAATCACAAACGAAGCACCGTACCCTCTCCCCTCCCTAAAAGGGTGAAGTTTCCAACCCCAGAAAATTTTTAAAAAATAGATTCATGAGAAACAATGAACATCTGCAGATCACGTGATAAAACAGCTGCCAATATTGGAAGGAGCAATTTTTAAAAGGAGAATAATTTCTAACTTTTACAGATCAAATTGAAGCCAGTTTAAGCAGAGAGCCGGTTAAGAGGTGTTCTACTGTATATAGTACTTGATTCTCTGCAAGTTTCAGATTTTTCCCAGTCCCCCCCACCAGAGATATTAAGACTTCAATATTTGTAAATTTGAAAAAGTCGCCATGTTTGGGACTTTCATTATTTTAAAAAAGCCTAAAAACTGCATTTTTAGCTAAACTGATGCTGAGTTTCAAAGTTAAATTTCACTATTTCAGCCACCCTGGTTGCAGTTACACAAACTTTACAATAGCATGAAATATAGACCAGTAAAATAGTTTTTATTCCAAGTATGTAACTCTTTTCAATTCCAAGATATTTAAATTTGTTTGGACATTAAATTTGGAGTCTCCCATGTTGAAAAAATTGCTGTACCAAATAAATGAGCTAGATGAAATTTTTTTAAAAATCGTTTTCTATCTGCTGAAGTACCGGGTGGTCAGAATTAAAACACCCCTACTCTAAGCTCTCTATACATCGAACTAGTCAGTGTAAAGGCTCCAAAATTGTTCAACCTACTATTCAAGACATGGGGAAACAGATTACATGAAAAAAAAATTAGTTCCAGAAACACCGATAGGTGGCGCTGTACAACAGAAAAGGTACAAAAACATGCTCGAAAATTTTGTTGTACTCCAACTGCAACAGCACCAATGTCTTGATTAAATTGCCTTTATGTGCAAGATGGAACGCCTCCACATATTGGACTCTGTGTACAGCAGTTTCTTCGGCAACATTTTACTAATGGTAGAGTAATTAATCGTGCATTTCCGACAACCTGGCCATCTCGTTCTCCAGATCTTAATCCTGTGATTTTTGGCTGTGGGAATACTTAAAAAGTCTTGTTTATCGAGGACGTCTGGTAACCTTGGCAGATTTGAAAGACAGTATCACTCTGCATGTGAGAAGCATCTGAATCGACCAATTACGATCCGCAGTTGAACAAGCTGTCCACAGACTGCAGATTTTACATCTTGAAGAAGGGAACCATATTAAGCAGCATTCCCTGCATCGATAAGGTCCTTGTGATATAAATGTTTGGTATGTTCAAATAAAATGTGTTACAAATGTGTATTTTGTGTCTTTTCAGCATATTTTCTGTTGTACAGCGCCACCTATCTGTGTTTCTGGAACTAATTTTTTTTTTCACGTAATCCCTTTCCCCATGTCTTGAATAGTATATTCAACAATTTTGGAGCCTTTACACTGAGCAGTTCGATCTATAGAAAGCTCAGAGTAGGGGTGTTTTAATTCTGACCACCTGGTATGTAGGAACATTTGTGCAATATATAAAAAATTTCAAAAAGGGTCATGCAACTACCACTGGGTGATTCTATATGGACTAACCCCTAGATAAATGAATTAATATTATATAGAAAAATAAAAAGTAATGTGAATGTAACATTAAAAATATTTATTCTCTTTATTAATCTTTTTTAAAAAAATACAAAACAAATACAAGAAAAATATGAAATGAATGTAAAATTGAACATGTTATTTTGTCTTTAATCTTTAATTACAATATAGTCTGAAAAAATACATATAAAAATTTACATATCAAAATATAAATAGGCTGTACATAAAGTAGTACTACAATATATACACAAAAGTTACATAATGGAAATCGTCTGTGCAATGGTCTATTGAGTCAAATTATTGATTTTTAGATAGATAGGTTAGTACTAAAGCCACTTGACCCAAATCTACCTTTATGCTCATGATAAATTCATGATTTTATGAAAATGATATAACTTAAATCATGTCAGTAAGAAAAAGTGTCTACAAATATTACATTTTCAATAGTTTAATCTGCAATTAAAAATAGTTTAATTTTAACAGTTACTAAATTTTAATACAGAAGAGTTGGTGCCTTCTCTTTCATTGCATACATGGTCAAAGCTGCAAGAGTTACAAATAAAAGTAATTAAAATTAAAAGTTTATCAATCAATATAGTGGTAAATATATGCTGATGACCTCAAATCTGAGTCCATTTAGTTTGTAGGTGAAAGTGTGGAAAGCTCTGACAAGAGGTAGTGATAAAGATAAGAAACTTAACATTATACACAGACCTTTGATTACAGAGAAAATACAAACATAGAATTAAACCAAATTCAAGAATCAATATTCACAACAATTATATTAATTTAATTTGCAATAGGAACCTCCTTTTTTGCTCAGTTTCACATAATCTTTGAAATTTCTAATGACAAAATACACTTTCAATTTTACTACTAGTCCCACAGTCTAAATTACGCTGAATATCAATTTATAGGAATGCTAACTATAATAATCAAATATAAACTGCAAAAACCATTAGAACATAAGATAAATTCTAATTCTGGTTCAAAATGGCTTCAATAGTAAAAATAGTATATTCACTTACAGTGCAATAAACTTTTCACTCTAAAACAATACATGATCTTAATGAATCACTTTTCATAAATTTGGAATAAACTGCAATAGATTTCAACATTTTCTGAATAAAATCAAGAATTTGAATACCATGAAAGTTTGTATTAAGCATTAAATGTTTAATGAGTAACTGGTATATTTTAAAAGTCTAAACATTTAAAAAATATTTAATAACATATTTTCATATTACACGCATTATAGCAATTTTGAATTACTCTACACACCATCATAAATAATTACATTTTATTGTGTGTTTTCATTTTATTCTGGAGAGCAACTATTTTGGTAAACCTAAATGAGCATTGTAATGAGATAATTTGAAATATTATTCGATAACTCAATATTTATAACATGGAATGAGCTCTAATTTTGCAAACCTATGTTTTGGTTATTGTTAAAATTTATTGCTAAATTGACATAGAAAAGTATAATTATAATATTTTTTTAGTTTTGAATCATGTTCTATTGAATGCCATAAATAATTAATATAAACATTGTTTAAAAGTACAAATTTGCATGGATTTTATTTGGGCTATCATGTAGCATAATATGGAAGAGAAATTAGCTTAATGAATTAAAATTATGTTTGATGATAGTGAATAAATTGAAATGCCAATAAGGAGCTTAATATTTGAAGCATTTAAATCACAAATTAGACAAAATGCATAAAATATACATTTTTTCATGAAGAATTTAAAGCAGTAATGGAACTAATCTGTAGTCATTGAAAATCTGGAGTTGGAATAAAAAACATGAACATGATGCTTTACAATAAATAAAACTGCTGTTTGTATGAAAATAACTTACAAAACTGCCTTGAAGAAAGCAGGCATATGCCAGTTATGACTACAATTGTTTCGACAGCATTAAAAGACCCTTCCTTAGGCCAAAAGAATAGTATTCACCTTTAACAATCACTAAGAATGAACTATGGCAAGACAGGCAAAGAGAAATTCAATCAGACCTAGAACACCCAAAGAAAAAATTTACTGAAAGGTAGTATCAGCCATTGAAAAAACAATAACTATAAACATATCAACATGGACCATAAACATATTAGCATGGGGCATTTATTGAGAAATGTGTTAATATGTTCATGATTGGTTTTTTCTTGAATGGCTGATACCATTCAGTGACAATTTTTTTGCTTTAGGTTTTCTAGCTCTGATTGAATTTCTCTTTGCCTGCCTTATTTTCTCCCAGTTTTTTTTTATAGTTGTTAAGGACACATACAGTTCTTTTGGCATGAGGAAGAAGTCTTACATTGCCCTTGAAACAGATGCAGTTACCAAACTGACATATGCCTGCTTTCTTCAATGAAGTTTTGTAAATTATGACTCCTTTACATAAATTATATGGTACATATATTGTTAGGTTCCTCTTAAAATTGATTTCATTTCAGTTAAAGTCTTATTGCTGTGGAACAACTTCTACAGGTAAATATATTTCATGTAGGGACACATATGTAATAAGCTTAGTAATAGAGTTGGTGGCAACCTTAATAAACGTTGTGAAATATCATCAACTTGGTGAGTTCTAGGAAGAAATTTAAATTCTAGTCAAGATAATTAACCTTCATTCCAGAAAATTCTAGGAAGAAATTTAAAATGCTAGAGAAAACTGAAATTTTCAGAACGAGCATAGGGTCTTGTAAAAGCCTGCAGGAGAAAGACAGGGGCCTTGCTATGTAAATGCAAGGGCAGTTTCAGCTAGAGAGAAGTTTATGTTAAAACATGATTCATTGTATATGTTTTTAACACATAACCTTGCTAACATTCAATTGCTAATTTCTCTCAAAATTAATGTGCTTAGTTCCTGTAAACACATATCTGTGCATTAATAATTATAAGTACAGTGGACATGTCTTTTTATTCTGCAAGTACCTTTTATGTCATCAAGGATGACTCAACATAATAATATACATTGTGTAGAAGTTTCTTGAAGTCTAACATAATATTTGATTTGACTTTAGAGCAAGATATCCATGAATATTTTTACAATTATAAGGTGAACAGATGAAAGAACTCATGTAATGAAGAATAATAATTTAATATTTGAGATCTTCATTTATTGAAATATGAAAATGCTAAAAATATTAACAAACTAAAATTATAAATATAAAAATAAAAAGAATAATAAATATTAGAACATTCAGACAATATAAGTGCATTTTGCACAATAAAAATATAATATTATAATACTGAAATTTCCAGAAGAATAATCGCAGCTTTTTTAAATTTGAAGTTAATGTTTTACTGCAAGCAGTGAGTGAAATTCCATTTTTTTTACCAGTGTTACTATATCCAAATTTAAGTGACTTATATGGATAGTCAAGAAGTTAATCTTGAATGTCTCAATATTCCTAATTTGAAACACGAACTTTGTTTTGCAATCTAAAAATATGTTCTGCATTAAGCAGAGAAAATTAAATTTTTATAAATATTTAATATGATATTTAGCAATTTATGAGCCAAGCAGTACACCGGGCTCATGAATTGAAAAAAGTAGTTATTGAAAAAATAAGTAAAACTGTTTGTTAAACAGTTTTAAATATAATTCTATACTTGATTCCTTATATAGAACTAATTCAAAAACAAATTTTTTTTAACTTAGTCTTATTAAATCACAAATAACAATCTTCAAATAGTCTTCTATTCCTTTCTTAAGCTACTTACAAGTTCTAACTAAAATTAGGCAAAAGCCTAATAAATAAATGCAGTTTTATGCTTGTTTTCAAAACTGTGCAAACACTATATGTAATATTTAAAAATTCATATTGCATCTTTATACTTAAAAACCATCTGCATCCACTATATACATATTGTTTTGTTTAGTGATTTATGATTATTGTTTGATTATTTTGTTGTACTCATATGAAGATATTTTATAGTTATCTGAAAGCAATTGACCATTGTATATTTATTATTTTGTAAAAATATCTACACTCTAACAGATAAATTTCTACAGAAAAAATATATACTGATTATTTATATTTTTTGACTTGCTTCCCAGAAATCCTAGTAAAGTTACAATGGTTTCATTATGGCAGGGTATGAAAATGACTGATAGTTTATTTCTGCAGCAGAGATCTATACAAAGTACGATATATATTTAATTATTTAAAAATTTGAATGTATATATGTATGTATTTTCATCTATGAAACATTTATGTTACAATGGTTCTTTTTCCAGAAATGCAATTCTGCATATATACTTCATGCTATTAAAAACATTTTCTTTAGTTTAGGTTTAATTTTCAGTCTCTCAAACTGGCAAAACAGAAGAATACATGCAAAATGATTATAAATATATAAATGAGTTATACAATTTACTTCATAATATTTTCATAGCTTCCTTTAGGCGGCGTACACAAAGGTTAGAACCATTGTGAGCTTCTTGACTGAATGGAAGAAAATTCAAGAAACCATGTGGGAGACCGTCCAGTACATCCACAACAACACGGCAATTTAAGGATGCAAGTCTTTTAGCAAATGTAATAGAATCATCCAAACAAGGATCAAAATTAGGAGACTGAAAAGAAAGAAAACATATAAGCCAGGTGAAAGTAACCCACTTACATAACAAAATACACTGTTTCAAAATTATTCTGCTTTTTCTTGAAAATGAACAATTAATTTAAGATTGCCAACATGGAATTGATGGTTATTTAAAACACTCAAAAATTGATGAAGTATATAAATATATACATCTTTGATAATTATGTTTTACTTATACTACTAAATAATTGCATTGCATTATTTGTACATCCAATTCATATTAATTCTAAGTTGAGATGATAATTCTAATACTCTCCTTTGAACATAGGCATAGTCAAGCAGTGGTCAATGGCCATAGATATTATTTAAAAAATAGGGAACTAATATTAAGTCAATGGGTTCATCCAAACAGTATGGGCATTATAATCCTATATAATATTTCTTATATACATCAATGCCTTTAATTGGTTTCATGGTATGATAAGATGCTACTTAATTATTTTATTATAAATAGTAGTGAAATGGTGGCCAAGATGATAATATTTTTTCTTTTATTGTAGTTATTGTTATAGGCAGAAAGTATTTTATTATCCTGTAATGTTTTTGTTTTATAGAGCACCTGTTGAGGAAGTCCTTGCAAATAAAATCATTAACACATACATGTGTTAAGTAACACACATTGATTTCGTTATTCAAGTTTTATATTTAAATTTGCATTTCTTGTGAATTTGTTTATTTTAGTTTTGTAATAATGCTATGGCAACACTCTTGGGTTTCTGTAGACATGCTCAGAGGAACGAGTGGTTTTGTTTACGAGTTGACGTTGGCTGTATGAATGTTAAGTTTTGAAGTAAAGTTTCTGGTTCCTGAAAAGCAGTTGTAATTATTTTCGTACATATTGAAACGTGTGAAGTTGGGTAAATTTCTACAGCGTTTCTGACATTTGGTGACCCGGACGTGACCGTGAAGATAGAAAGGTTAGTTTCGTTTGGAAATTTGTTTTAACTAAGCCTGTCGCTGTCACATTTTCATAATGGAACTGCTCATAAGAAAGCGAAAGCCGATTCGAGCGTCTTTTACAAAGTCGTATAACATTTTGACAACGGCTTTAATTGATGAGGAACCAGACGATAAAATTATTCAAACACATTTGGCAAATATGGACAGATTAATGATGAATTTAGCAGAGATCGACGACGAAATCTGTAACGCTTTGCTTGCCGATGATTCAAAAGTGGAAGAATATGAAACTGAATATGGGGTAATAGAAGAATATCGCGGAAAAATGGTTACTGCTAGGGTTGGCGTCGAAATGCATTTAAATAAAACCGCAACCAAACCGAGTGCGAGTTTTTCCCATGTTCAAGAAAAAACGAAACTGAAGCTTCCTAAAATTGAATTTTTGAAATTTGGGGGTGAAATAAAAGATTGGCTAGCATTTTGTAGTCAATTCAAGAGAATCCATGAAGATAAATTGATGGAAGAAGATAAATTTCAATATTTAATTCAGTCTATGATCGTTGGCACAAGAGCAAAAGAAATAGTAGACAGCTTCCCTCCTACTGCAGAAAATTATTCAAAAGCTGTTGAAAGCCTTAAAAATAGATTTGGAAGGGAAGAGCTACTCATAGAGTTCTATGTCAGGGAATTGCTTGGACTGGTGATTAAAAATGCAGTGTCTTCAAAATCCAAAGCAAATACAGCTCAATTGTATGATAAGTTAGAATCGCATTTAAGGTCTCTTGAATCAATTGGTATGACTTCTGACAAATACGCAGCAATGCTTTTTCCCCTTGTTGAATCTTGCATACCGGAAGAAATACTACGAGTCTGGTTAAGAAATCCGGTGGCGGCTAAAGGTGAAGAAAGTGATACTTACATTGATAAGTTGAAAAACCTGTTATTGTTCCTAAGAACTGAAGTAGAAGGTGAAGAGCGTATCTCGCTTGCTAAAGCTGGTTTTAAGCAAAATGAGAAAAGTAGTCGAAAGGAAATTTGTAAGGAAACGGGTATGAATTTACCGACTGCTACTGATTTATTTTTAGGGATAAATTCATGTGAAAAGTCCATTTGTGTATTTTGCGGAAAAGTTCATGAAAGTAAAGAATGCTTCAAAGCTCAAAAACTTTCTCTAGAAGAGAAGCACGATATTTTAAAAAGAAAGAAGGGATGCTTCACTTGTTTACGGATTGGACATCGTTCTAAACAGTGCAAATCACATGTTCGGTGTATAATTTGTTCCAAAAGGCACTGGGTAGTTATGTGTCCTGAACTAACCAATAATAAAAGGGCTTTAGTTACAGAGTTCAAAGAAGGTGGGGATCAGAATATTACTTTATCCAGCCAAGGCCACTCTGAAGTACTATTTCAAACACTGCTTGTGGTTCTTAAAGCTCACGGAAAAGACCGAAAAGTTAGGGCACTGATTGATACAGGTTCTCAGCGTTCTTATATTCTAGAAAGTACTGCAAGGCAGATGGGATTTAATCCTGTGAATACTGATATATTAACACAAGTCGTGTTTGGAGGAATCACCTCTAGGAGAGAGCACAAGTGCTACAATGTAATTTTGAATAGTTCAGTTAATAACTATTGCTGTAAAATTAAAGTGTTAGACCAACCTGTTATATGTGGTTCAATACCAAGACTCAAGACTGGATTATGGTTGGAAGAAATGAGACAAAAGGGAATCCAGCTCACGGATATAGGAAGCAATCAGCCACCTATTGAAATACTTATTGGAGCCGATTTCGCTGGTCAACTTTACACAGGATGCGTTCATCAGCTAAAGTGTGGACTGGTCGCTGTGCAAACTCATCTAGGATGGGTTGTAATGGGAAAGTCGCAAGAGGATTCAAAGTATAGCAATTATGGTTCGGTTTTAACTTCACTTTCGATTCATAGTAACAATGTTCCTGATTTATGGAAGTTAGAAGCTATTGGAATCACTGAACCATGTGAACATCAAAGCAAAGACGAAGTAGAAACAGCTGTTTCGGATCATTTCAAGAAAACAGTTAGAATTAATGAAGACGGAAGATATCAAGTTAGTCTTCCTTGGATGCATACTCAAGGAGAATTACCAACTAACAGAGAAATAGCTGAGAAGAGATTGAATTCCACAACATCTAAACTCATGAAAGAAGGAAAGTTTGAAAGCTACAATGCTGTTTTCCATGAATGGTGGCAAGAAGGAATAATCACAGAAAGTTCAGAGAATAGTGGTCATTTTTTACCTCATCGAGGAGTATTTAAGTGCAATTCATCGACTAATGTTAGACCTGTCTTTGATGCATCCTGTAAACAGAAAGGATCTTATTCCTTAAATGAATGTTTGGCAAAGGGACCAAATCTATTGGAACTGATTCCCACAATACTTTTGAAGTTTCGAGAGAAAAAAATCGGCGTTATTTCGGACATAAAGAAGGCTTTCTTGCAAATATCTGTTGTTAAAAGTGATCAAGAATTTTTAAAATTTCTTTGGTGGCAAGGTGAAAGCCAGAATGCTATAAAGATTTTTCAACATTGCAGAGTAGTCTTTGGATTAAACTGTAGTCCTTTTCTTCTTGGAGCAGTGATACAACACCATTTGGACAAATATTCATCTTCAGCTCAACATAATATAACACAGAAACTTAAATCAGCATTTTATGTTGATAATTGTGTGTGTTCTGTAGACTCTGAAGTGGAATTGCAAGAATTTGTTCAAATATCCACAGAGGTGATGGAGGAGGGAAAATTTGAATTAAGAGACTGGGAACATACCGAAATAACGGATACTTGTGTCAAATCTAATCCGTCAACAGTCTTGGGATTGTTATGGGACAAACAAGAAGATGTATTATTCTGTGACATCGCAGCGATAAGCAAACCTGAAGGGACCATCAGTAGAAGAACTATTTTATCTATTGCACAAAGACTATTTGACCCCATAGGTTTCACTTGTCCAGTTACATTGTATCCTAAGTTGTTATTACAAAATAGTTGGAAATCTAAATTGAGTTGGGATGCTGAAGTACCGAAAGATGTTTCACATAACTTTTTGAAATGGATCGCTGAACTACAAATGCTTAATGTCGTGAGGATTCCTAGACATGCTTTTACCAATGATAACTCAACATTGAGTCTACATGTGTTTTGTGATGCATCTGGGATTTCATATGCAGCTGTTGTATATTTGCGATGTGAAACCGATACTAATATTTCCGTGCAGCTACTCATGGCAAAATCAAGAGTTGCACCATTAAAACCTATTTCTATTCCAAGACTAGAACTTTTAGCTTGTTGTATTGGTGCACGTCTAGCAGACTTTGTGAAGAAAAGCTTGAAATTTGATTCTGTTAGGGAATATTTCTGGACGGATTCTTCTACTGCCCTACACTGGATTAAAAGAAATGAGCAGTGGGGAGTATTTGTCAAAAATAGAGTAAATGAAATCCAGAAATTATCTAATATTGAAAATTGGAGACATGTTAATAGCCAAAATAATCCTGCTGATCTGCCCTCCAGAGGATGCTCAGTGAAGAAATTAATTGAATCCCGATGGTGGGAGGGACCTCCATGGCTGAAACAGAATGAAAAGGATTGGCCACGCTCTGAATGCACGGTTAATGAAATAGACGTGCTGCAAGAAAGAAAAAATATCTCTGCGGTTCTGTTGAGTAAAACGTTTAAAGAGACATGGTTTCTATCATATTTTTCAAAGTATACAAAAATTATAAGAATGGTAGGATGGATTTTGAGATTTCTTCAGAATGCTCGAAAGAACATTCATGATCGAAACACTGGAGAATTATCTGCTGATGAGTTGAATAAAGCTGAAAAGGCAATTATCAAAACTGTTCAAAGAGACACCTTTACCAAGGAACGGTTAAATAGTTTGAAATCCTTGTGTCTGTTGAAAGACCATGATGGTTTAATTCGAGTGGAAACAAAGTTGACAGAACGTAAAGATAAAGACAATTTCAAGTACCCAATACTACTGCCAAGCGAACATAAATTGGTAGAACTTATCATCCAAGAACACCATGCAACCAAACTTCATGTCGGATTACATTCCTTATTGTCAGATTTGCGTGAAAAATTCTGGATACTTAATGGAAGGAGAACAGTACGCCGTGTAATTTCGAAATGCATTAGATGCAAGAGACACAATGCAAAATGTATACAAACAACTCCAGTTCCTCTTCCAGAAGACAGAGTGAGACAAGCGTCAGTTTTTGAAATTACTGGAGTAGATCTGGCTGGACCCCTCATATTGAGTTGGGTTGTTCTTTACACGTGTGCTGTTTATAGGGCTATTCATTTGGAGTTCATAACATCATTATCTACTGAAGCTTTTCTGCTCAGTTTCAGACGGTTCATAGCACGTCGTGGAAGACCTAATACCATCTATAGTGATAATGGAAGTAATTTTATCGGAGCTGATAATCTTCTACAAAAAATTGATTGGAAAACCATTGAAATAGAAACAGCAGTCAAAAGAATTACTTGGAAGTTCAATCCACCCTCCGCTGCTTGGTGGGGAGGGTTTGGGGAACGTCGTGTGCAGATGGTTAAGAGACTGTTGAGACGGGTCTTGGGAACAGCTTCTTTAGACTATGAAGAAATGATGAGCATTCTCTGCGATTGCGAAGCAATAATTAATGCCAGACCACTGACTTACATTTCCGAAGATCCTGAAAACCTAACTCCTTTGACTCCGGCTATGTTTTTGCAGGACATGCAGACGGTGGGAGTGCCAGACTTGGACCTTTTGGACAAAGTGGATCTCACAAAAAGACTGAGATATCAGCAGACATTAAAGGATCAGCTAAGGAAAAGATTTAGAGTAGAGTATCTTGGCCAATTAGTGCAACATAGGGGAAAAATGAAAATGCTGAATGTCAAAATTGGAGATATAGTTCTCATTGAATGCGAGAATGAGAAAAGAACTTTCTGGCCAATGGCAAAAATAACTGAAGTTTATCCCGGAAAAGATGGCAGCAACAGAGTTGTGAAATTAAAGACAGCAACGGGGGAACTAATTCGACCAGTTCAGAGAATTTTCCCTCTTGAAATTGAATGTCCATCCCGAGAACCAGAAACTGATACTGTAGCTAGTGAGAAAAGGGTTGTGGACACTTCACCCTCTGTTCAACGAAAGACTGTTGTTACTAGAAGTGGCAGAACAATTAGACTCCCATCTAGGTTTAGATAAATGTAGAAAAGTTTAATTTCCATTTAAATGTTAATTTATCTTTAATTTATTGCAAGTTTTGATTATAATGTTTAAATCAAAAGGTGGGAGAATGTTAAGTAACACACATTGATTTCGTTATTCAAGTTTTATATTTAAATTTGCATTTCTTGTGAATTTGTTTATTTTAGTTTTGTAATAATGCTATGGCAACACTCTTGGGTTTCTGTAGACGTGGTCAGAGGAACGAGCGGTTTTGTTTACGAGTTGACGTTGGCTGTACGAATGTTAAGTTTTGAAGTAAAGTTTCTGGTTCCTGAAAAGCAGTTGTAATTATTTTCGTACATATTGAAACGTGTGAAGTTGGGTAAATTTCTACGGCGTTTCTGACAACATGTTATATTTATTTATTGTAAGTTATGAACATTTGCTGTTGGCTAATCAATTATAAGTGAGCCAGCATAATGGTAATTGATTACAGAATTATTTCTTCATGAAATATTGAAATTTAACATAACTCTTCTTTTGTCAAAATGGCACTACTAGCAACCCTAAATTATATGCAAAATAATAATTTAAATTACCACAAAATATTATATGTGTGTAACATAGTTAAAGAAATTCAATGACAAACAATCTACCTGGTGCACAGCATGATCCAATGTTTTAGATAAATATGAAGATAATGCCTTTTCTGACCTTCCACAGAGAGCAGAGATCTTAGTGTTCGAAACTCAGAGAATACAAGCCTGGCTAACGAAACTGTCATGAATATATTAAGTATGTTGGAAATGTAATAAGAGAAAAAGTGTACAGAACTTCCAGCAGATGTCCAAACAAGATACAAAAAATTTATGGAGTAATCAATATGAATTTCGCAGTCAGTAGCAGAAATGATCTGGTATATAGTTTAACTTCCTGTTTTTTAGGATAGAAGTGCTTTTGGGCTGTTATGGTTCTGTACATTGCTCATTCTCTTATGCGTTGTCAATAAATGCATGGTATCTGCTAACCTTGTTATTTTTTTATCTTTTGTTTACCTTTTAGTCAGTCTAGACTGGAGAATCTGTTAAAAGAAAATCTGAGTTTTCATGTTTCTGCCATGTGGTCACTTAAAGACCACATTTTCCATAACAAAACATAAAAACTAATAGTAATATGTCTATTTAGGTTTTTATAACAATTTTTATTTACCTTTATCATCTTTGGTCCTGTTTGATCTGGATAAAATAGATTATATTATACTGTTAAACTTTTTAAATGACATGGTGTATAACATTACCACTTAATCACTGATGTTTGATTATGTTACTTTACATTCATCTTGTGATTTATATTTGACCCTCACCACAATGCACCAATTAGTGTTGTGCAGTAATTTTATTACTGTATGGAAAATAATAGAAATCATGAGTTCAACGAATCACGTTTGCATATTGAAATACACTAAAGGTAAATTTTTAGTAGATCTATAGCTTTTATTTAAGATATTTGATGTAATATAAATTTGAAAAGGTGTGTAACACACTATAAAATCAGAGAAAAATGTTTTGTCATAAACTTACCCATAGTTAAGATTACTTATTATTTTACTAATTTATTAAATTAGTTGAATGGTTTCAGAGTTACAAGTAATCATGATTGACAGATAGAAACAATCTTAATTTTAGTTGTTTAGCAGATAAGTGTATAAGGGGATCAAATTTATATTAGAATATTCACTGAAGTCAGCCTCATGTTGCCAGAAAAAAATTTCTTCAAAATTAACTCAAGATATATTTCACTTTGAGGAATATATAGATTTATTATATTAGATTATATTTATATTAGATAAGAATAATTTATTTTGGTGAAAAATCTTTACGCACAAATAAAATATTAGTTTAACAATATTTACTTATATTGCTTAAATTAAATAGCTTAATTATATTACAGAAACAAATGAAATGACTTAAGCTGTAATGTCATTTATAGTTTAACCCCTTGCCTGTGTCACCCGAATCCAGTTCGGGCAACCCATCTGCGGCAAATTTGGAATGCCCGCAGTGTTTCTATTCCGTTGATCTCGAATTGAGTTCGTTTTGCTTTATCAAATGCTTTACAATATAATTCACTGTTTTTTCAATATATGGCGATACTTGTCCACATTTTTTTTTGGAAGTAGGTGGGATCATCTAGTTGGATTAGGCAGGATATAAACCGAGTTTATTGTTCAGAGTGTGATGTAGGCTTGTGTGTCATGCCATGTTTTCGTATATATCATACTATAAAGGATTTGAGAAATTCTGAAAAATGATTCTGTGAAATGATTTGTGAAATTCAAAAGATTATTTGATTTATTTTGCTATAATTAAACAATTTTGAGTAAAATATGAATATAATCCATTAATTTTCCACATGTATGTCAAAATATTAAATATAGTAGTTATTTCATATAAAAATTTATATTTAAAAAAAATAAAATTTTTCTAACCTTTTTAAATGTTATAATGCACAAAACTGCATAAAATTCTTTTTCCATTTTTGACACATTTTCCTGAAATATACTCCACAGGTAAGGGGTTAAATGTATTATGACTTTTAATAGTGTAAATTACTGCAAACTTTCAGAAAATACTTGTCTACATAAGAAATAAAAATTTCCGTTTTATAATATAATAAAACATAGTAAAGTTTCATAGTTTAACTATACATGAGCAAGTATCTTAACAGAAAGTAACTTTTAAGCAAGTAACTTTCATTAAAAATAAAGTATTAAATAATTATATAAAATTAAACTGAAACCACCCAAATCTGAAAGAACCAGTCATGCCCATAGATTTATTTTTAGTTTAGAAAAACTAAAAGTATGTAGAAGAAAAATATAAATGTTCAGGTAAAACTTACCACAAAATAAACTGGAGGCATGTGCTTCAAATACTCATCAGGGGCTAATAATGGTGACATGAAAGGATTTTTGGAAACAATTTTTAATTTCTTGATCTTCTGTAAAACGGAAGATGTAGATGGTTTAGCAAATGAATTATTTTGAATAGACTGATTCCCATAACTATTAAGTGGTACAAATGGGCATATATATTTTTGATATATTGTAGATGAAATAAAAGCATGAGAAAATCTATTTAAACCAGAGGTCACAATGCTGTGACATTTAGATTTAATATCAAATAAAATGTCTTTAGGAAAGTCAAATAATGACTGCTCTGCATCTCCATCAGTGTCAGAAATTGATTTGCTGCTATTTTCAGAAAGATTTTGAACAAATTTCAAAATATAAGAATCAGAACCTAGATGTCTACTATCTTCATCATCTGAATTTAAAGTATGAAAATCAAAGTCATTAGCAAATGGCTCATTTGCCTCAACTTCTGTCCATTCATATTCTTTTAAAAACATCAAACTAGAATCAAATATTTCACTTATTGAAGACATTTTTCGAGATCTGGGCAAAGGTGATTCAACAACTGGTTCTTCATCATATTCATCCCCATCCGTTTGCATATCCCCAGCATATGCTAAAAAAAACAAAAACAAATAAATAGGTATAATAAAAATATGATAACAGTGTCATCTTACATAATAAAAGAAGACATTTGTCTGTGTTTTCTGCATCTAAATTTCAGACAGTGACAAAATTTGGTCCAATATAGGTTGGTGAGATCTTTATATATTTAAATTAGTTTTTAGTTATTTCATGTTGAAGTGCGATTTTGAGCAATATTTACAAAAAATGGTTCTTTAATGATGAAATATATTATCACTGAGTTTCCATCTCAACATTATCGGACAGAATGAGCATTCTTTCTAACAATGTTTGAACCAAATTCATAGGACAAATCCTTCATATTTATTTTTAAACTATAAACTGTACCCAGCATTGTCCGAGGTTTAAAATATTAATTGAATTCACTGATTATTAATTGAATTCATTCATTAAGTTTCTTGAAATGCTTAGTCGCCCGCTGCACAAGTACAAGCTTAAATTACAAAACACAGCATATGGTTGCTCTAAATAAGCACCTAATTACACTTTAGACAGCTGTTTGGGTATGTAATATACCTTGGTCCCAGCATTAGGCACATCAAATGCTACATTAAAAAACAACTGTGTATTACATCCTAAATACACCTTTTGTCCTCTGTGTGGGTATATAAGTATCTTTGATAGGCCTAAATAAGCTCTTTTAATATGCCATAAATAAGCTCATTTGATTCACACCAAATATGCCTTTCACCCTTTGTGTGGGCATAATGCACTTTAAATATGTTCTTTTGATAACAATCTATAAGTCCCTTTGATGCACTACATAAGCTACATAAGCTATTTTGATTAAAATTAACAGCACATTTTCTAAATGAAAATTCTTGCAAACTCTGATAATATTTTCAATGCTAGTACTAGCTTGCAATTTAAACAAAATCGTAGGCATTTTGATGCAACAGCATCGCAGATGACATAAGTCTTGGCCAATGCTGTTGCATCAAAATACCTGATCTTCCTAAAGCATTCCAGATCTATGCTTCAGCAAGAAAATTAGTGACTCAGTCCTAAGTACAAAGAAAAACCTGTCACATATCCTGTATACTGCTAGAATCCTTTTGAAAATTTATGAGGGTTTACACACAAATTCATAACTAATGAATGGACTACAGAAGAAACATAACTTTTTGATTGGAGCAGTGATCATTCATAACTAATGAATGGGCTACAGAAGAAACATAAATGTTTGATTGAATCCAGATTTTCAAAGAAACATCTGGTAAATTATGAAGATTGCATTGCATAGCTGTCAACTCCAAATAGCTAAAAATCTGCAGATTTTTACTCGAGGGAAAAAATTCATGATGTTATGCAAAATCAATGTGAAGTAAATTCATACCATACTTAAAAAGGGGATAAAATATCCTGGAAATGGGAAAAGAAGAGATAACGTAAGTTAAAAGAGAGAAAAGAGCATTTTATTTAATGTAATTTCAAATTCTGCTTTATGGATATTATTCTTTAATACATTTTACAAATGCTGTTGAACAAGATTTTGCTATTACAAGAATTTTTTTTATCAAAAGCAGTTTTAAAACATTTAGCACTTTGTCTGAATTTTGTTAGAAGATTTTTTAGAGTTTCATTGGACATTGATGGCCTGGAATCAGTCCTTATTTTTCTGATATGGCTAAAGACCAGTGTTTCTTTTCAGGCATACCTCCAAAGGGGGGAGGGCAAACCCCCCCTGGAGACATTTTATGTTAACCTAGATTCTATTTATGTGACACAGTATTTAGATATATTTATATAGGGCAAATAGAAAACGTGTCCCCGTAAAATTTCATTCCTCCCCTTCCCCCCCAGTCAAAAAGTCCTGAAATAAACACTGCTAAAGACCTTTCACTATGGGACTATATTACCATGGGGAATAGTCATGACAGATAAAATTCATTAAGAAAGTCTTTTACATTTTAGCTGACCCAGTTCATTTTTTATCTGGGCTACTTTGACCCACTGCATATCAAATGATATCAAATGTGCTTTTATTTTACTAAATCTTCAGGAATTTTATAAATCTGAAATTAACTGAATTGTGTTTGTAAATCATATATTGTATCATTAACTCTTTCATTGTCATTAAGGTAGATACAAACTGGGAACTTTTCAATAAAGAATTATAGACTAGAGAAAGAACAGTTTTCAATTTTTGAAATCTGTACTACTTCTGCATACAGAAGCACTTTCGAATTACATTGAAATTTATTGTGCATATAATCACGACATAGTATATTTCCTTACATGAAAATAACATATACGCTTATCATCTGACTTTAAGTTGAAACTAATTAGGAAGTTTTATGACCAATTAGCAAATCTGAATCATCTTTCTTATTTTTAATTTCATGATAGTTAACTTTATAGGTTTCAGATCTTTTCATAACAGAAAGTTTTATGAACTCCAGGAAAATGTCTTTAAATAAATCAAGAAGTGGCCTTAACACATGAATATGTGAGATTGCAGACTGGAACATTTTTTTTTTCAAAAATTGGCACTATGTATAAAAGAAACATGCAAAAAGCCTTGTTAACATCTGTTGTCATGAAAAATAATAATCTTTCTTTTCGAGAAATTGGGTTGCTAAAGCAAGTTTGTTTCTTAGCATTATTGTGCTGATAAACTTCAGATTTTCTTTTCAGATTCTATGAAGTCTTTTCACCTTTAGGTTTGTCCTTAAATTTTTTTGAAGTATGTTTTGTACTTATCATGGTAGGGATAGAATAAAATGACAATGAAGATAGTTCATTTTATTTTCATTGCTTCTTTTTTAAAAAGAGCTAACTAAAGGCTCTCATTGGTCAATAATTCTTCAGACACACTTTCAAACAGAAAGTTAGTATGTACTAACATACTTCACAGCACATTCTTAATGTCCATTTCATGAAATTGCTGAAAAGCTTTAAGCCTATCTTTCCTTTGGAACTCTTTTGCAAGTAACAGAAAATATCAACTAAGATTTCATCAATTTCGAAAGGCAAACATGCTGAATTTTTTTCAGCTGCCAAATTGACTAAGTGGCAACTACATTCAATCCTTCTGATTTAATTCCTGGGCAATGTTGACATTTTATTATATATTTATAAAACTTTGGATTTTTACACAGGAATTCGAACTTTAGATTTAAGGGATGTTTAGTTTTCCATTTAAAAGTAAATTAATGGTATAGATTAATATAACTGTCAACAGTTTGTGTTAACAACAATGACTATATATCTTGACTTAAATTTTGGAAGAATAGAGAAGAAGCATATTTTTAAATATGTGTTAAATGTAACTATGTGGCCATATAGACACTTTGAATTATAATAGAGGTATTTATGAAAGAAAACTTCACTGGATCGACTACATCATGAAAACAAAGATATAATGATAGAAAATCAATAAACCTCATATTTCAACAAAAATGAATAAAATATTGATTTTATAAATTTAAGTAAAATTTATAAAATATATATTCATTACTAAAGTATTGATTTTATTAAATTTACTAGCAAAAATACTCAGAGTTGCCTGGGATACATTGAATTTAATGAAATAACAAACTTTGTCCATATTCTTCCATAATCATGTATAGTTTTCTCTACAATATATTATTTCATTTGTAATAATTTTATTTTCAATTCCATTTAACTATTAGTTGAACTTCATTAATGTGAATAACATAAACTGTTTTGCATTTTCCTATCAAATTAAATATAAACTTTACCGATTCCTTTTTTTACCATGAACACACATAAAATGAAATATCCATCACTATGAACTTGAATTCAATGGTCTTACAAAAAGTTCATCCTCTTAACATGAATAAAAAATAGTTACTTCAAGCACCGCTTAGACCCTATCCCACATTCTTGTCACTTTTAATTGATTACTCATTATTGGAGGGAGAGGCTGATGGTAGACATTGCCAGCACCCCTTACATGCAATTATCAAAATCCATTCATTCTTTTGTTACCCTCTCCTGGATTTGTCCTAAGAAGTTTGAATTCCTGTAGTTGTAATAAAGTGAGAGAGACCTGCAGGTGTTTGGTGAAAATGAATGGAAAGGGTGAAAGAAATGATGAAAATAAGTGATATGAAATGAAAAGCAATGTTCAAAAGTGAACAAATTGAGTTTAATTGGGCTCCAAGTACTGATATATTTGGTTTTAAAAAGTTTAAAAATATATACAATAAATCAAATAAATATCATTTGAATACCACAATTTGTTAGGATTTAAGTCAAGATATTTTATATCTGATGAGTCACGTTTTCTGTTTCATCAAACGGATAGATGTTGGCATATAAGACAGGAAAGACTGGAGAACAAATACTTATCAACCATTGCTGGAAGAATACAAGGCAGTGGGGGCAGCATTATGGTCTGGGAAATGTTTCTGTGGCATTCTTTGGGTTTACCCATACACTGCTGGACAATTGCTAAGGACGGATCACAAATTGCAATATAGCACAATATTAAGTGGGGGTGGAGGCCCAGAAGGATAAAATATTGTTGCCACACTGTTCAGACATTGGAATAAAAATCATTTATTATTCTGGAAAATACAGAAGGTTTTTAAACATCTGAAAGGAAAAAGTGTTCATCTGATGTTGTGTACGGAGAAATGGAAAAATGCATGTGAACAACAGCAGGCACCTTTGAGAAAGGTGTTAGTACGGGATATGTCCACTGTGGAGTGCAATGCAACATTCCACACATCGTGTCATGCTTTGCACAACATTATCCAGCAGCTGTTGAGGCAAGTTATACCACTCTTCTGTCAGTGCACGGATGAGGGTGTTCTTGTTTGTTGGAGGATATTTTCGACCAGCAAGTCACCTCCCCAAAGCATCCCAAACATTTTCAATGGGGTTTAGATATGTAGAACGTGCTGGCCATATGAGGCACTGAATACCCTTGCTGACAAGACAATCCTGAACAGCAAGTGTTCGATGACATGGTGTGTTGTCGTCCATGAAAACAAATTTATCACCAACAGCACCAAGGAAAAGGCAAACATGAGGCAGTAGAACTTCATCAATGTATCGTTGGCTGGTCATAGTCCCAGTTGCAACTACATGTAGGGGCATGCGGCCATTGATCACGATGCCGGCCCATACCATGATACTGCATGTCGGATAACGGTCCCTTTCCTAGATATTTTCTGGACGATAAGCAGTACCACTCTCATGCCTGATCAGTTGGCGTCTACAATCTGATGACAGACTTAAACTACTCACATCTGAGAAGAGAACGCAAGCCCAGTCCTGTTTGGTCCAATTGCGATGCTCATGACACCATTACAAACGGGCGGTACTGTGCAGTCCGGACAATGGGATACACACAACAGGTCTACGGGTGTATAGTCCTCCTTCTCCCAAACATCTGGCTACAGTCTTTTGGGAGATCTGTTGTCTTGTGGCAGCAAGAAACTGATTTGCCACCTGTTGAGCTGTGGTGCGCTGGTCCCTTTTTGCCGATAGGACAATGTACCTGTCTCTTGCAGTATCATACTTCTAACACAACCTCCCCATGACGCTTGCTACATATTCCAGTTGTTTTAAATGCTTGCCACAGCCATGAAACAATGCTGTGGGCGATGTTGAACTCCGTGGCAACATTTGTTATTTTTTGCCCTTCTTCGATCTTTCCAATAAGGCCATATGTAAAATCATCTAAGTGATATTAGGAAAACATACCGAAAATTTCAAGTTCGTCAATTAAATATTTCCCGCAAAACTTTAACTTAGAACAATAACTGTCCACACGCGTCAAATCCTTTGAATCTCTTATCAGTGCTATAATGTGACGAACAGACGTGGAAATGAAAAATTTGCATATGCACACCTCTTCTTACTGTATCAGGCACTATTTTTCCACATTTTGTTTCCTTTCATTTTGTGGTTGCTATGGGTGATAGTGTCATCCATCCTTAGCAATTGTCCAGCAGTATACCTGTAGAAGGCACTATGAACCAAATTCGTTATGAATCCATCCTTGCAGACCATGTACACTTATACATGTTGATTGTCTGCCCTGGGGTTGATGGGATCCACCAGACCACAATGTGATGTGTTACACAGCAAAAATTGTCAGAGAGTGGTTGGAAAAGCACGATGAAGACTTCAAAGTACTCACCTGGCACTCAATTCCCCAGACCCCAATTAAGCATCTGTGGGATCACCTCGATCGGGCTGTTTGCTCTATGGATTCTCCATCATGCTGTCAGATGCACTGGCAGATGCACTGCAGTCAGTATGGCTCCATATACCTGTGAATACCTTCCAGCACCTTATTGAGTTACTCCCAGCCCGTCTAGTTGCTGCACATGGCAGTTACTCTGGATATTAGCTGATGGTCACAATGATGTGACTTGACTATGTATATGTAAGCATTTGTTTTGTTACATTGATATCATGTATATCACATACTATAGAATTAACGTAATCACATATAAATCTTCGTGACACATAAAAAATCTCCTTCATATTCTCGCTTTAATCTTCTTGTTGATGCTAATACCCCTTTCAACAGATTTTAACTATAAGAATTATTTTACTCTTCTATTATAGTTAATTCTTATAACATTTAATTATGTAATATATTTCTTTTAAATTAATGAAAACATGAAAATAAGCAAGTTCATGCAATAATTGAAGGATGGAGATGGATGGAAAAGATGGTTCTGGACTTAGAGCAATGCATGACAATACAAAATTAATTATGCAATCACACTCTTTGGTTGAAAAATTATTTCACAAGCAAATCTTAATTTGTTGGGAGTGCCATGAATCGGCCACATCAGATATTTTGTGAAACTAACCTTTCTTCAAAGTTACATTTATATTTTTGAATCCATTTTTTATTTATTCCGACATGTATAGAACAAAAGTGAACTGAATGAAAAGAGATCGTGATTGAAAGTTTCATATTAATGTTTAAATGATATCGGGCAAATGTTTAAAAATAAACACTGAATTTGATAAACATGTATATAGTTCAATCTCATTATGACAGCAAATAATATATTTCATAAAAATATGAAATCAGAAAGGAACAAGGATGCTAACAAATTACAATCTGTAAGATTTATGGTGAAATAAGGTAAAAACCCATGCCTTCATTTATATTAGCTATATACATTTTATTAAAAAAATAACTAGAAAATAAATTTTACATTAAAGCTAAGAAAAGATATTAACCAGACCATTAATCATGGACTCTTACTCCCCTCCTGTGTTTTGATTTGACTGATATAACACAAACAAATACTTAAATGTTTAAGTTGTTTTGCTCAATTGATGCTCATTCTTCACACAAATGAGGAACATAAAAGAATTCTAGTCCCAATAACTATGTAAATATTGGTTTAGAGCAAAAATTCTTAGACTTCAAATTTTCAGAATGTTTTACCCCAAATTGACATAAAATAAAGAATAATTGTGAAAAGTGTGAACTTTGGAAAAAAAAATAAACTTATAGTAATTTATCGAAGAGAAAGTGAGAAGCACTATTCAACAATCTACCAGTCTTTAAATCTTTTTTTAATACATTTTTTCCAGGAGGAAAGGTTAAGGGGAATGTTTTGCTTCTTTTTTTTCTATATTTGATTGGTTAATAAAGTGCAGATTTTGGAAGAAAAGAAATGAAAACATTCATAATCACTAATAATTGTATCCTTCACAAACAAGGATGAAAGCTATTGCACTTTTTACAAATTTATGTATATTATCAATTTAAAAAAAAATATGTAAATTATAATTTAAAAAAAAATTAAAGGACTAAATTTACTTCTTAACAAAATCAAAAACTTTCAAGCACTTGAAAATGAACTTTTTTTCAAGCACTTTTCAAGGATTTTTACAAATGTATGAACCATGGTTGGTTGAAGACCCAGGTCACACGACTCACCCGAAGGTATGAGCAGCCAGTTGGGTGACTGGAAACCATGGTTGGTGAAAAATTTTAAGTTACAGAGCCCTAAGAACTTTTGATAAATAGAGGAACACACATTTACTTTATAAATACAGATTTTAAATTAAAACTTTGTATTTTAGAAATACTTAAACAACTTACCATCCAAACAACTAATCATGAAACCAAGAGGTAAGAGTGGGTCAATCCAACAAAGTAAACGGGAAGGAGATGGCACCATATCAAGAATTAAAGGCGTATATGCACATAGTACAGCATCAGGTAATCTAACTTTTAAAGAAATTATCTTTAGTATGATTCCCATCAAAATATTACCACCTGCACTATCACCAGCACAACAAAGTATCTCACCAGTCCAACCTGTAAATATTTCAGAATTTTAAACTTTATGCATTTAGTATGCAATATATAGGATTTTATCTAAAAATATAGCATGTTTCTCAGATTAATAAATGAAAGTTAAAATTTTTACATTCCATTGTTCAGGTGCAGTTATGTCCTGATAATTCAAATAATATACAATAAGAGTGTCTAAAACACTATAATTATAAAATACTTGCATAAATTTGTTAGATTTGTTTATAAGATATATATCTGCATGAAATATAAAATCTTTGAAACCTGATGTTATTACAGGTTTCAAATGTGTAATTTTCTATTTGTCAACTGTATAGAATTTTAAACAAATTTAATTTATTATCTTTATATATATATACGTCATTTGCTTATACTTAAGTATACACCATATTTCAACTATGCTGTTGACAATTTTCAGTAAGATCAAGACTTAAAATTATATTTTACTACATTCAAATTTGACATGAATAACCCATAGACTGAAATTATATTTTGAAATGACCCATAATTGCCTCTGTGAATTTTTTCATTTTTATTTAAAACTTATGCAGAGTATCGAGAAATCTGTTTGATTTTCAGTCTCAGAATGGTTTAAGGATCATACAAGGTAATATTTTAGATATAAAATTATAATTATTTTAATTACAAATATCATTTAATATGGTTTCCTTTCAAATTTACTAAATGAAAATCTGAAGTTGAGAAAATATTCATCAATGTGCTTGTGGTGTATTTTTTATTTAGTATGATCATGAATGAAGTTTCTTTAGAGCAATGCAGATCAAATTGATTTGGAAACTAACAAAGAATTATTATTGTTTTTCTGGAATGGGCAATAAAGGAGGATTGGTAATAAATGAGTATATAGGAGGATTGGTGATAAAGGAGATAATAAGCAATAAAGGAGGATTGGCAATAAATGAGTATATAGGAGGATTGGCAATAAATGAATATCTAGGAGGATTGGCAATAAATGAGTATATAGGAGGATTGGCAATAAAGGAGATAATAAGCAATAAAGGAGGATTGGCAAAATGAAAACTAAATGAAAATCTGAAGTTGAGAAAATATTCATCAATGTGCTTGTGGTGTATTTTTTATTTAGTATGATCATGAATGAAGTTTCTTTAGAGCAATGCAGATCAAATTGATTTGGAAACTAACAAAGAATTATTATTGTTTTTCTGGAATGGGCAATAAAGGAGGATTGGTAATAAATGAGTATATAGGAGGATTGGTGATAAAGGAGATAATAAGCAATAAAGGAGGATTGGCAATAAATGAGTATATAGGAGGATTGGCAATAAATGAGTATATAGGAGGATTGGCAATAAAGGAGATAATAAGCAATAAAGGAGGATTGGCAATATTTTAAATCGAAATAAAAGGAGGATTGGCAATATTTTAAATCGAAATAAAAGGAGGATTGGCAATATTTTAAAACTTAAATTAGCTTACTCTTGCATTTATCTCTTTCATAAATATTTTAATAACAAATAAAATTTAAAGATACATAATAACATTATTTACAGAAAAATCCTAATCTTGTTTCTACTGTCACAAGTGATAAGTGGTGCAGTGCAAACAAAATTGTTCCTATGTAATTATAATTTTACTTATAAGCAACTAAATTGAGTACAGATGAATAGAATAGTAAAGTAAAGACAGAGAAAAACTTGAAAAAGTTATTTCCACTTTTCACAAATCAATTACAATATCCTTGAGTGAAATCCTTGATATATCCTAGCATATTCATAAGTTAAAATTTAGACAACATAAAAAAATCTGATAAAATGTTAATACCCCCTCTGTAAAAAATTATATTTTAAAACAAAAATTAAAATTCACAAAATTACATAAACTTATGTATAATTTATAATATGGGAAAGAGGGCCATAGCATTCAAAAGCTGGTATAAATGCCTCAATATTGCAGATACATTTTAGTCTAATCTGATCATGTGCCAATGTAAATTGTATGTCTTAAGTTAAGATTTAAATAAAAAGGTCTGTAATTAAAAGATAAAAAAAAAACTAAAATTGATTAAATGCACACACGCACAAAAAAAAGTACAATTTTATAACATGAGATTACTTGAGATACCAGGATACAGAGATTTACCCCTGGAAGATGTTACCATCCCTTGACTTTTATTTCTACATCGTTATTTGTAAGCTTTTTTAGATTCCCTTACAATGAGCCCCAGAAAGTTTAAATAAAGATACAACTTTTCTTCCCTCAGAAAAGGTATGCTGGTTTGAACTAGCTTTTATGATACATTAGTTGGTATCAATGAAAAATCATGAAAAAACTTTTGTGTTGTATCCCAAGGAATTTAAATAAACAGAAGTTGCCATATGAGTAAAATATTGAAGCGTGGCAAAAGAATATTTACAAACATGTCCGCAATTGCAGACACCTTAAAAAACATTCAGTAGCAATTGGGGACTGATCCCAGGGCCTAATCCCTCTTCAATGGTTTCCCCCCCTCTCTCTCTTTAGGCACCAGAAGTGGAGTAGTATTCAGGGTCTGGAGTTGCTTTGTTACTCATACTCAAAATTATATTATTTGATATCAGCATAACTTTTATACATTAAATAACAAATTCTAATATTAAAAATGATTTTCCATACATTCTCAAGTCTTGACTTATTTTTAGTATGAAATATCTAACATGAACCAAGTACCTTGAAAATAAAGTTGCATAAAGAATGAAAATACACACTAATTTCCAATGTTTGAGTTTTAAAATATGACATTCCTTGGAGAAAATGAATCCTGGGAAAACCCGAATAAAAGAGAAAATTAATGTGATAATCACTTTATACTTAATACATTTATTACTGAATACAAAACTATGAATAATAAAACAATATTTTGATATGAGAAATGATTCAATAAAGTTACCAAGTTTTTTAGCATTTCTTAAAGCCCAAGCATATGCAAGAAGAACTTCTTCTAAAGCTCTAGGAAATGGTGCAGCAGGAGCAAGTGAGTAATCCACAGAGAGTATTGGAACATTTAAATCATGTGCCCAATGTCGTAAATAAATCTAAAATAAATAAACATAACTTTTTAAAATTAACTCTCTTTAAATAACAGTTAACCTTTTGTAAGTTACACTTTTATGAAATTAGACATTTGCAGGGATCATAGCAGATATTCTAAAAATTTTAGGTAGGAATTTAAGGAGTTTTTTTTTAATTTTAAGAGCTAATTTTTATTATTTCTATTATTAGTACTGTTTAATTACCTTTTTTTGCACAAATAAAAGTAGAATTGACACATAGAACAAATATTATTGATAGAAAAATGTGATTGTTTGAATATTTTTCCTATTTTATTTTAATGCCCTGTAGACTTAAAAATTCAAATTTTATATAAATAATTGTTAGAAAAATATCAGATTCGTTTTCAAACTACTTTATATAAACAGAAGAAGAAAAACTAAAAAAAAAAAACCCTCAAAATCACATTTTAAAATTTTGAAGAGCTGTAGAATAAAATAAGATATGGGCTTAAGAGCAAAAGTTTAGCTGGTAAGTTAGTAGTTATTGCATGTAACGTACATGGATTGCATGCACCCGCACAGAGGGCTTAAGGCAAATAATGCCAAAAAAAAGCCAATTTATATTGTGAATTTGTGAAACTGGTTTATCTGTTAGTCTTGAACTCATGTAGTGGCAGGGAAGGCGATTGACAGCGATTTCAGACCTATGCAGATTGCATGCGTCTATGCAGCATGTATATTGTTATTACATGCAGTGGAATTGTCATTATTGCATGTATCGTATGCGGATTGCATCATGCATCCGCTAATAAAAAGCGAATCATTTTGTATATCGACTAAGAGAATTGCATAGGTTTGCATAGCATGCATAACATTATTGCATAGAGTGGGGTTATATTTATTGTATATAAGTTACGTGGATTGCATATGAGTGACATTATTATCTGTGTACACCTGCATAGGGGCGGATGCGAGACTGATAGCTACTCAATGAACCGTTAGCTTTGACTTGCATGTGTGCAATTGACGGCTACATGAACTGTATCATTAGCTGCAACTTGCAAGCATAGCTGTGTGCTATCGACAGATACTTCATGTACACCATTAGCCGTAAATGTGCACATAGATTGCATGCACCCATGCAGCATGAATATCATTATTACATGTATCATATGCAGATTATATGCACCCGCTAATAAAATGTAATTAATTTTATACGCAGCAGCTGCATCATTACCCGTGTGCCCGCATTGCGGTCGGAAACATGACTGACAGCTACTTAATGAACTGTACTGTTAGCCGTGACTTGCGTGCACAGCTGAGCTGTGCAATCAACAGCAACTTCATAAACTGCATCATTAGCCGTGAATTTCACGATTAACGGAAACATGCGAGCGACATTACTCCATGAACTGCACCACTAGCCACGACTTAAGTACATAGCTGAGGTGTGCGATGGACAGCTACTTCATGAACTTTAATGTTAGCCGTGACTTGCACGCGTAGTTGAAGTATGCGATTGACAGCTACTTCATGAACTGCACCGTTAGCTGTGAAGTGTGTGCATAATGGAGATATATGAGCGACATTATTCCATGAACTGCACCACTAGCCACGATTTACGCACGTAGCTGAGGTGTGCGATAGACAGCTACTTCATGAACTGCACCATTAGTCATGACTTGCGTGTGTAACGAAGACATGCTATCGATAGCTATTTCATGAACTGCATCGTTAGCCTAACTTGAGCACGTAGCTGAGGTATAAGATCAACACTTCATGTGTTAAAATATAATTGTTATTTAAAATATCTTTATTTTATATCTGGCAACAGCAGTATTAAAAATATGTTTATGGCAACCCTCTCTCGTGTTCACGAGATGGACATGGAATGATGTATTAAAAATGTAGTGTCTGCAGCTTGCTCTGTTCTTAAAAGTAAAATCACTATTAAAATAAAAACTTCATAATATATCTTTAAAGTATGCTTCTTCACATTTAAATATCCACATAAAATAACAGGTCATGGGACCCAGAGTAGTTTCCTAATAAAAAAAAAATCATTTTTGAAGAACGTTAGTGCATTGTGATAATAATGGAGCAGCAACAAGGTGAACTGTTTCATATCGATAAACTTAAAAACTAAGAAAACTTCTCTGTTTGGAAGTTTCAAATAACAATTGCTTTTAAGTCAAAAGGAATTTTTGAAGTTATTACCGGACAGGATATCTTAGATGAAAAGAAAGAGGAATAAGAACAAGTTGCATGGAAGAAGAAAGATGCTATAGCACAACATATAATTGTTTCAGCAATAGATCGTAAGTGTATGATGCATATTTTAAATTGTACTACCTCTTGTGAAATGTTTAAAAAACTAAGTATGATTTTTGACCGTGATACTGATCAGCAAAACTATTCTACACTTCAAGAATTTTTCAACTTTCGATTTCAAAAAGGTTCCAATATTTTCGCGCATATTAGCCATATTGAAAACTTAGCTTTTAGACTAAATTCTCTGGATAAAAAAATTGATAATGAAATGATCATTTCAAAAATACTGTCTACACTGCCTGAAAAATTTAACTATTTTTTGAGTGCTTGGGAATCGGCAGACAAATCGGAAAAAACTATTGAAAACCTTACAGCGAGGCTGTTAAATGAAGAAAATCGTCTGACAGGGAATGATAACCAGATTGAAAATCATGTTTCTTTCAAAGCAAAGGAAAAGACTTGTTTTACATGTGGAAGTAATAAACATTTGTCCTGGAAGTGCAACAAATTTAACGAGAACACAAAAAACTTTAGCCCCAAAACTAAAAATTTAAATGTTGATAAAAATCGCCAAAAATGTAATATTTGTAAGAAAAATAATCATAATGAAGAAAATTGTTTTTTTCGTTCTTTTTGTAATATCTGTAAGAAACGGAATCATACAGAAGAAAATTGTTTTTTCCGCAACAAAATGAAAAAACAAGTTACTTTTCTTTCTGATCTAAATAAAAACAATGATCAAAACTTTATTGTTGATTCAGGTGCTTCATGTCATATGGTGAACTCTGACAATCTTAAAGATGTAATAGAAATTTTTACTGATATATCTGTTGCTAAAAAGGGTCAAGAAATGAAAGCTGTTAAAACTGGAACTTATGAAAGTGATGCATGTGAACTTAAAAATGTGCTATATGTTCCAGATCTTAGCAAAAACTTGTTGTCGGTTAATGCAATTACAGAAAATGATGGAGTTGTAAAATTCTCTAAAAATAAAGTGGAAGTATTCAAAAATGGAGACCTAATAATTGAAGGTGATAAAAATCAGACTGGTTTATATACAGTGAACTTGCATAAAAAAGAAGCATTACTGACTGAACAAAACAATGCTGTGTTATTGCAGAGAAAAATGGGACATTTAAGTGGAGAATACTTAAAAACTTTAAAAACTCTTGCAAATGGCATAATGCTGCGTGATGAAGATCTCAAGAACTTAAGCAAAAATTGTGATGTTTGTTACAAAAGTAAAAAAACTCGAAAGAAATTTGAAGTTGGTCGCACTAGAGCGACAACACCACTTGAACTGATACATTCTGATGTTGTTGGTCCTATTGAGGTATCAACTTGGGATAATTGTAAATATTTTATAACGTTTTTAGATGACTATACCCATTTTGCTTCAGTTTATCTACTGCAGTATAAAAGTGATGTTTCGAATGTTCTGAAGCAATATGTCTTTGAAGCTGAGAACAAATGGAACTTAAAAGTCGCAAAAATTCGCTGTGATAATGGTGGAGAATATATTTCTAAAAATCTTGTAAATTGGTGTAAATCTAAAGGTACTGTTTTAGATTATACCATCCCTCATACACCACAACTTAATGGTAAAGCAGAACGACTAAATCGGACAGTGATGGATAAAACTCGAGCTCTTCTATTTGATTCAAATGCAGAAAAAGAAATGTGGGGAGAAGCACTGTATGTAGCTACTTATCTTCACAACAGAAGTCGTACCATTGCTATTGACACTTTGCCTGCTGAAAAATGGTTTGGAGGAAAGCAAAATGTATCAAATCTTCAAATATTTGGATCAACTGCATATTCAAAAATCACAGGTCATCCAAAAAAAACTTGAAAGTCGATGTGAAAAATAGATATTCATTGGCTATGCACCTAATGGTTATAGACTTTGGGATACAGAAAAATGAAAAATAAAAATCTCAAGAGATGTGTACTTTATAGACCCAAAAGAAAGTCAATATAAACAAAGTTCTTCGGAGTTCAAATTTTTGGATTTAAATGACAATGAATGATGGTGATGATGAAAAATAAGAAGATACCACTGAAATAGATGAAAATTCTGAAGACAAAGAAATGAAAAATTTAGATGTGGAAAAGGAGCAAGATATAGAAAAATTGTTGAAAGATAAAGATATAGAAGAAGTGTTAAAAGAAAATACCGAAGAAGAATTGGGAAAAGGTAAAAGGAAGAAAAAACTCCCAGAAAAATTAAATGAATATGTTTTGCTAACTTTTGAAGAAGCAATGAATAGTCCTGAAAAATTAAAATGGCAACAACAAGCTGTAAAAGAAGAAAAAAAGTCATTGGAGGAAAACAAAACCTGGACTTTAGTAGATGAAAAAGAATTAAAAGGGAAAAAAATACTAATCAGCAAATGGATATTTAAAATCAAAGATGATGGCAAATACAAGGCTAGACTCATAGTTAGAGGATTTGAACAAACACAAGGAATAGACTTTGAACAGACATATATAGTCCAGTTGTAGGTAGTGATTCTTTGAGAGCTATTTTTTCTACATCCACTAAGAAGAATTATTACATGAAGAAATTCGATATTAAAACTGCCTTTCTCTATGGAGTACTTCAAGAAGAAACATATATGTACTTACCTGAAGGTTATGAAAGAGAAAACAAAATATGCAAATTGGAAAAAGCACTATATGGTCTTAAGCAGTCACCAACTACGTGGAATAAGACCTTAACTGATTTTTTAAAACAAGAAGGATTAGAATCTTTAAAAACTGAACAGTGCATTTTTGTTAGTAAGGACAATACATTAATGCTGGCAATTTATGTTGATGATGGAATCATAACAGGGGATAATAAAGATAAAATAGATGATTTACTTGGAAATTGAAGAAAAAATTTGAAATGACATCATTAAACGAACCCTCTTCATTTTTAGGAATTGATCTGAAAAAGGACTCCGATTCTTTAAAGCTTTCTCAAACTGGATATGCAAATCGGGTACTGGAAAAAATTCAAATGTCTGAAGCAAAACCATCAAATATGCCTATTCTTTCAAATAAGAGAGGAAATAGTACAAAGAAAATTACTTATCCTTATCGTGAAGCGATTGGAAGTCTACTTTATTTATCAACAAAAACCAGACCAGATCTAAGCTACTCTGTAGGTTTCTGTAGTAGACAGGTAGAAAATCCATCTGAAGAAGATTTAGAAAATTTAAAAAGAATTCTGAGGTACTTAAAAGGAATAGCTGAATTATTTAATGTATGAAAGGAATATCTTACAACCAAAACAGTGATGCAAATTTGGAAGCTTACTGTGATGCTGATTATGCAGGATATTTGGAAACACGGAAAAGTACTACAGGATATATTATTTATTATTGTGGAGGACCTATCTCTTGGGCATTAAGAAAACAACCTGTAATTGCTACTTCAAGCACCGAAGCAGAATATATATCTGCAGCTGAATGTTGTAAAGAGTTAGTATATCTAAAGGCACTGATTGAAGAATTGACTGGAAAGAAAATAACAGCAACGATGAATATTGACAATCAAAGTGCAATAGAATTAATTAGGAAGGGTGTTCTAAATCACAGAAGTAAACATATAGATGTCAGATTTCACTTCGTAAAAGAAAAATATGAGCAAAAAATTAAAGATATAAAATACTGTCCAACTCAACATCAAATAGCTGACATTTTAACAAAACCTCTTGGAACTAACAAGTTTCCTATTTTAAGAATGAAACTGGTTTCTTAATCTTTTTTTATATAATGAACATTTGGACTATACTGTAGATAACTGTAACATTCTTTTTATTTCTATTTTTTTAATTAACAATTACAGGGGTGTGTTAAAATATAATTGTTATTTAAAATATCTTTATTTTATATCTGGCAACAGCAGTATTAAAAATATGTTTATGGCAACCCTCTCTCGTGTTTACGAGATGGACATGGAATGATGTATTAAAAATGTAGTGTCTGCAGCTTGCTCTGTTCTTAAAAGTAAAATCACTATTAAAATAAAAACTTCATAATATATCTGTAAAGTATGCTTCTTTACATTTAAATATCCACATAAAATAACATCATGAACTGCACATTTAGCCATGACTTGTGCACGTAATGGAGATGTGCGATCAACAGTTACTTTATCTATGACTTGCATCGTAGAGGTGCACGACCGACAGCTACTGTAAGAGACATTGCAAATTACAAGTTAAAAGTTTTCCAAAAACAACAGGGCTGGTTGAAGGCAGTAATTAAATAATATGAGGGAAATAAGTTGTCCTATCATCAAAGCAACAGTAGTGCGCTAATCTTGACACAACTCTTTCCCTTCAATCATCCTCTTTTTTTATACTCAACAGAAACACATACATGTTCCTGTGGCTCAAAAGAACCCTAGTCCAGAAAACTATATTTTTAAATATTGGTTTTAGAGCAAAAATGCTTACAGAGTTCAAACCTTCTGTACTTTTTAACACAAATGCATACTAAACATGGAATAATTTAATAAAATTTAAAGTTAAAAAAAAATGAAAACTGTTTAAAAGTTTTATCTGCTGGAAGAGGAAATGTGTTTGTTTAACATTCTTCACATTTCTGCTCTTTCATTTTTTTTATTGGGAGCATGGCGATCCAATTGCAGAGCCTACCTTCTATGCCTTATTTTATTTTATCCATTACTTTTCTTCATAAACTGCTATGTGGCCCGAGCCTCTACGCAATGCATCCTTTTCAAGACTTATCCCTTAATATCATCAATGCCTAGAGAGGTTGCTAAACGCAGACAAAATTCCTCCTTTACTCTCCTGTTTTGACAGATTAAACATAAACAAAAAACATGTGGTGAAATGATGATCAAATATTCTGTCAAATATTCTGCGTAAGAGAATCTTAGTCTGACTAACTATATTTGTATATATTGGTTTGAGACCAAAAATTCTTCCAATTTTCAAAACTTTTTGCCCTAAATTGATACCAAACAAAAAACAGTTGAATAAAATATTAACTTTGTAAAGAAAGAGAAACTTCATACTTTATCGAATATATATGAGGAAGCACACTATTCAGCAATCGAACCCGTCTTTTTCTACTTTATTTCTTTGAGAGGGGAGGTTAAAACCTTTAACCTCCTTTCTCAAAGAAATAAAGTAGAAAGGCTTCTATGGTTTGTTTTCTTGCGTTGGAGATTGCCTTGGATATTCTATGGAGATTCCCGTATGTAAATGATCACGTGAGTCGCCGTTCATCTTGCGATCGTATTTCACTAAAACTGCCCGTGAGCAGAGTTGGCTAAGCAATTTAGTCACTGAGAATCAGTACAATACTTTGTTGTCTTTGTAAAGGATGAATGCTGTTTTGAATAACATTTTAATTTCTGAAGACTTTTATAACATCGATTGCCATATGAATGGAATGGGCTCGGGCTCTTGTAGAGTAAATTTGACACCACAGCTTTATAATTACAAAATTTTAGAATAAATAAAAAATTTTAGGTGTAATTTTAGGATTTTAAGGGAAGTTTCAAATTAATAGGAATTTTAGGTAGAATGCGATCCTGTTTGAAAGATGAAGATAATGGTTTACCAAGGAATCCTTTTAAAAAAATATATTTAGACAATCATTTTAATGAATTAGCACTTTTACTGCACTAAAATTTCATATAACAGGATATCTGGCCAAATCCAGTTTCAAGCTTCTCTGACATTTCTAGATAAAACTTCATCTATTGTCCTCCAGTCATTAATACTAGTAAACTATACAGTACCACATATTAAAATGTGCATTATTGAATTATGTTTCAAGATCACAAAACTCAATAACACATGTCAAATCCAATTACAATTAATCTATGGATATAAAAAAAAATCATGTTACCCTATGCACCATTGATCCATAAGATGGTATAAAGCAGTTGTGCACAACCCGTGGCCCGCATGCGGCCCTCGGTCTAATTGTGTGCGGCCCGCCGCCACCCTCAGCTGGGTGAACACATAAAAAAAATTCCAAGACTTTCACAAAAAAAAAAGAAAAAGAAAAACTGTATTATAAAATTTTATAAAAAATTATTTTTTATATCAAATTTTCTTTAAGATTTCGACTACAAAACAAATAAAAAGAGCAAATCAAACAGCTTTAAATTAAAAATTGTCAAATTTTTACAATGAGAAGTGGAATGTTTGAATTATTACACTGCCATGGTAGTCTTTCGTTGGCTTGCTGTTGGCGAGAATTTTCTGACATACGTCTGACATATGCTGTTGTTGACAAATACAATGACAAGACATGTTTCTGACAAATACAAGGAGTTGTTGGGACAAATGAGAAAGGATAAAATTAAAGATTTGCAACATAAGTTTACAAACCAACAAACTTGAGAAATCTTTGGAAGTGTTTGCAATACCATTCGCGACATATATTGAACCAGTGCCCATCAATTTTCAGATGGAGCTTATCGAAATTCAGAGTAACAAAGTTTCTTTGCTAGATTTTTACAGAAATTACTTGCCTTGTGAAATGGAAAAATTGAAAATTTACGCTCAAAATACGATAACATTATTCGGGAGCACCTATTTATGTGAACAATCATTTTCATTAATGAAACAAGTGAAATCAAAAGGTCGTTCTCGTCTAACTAATGAACACTTGGAGGGAAACCTACGGATCGCTGTATCCAACATTGACCCAGACATTGAAAGGATAATGAAAATCAAACAATGTCAAATTTCCCACTAGCTCTACAAAAAAATAAAAGGATTTTGACGATGTCTGTACGTGTTTGAAGCAAGTGAGTTGTTTTATTCATTTCTGTATTTGTTTTTAATTTTCACTTTGAATTTTTTGTTTCGGTATTTACTAAAAATATAATGCTGGGTGGTAACCCCCCCCCCTTGCGGCCCGCCGTTGCTTAGTCTATGTGAAATTGGCCCGCAGGTGCTAAAAGGTTGTGCACCCCTGGTATAAAGAATAAGCATACATTAACTCCCCCCTTGAACTTTATTCTTTTACAGGCTTTCATGATGGCTAGGCATTGATATAAGTGCACATACTTGCAAATGGCCACGTTAATTAGTGCATGGCCATACTAATTTTTAAAGTAGGAATTTTTTTAGTATTTAAGGGAAAAACAAAAACTTAATGTTTTATTCATATTCTCTTCTTCATATGGATACTAAACTAAAAACATTTGTAAAACCTGAGGGATTGACCCTTCTCTATCCCCATTTCCTACTTTCTCTTGAACTAAATAAGGAACTTTAGAATAAAACATAGAACTGGATTATATTTAAGAATTAGCAGTCCATAATATGGCATACAAATAGGGTTCTAACAGTTTCCTGCTTAATCACAGACATAGACATATATATGTGTTTGATAGTGATGTACTTCTTTAATGAATACTGCAATTATTTATTACAATAGTTATACATTATGTTGCAGCATTAGTGCTATTTCATGCTAGTTAATTTGTTTTTCTCAACTTTCATCTGGGTGAGCTTCTATTATACCCATATATGGTTACTGTAAAACATTAAGGTAATTTATAGTTCTTGGTAATTATACTTTTGCTATAGAACTATTCAGTTTTCTATAGAACCTTTTTAGCGCTTTACTTTAGATCCACACCAGGCAGGATGACCCATACAAATTGTGGGCCCCATTACTTTGATACATCTTGTATCGAATAAAAATATATATACCTGTCCGTCTCTGCATTTTGTTGATTATACTTATTATGAGCCTCTTCTATATTATATTTTCCTTTTTTTGTCAATTTTTCATGTCTTCTCTTCTCCCAAGAAAAAATATCAGAGGTACGACCCAGGGGTATCCCAACACTGAAATCATTGGTCTCAAGATAAGTGATAAGCGATGTGACTATGATGCATAGTCGATCACAATATATTGCTGGCTTGAAGATTATGAAGTATGGCAATGTCAACTTCACACTAGTTTTTCACGATGTATCAATACATTGCCCAAGCCTATTCTTAAGGAATGATAATTTGGAATATTATGCGAATTTTTCAATACACCCAGTATATAGTTTTATATATAAAATAGCAAGTTACAAAAATGTATAACATGATAAAAATATATTACTTCATGTGATTCAGGATTCTGAGCAATAAATCCTCCACCATGACAATGAAACAATAAACATGGTGATGGCTTTTCCTTTTTAATTTTTTTTTCATCTCCTAGTACCTGAAAAGTACAATTATCAAGCTTAATCATTCAAACATGCAAAGATATATATAGCAAATAACAAATTAACAGAAATAATCCATATATTTTTATAAAAACTGTATTTTTTTAATGAACATTAAACACATCTATACAATACATTAAGATAAATTTAAAGCATAAATTATTCATTACTTTGATACATCTTGTATCGAATAAAAATATATATACCTGTCCATCTCTGTATTTTGTTGACAGAAGAAGACATCTGACAGGAGCAGGAGGAAAATGAGATGAAGGTGCTTGTATTAAAATTGAATCACTTTCATCTATTGTATCCAATAAAATATCTTCAGGAGGAACTAATATCTCTTCTTTAACTTCTAATGTAGGACATACCCAACCAGGAAGTTTCTTTAAAAAAAGTTAGAAAAACTAATTTTGCACAACAAAATATTATAGTGTTCAATAAAAAAAAAAATACACATTGTTTAGAATTTGCTACAATGAAAGTCTGAACAAATGTGCATCACAGTAAAAGAAAATAGTTAATAAACAATGCAATAAAAAGGAACATAATTTGCAAAATCAAAGTTTACTTTGTCAGTTAGTAGCTGTCTCAGATGGCAGGTGCAATGATGTCTCAGACTTTTGGAGGAGCCTTGTTAGATGGTACTGTGTTTTAAAATCCAACATACTAACTTGAATTTTTGAGATATCATTCATTCATTATATTATAGATTTTTAAATGTGTCACTATTTCATCATTATAAGTACTGTGCTTAAAAATCTCAAAGATCCGATGAAAACTTGTGGAGAAAGCATTTATATTTTTATTTTACTTCTCTTATTAAACTTTTTTTTCTGATTACATGTATTTGCATTTATTATTGAGAATGTAGTGTTGATTTGAAGCAAGTTTAGCATTTGTATATACTCTACACACTTATATAGGGCATATTACACCTGCATTGTACAATTGACATGGTTGTACTATGTTAAAAATGTAAGGGAGTGATTTTTATTCAAAACAAGTGTTTTGAAATTGAGTGGTGTTATTATTTATATAACATATCTGCATTATTTATATAACATGTGCTTATTTGAGACCTGGATGAAGCCAGGTAATTCATTTTAGTTATTTTATAAATGCAATACATAGCCAATTATGCTTATGTGTTATAAATTTAACTAGCTAATTACATGCATGTGTTAAATCCGACAGTAAAAATAAAATAGGATTTTTTCCCTTTGAAAGCATAAACTTTATTGTCTTAATAACCTGATAAGTCATGTTATTACTTATGAATTAATTCTTCTTCTTATCGATTATTGTTAATATTTGAGCAGATATAGGGATAAAATCTTGTACTTTTAGTGACTTTGTTATCCAGTGGTTTCCATTGTAATTAATGTCTTACTATAAAATTTATTTTTCTACATCCTCGAAGTATCAAATAAACATTTATAAGGAAAAGGAAAATTTGAGCAATGTATTTAAGCACAAATAAGATAATGCAGCATACAGCTGTTTTGAGGATACACTGGATCCCCTTCGTCAGTGCTAATCAGAAAGCAGAATGAAGACCAGTCTAACTAATCCGAAATGAGAAGTAACACACAAGAGTGAAGCGTGCCAGAACACAACAGAAAACCCCCGACAAATTCAAACAAGGATAAATGAGAGCCAACAAGATGAAAAGACTCATTAACACTAGAATAACGGAAGAGGCCATTTTGACTGCATAACTACTTTGAGAAACGATTCCTCCAAAATGGCTAATCCCAGTCCATTGAAATTTTATGACTTCCTATTTTCTTAAAGTTATTGAAAACACAGAAGAAAATTCCAAACATCCTAAATGCTATAACTATGATGTTCTCTATCTTCACTGTGGAAGCCCTCGCTATTAGTCTCGCCGTCTCTGAATCAACGACAAAAGAGCAGCAACTTATCAGAATCAACTTATCAATCTTATCAGATAGCCTGTCTGTTCTTAAGGCTCTCTGGAAGGTGGACAAAAAGTCCCCGAATATGATTATTTTTCTCAGCAAGAGACTGGAAGAAACCCTCCAGAAAGTCTGAACCATCAAATTGGTATGGGTGCCTGGGCATTAAGGCATTGGTCCTAATGAAAATGCTGATAGGCTCACCAAAGCTCACCCAGACAACTTCAATTCCATCCCTTGGATTTCCCTGGAAGATCTGGCGGCCTCCCTCAAGCAGAAGGGAGCCAGTGCGGAAGACTGCGCCTGGACCACTAGCAAGTATTTTCCTAACTTTGGCCACATCGAGGCCTGCTGTTGATTCTTCAAGAATTACCCTATCTCCCGTTACAGAGAAACCCTGCTGACCTGGCTGCGGACTAGGACTCTTCTGACCAATGCGGTACTTTTTCGGGTGAACCTGGTCTCCTCCCCCCCTCTGCACCACCTGTCATGTAGCTGATACAGTCAACCACCTTCTGTTGGAGTGCAGGAAGTACAAACACCAAAGGAAAAGTTTGTTCCAAGTTTGGGGATCAGCCCCTCTTCCCCCTTTTCTCTTTTTTCCCTGTGTGACTTTTCGTCCAACGGTTTTTTCCAGGCGGCCTGTCTTGCCTCATTTCTCCTTGGTTGCTTGCGAGAAGTTGAGTTTTGTTTTTGTGCTTCTCACTGGCAACGGTCCCCCCGCTTTCTGTTTTTGGATCAAATGTGCTGTGGTTTTATACTTTGCTGCAGCTTTATTTTTGCATATTCAAGCTGCGACGTGCTGTGTTTGGTGTTCGGTATAGGCTAATTTTGTGTGTTTAGTCTCTTGCTGCCAGGGCGGCATGTTGCGTTTTTAGTTGCGGAGTGCAAAACCGTTCTTGTGAACGTTGTTATATGCTCCAGGAGCCCGAAGCGGGCGACCACCACTACTACTACTACTATGATGTTTTGGTTTTGAATTAAAGGTATATGTTGTATTTTTCTATGGCGGTCAAATTGACTACTGCCCGTCATTCTAGGTAGTTCAAAATATCCGTCGTTCTAGTGTTAAATGACTCATAAGAGCCCAAACGTTTAAAAAAAGGAACAAAGAAAGTGGAAAAATTTAGAGGGCATTTCTCTAGACCAGTGATATTTAAACTGGGTTCCGCTAAACGTTTTCAGGGGTTCCACGACTTTTTTAATAACATTTTAGATTTTTGTTATGTTATAAGATTTTATAACACTTTTATTAAATTTTTTGTTATTCAAAAATTTCGATAATTTAATTTAATTTTTTTTTAAAAACTGAAATTTATAAATTGCATGCACATTTTAAAATATCTATACTGTGCTGTAGAGATACCGATTCCCTCTCTTCCTTCCAATTACTAGTAATATTAGTAATATATTCTCTTCTTGCTGCTCAAAGTTTTCAGCCGGGACAATTTTTCCGTTTACAAAATTATGGACGATTCGATTGAGAATCAAGTTGTTTGAGTTGAGTTATCACAGTGTCTTTCTAAACCTTCCCCCAATTCCCGTGGTGGCGCTACGGTGCTACTGGAAGTATATTAACGTGCAATGGCAACACCCCACTCGGGCTTCTTTGTCGATTGTTGATGTTTCTTGATACATGTGTATTTTGCTGTTCGTCCTTTCTTTGTTTTGCGTTGCTTTTCCTATCGGTCAGCCCCAGTCGTCTCATTCTGCACTTCCTTAAACATTCATACTTACCGTTAGAGGGTGTCAGACTTTTGTAGTGAATAAATACATCATTCTCAACATAAAGTTATGTATATTTGAGTAGATGCGAAATAATATAGTTGTCAAAATAGTCCGTTTTCACTAGATTTAGCTGATAAATTTTAACAACAACAAATGTTGTTAATGTAATATCAATTTGAAATTAATTGTTTTGTTTTATTTTATTATTTTGTAGTAATTTTTGCTCCTGCAAAAGGAATAATGGATACTTGGTTAAAAACTGGAAAAGTAAAAATAAAAAATACTGCAGTGACGGAAAGCGAAAGTTGTTAGACAAACCAACCCATTTCTTTGTCTTCAACATCCGGAATTCCCACTTCTGTACCACATAAAACTACAGGTGGACTACATGGCACTGATAAACAAATTTCTTCGAATGACAGTATTTGTAAGAAGCAAAAATATGACGACTCCTACTTAAACTTTGGATTTACTTGGACTGGAAATGAAAAAGAACCAAATGGATTGTGTGTCGAATGTGAAAAAGAGGTGAACAATAGCAGCTTAAATCCAGCAAAATTACTGAGACATCTGGAGACTAATCATCCAAATTTGAAAGATAAAAGTGTTGAATATTTTAAACGTAAACGTGATGAGCTTAAAAACAGAGGTAAGATCATTTCAAAATATATTTTTCATGAAAATGAAGCATCACTTGAAGCTTCCTACCATGTTAGTCATTGAATCGGTAAAGCGGGTGAAGTTTACACGATTGGAGAAAAATTAAACAAGCCTTGTGCAAAAGATTTGATTATTTGTAAAATCGGTGAAAAATATGCAAAACAAATTGATAGCGTTCCTCTTTCTGATACAACTGTTGCTAGATGTATTAAAGATTTATCACATTTTTGTGAGGAAGAATTAATAAGGTGTTTAAAGAATTCCCCACATGGTTTTACATTGCAACTAGACGAATCTACTTATATTGCTAATTTAGCCATATTACTTGTACTTGTGGTTTATGTTTCTGACTCGATTGTTCATATGCTTATTTGTACACCTCCTCGAGGCAGAACAACAGGTGAACAAATTTTTGAAACGACCAATACTTATATGAAAGTACATGACTCACCTTGGAATTTATGTTCCCACATTTGTACTGATGGAGCAAAGTCTTTGCTCGGCGCAAATAAGGGTGCAATATCGCGAATAAAGGCCATAGTCCCTGACACACAACATTCCCATTGTTACCTGCATCGCCATGTTCTTGCTGTCAAACGAATGCCAAATGAATTGAAAATAGTACTCTGTAATGTAGTTAAAATTGTCAATTTCATCAAATCAAGGGAATTAAATTCCCGGTTATTTACACCACGTTCTGAAGAATTATTCATTGGTTATCCCGTGGAAAAGTTTTAAGTCGATTTTATGAATTGAAGGATAAGATTTTTTTTATCTGAACAGAAACATGAATATGCAAATAAGTTGAATGATGAAAATTGGATGAAAAGTATGGCGTATCTTGCCGATATTTATTCCTGTTTAAATGAAATTAATATTTCACTCCAAGGAGGAAAAACACATATTTTCAAAGTTTACAGCAAAATTGAGGCAATGATTTTAAAGCTTGCTCTTTGGAAAAATTATGTAAAGAGAAATGACGTGCAATGTTTTGAAAAGCTAAACGATTTTTTGGTTTCAAACGAGCTTAGTCTTAATGAAACTGTCCAAAAGTTCCTTATCGAACATTTATTGAATTTGCAGGAAAGTTTCAGAGAATATTTTCCGACTCCCAAACAGTCATATAACTGGGTTCAAAATCCATTTCTACAAGTCGAAGATGCTGATCTACCGCCGATGAAAAGAGAACAACTGATTGATATATCCATGGATTCGACTTTAAAAATGCAATTTGAACAAGAAGAACTATTGGGTTTTTGGCTGAAAGTTTACAAAGAATACCCGGAAGTGTCTGATCGAGCAGTAAAAATTCTTATGCCCTTTGTTACTACCTATCTTTGTGAATGATCTTTTCGAGTTATGTCAGCACTAAAACTAAATACAGGAACAAATTAGATGCAGAATTTGAAATGCATTTGCAAATAACAACAATTAAGCCTCATTTTCAAAAGTTGTGTAGCAAGAAGCAAGCGCATTCAAATCATTAAATTTAGTTACTTCTAGTATTACTTCTGAATTAGATATATTCCGAATTTTGTATTTTCTTGCATTTATGCCTACAAATATGCTTGTATGTTTCACTGCAGTGGCGGCTTTTTAGAGCCAGCAAATTCACCTCAGCTGTATTCAATAAAAAAGCTGAATAACATGTTTTTAATAATCAATTTTTGTATTTAGTTTTATGATTATAATGGTCACAAATTAATTTGCAGTCTTGGGTAGTTAATTTTTGTAAATGTAGCCTCAAAACTTTTTTGCGGAGGGGGCACCGAGATTTTCTGTTACGTCACTATGCTTATGGGGCATATTTTTTGTACTAGGGTTCCAAAAATTTTTTTAAGCGTACTAGGGTTCCGAAGGCGTTAGAAGTTTGAAGACCACTGCTTTAGACCATGGACAAAAATGGAGTACTGGATAAGTTATTAACTAAATTACTAGAATTTTATTGGATATGGAAAGTTTCAAAGAAATCAAGATCATAGATTGAAGTGCATTTGCAAACAATTGTAGTTTCTAAAATGCTATAAAAACATACCTTCATAAAATGAATATCACTAAGGCTCCAAAAAGCTTTCAAAAACTCTACTGATGAAGTTTGGGCAACATCAACAATTTGTTGTGCTCTGAGTTCTGGATTTAATATGTACTTTATTCCATTTAAAATTGCTAAAGCAGCTCGGGATACAGGACCACCAGAGTTCTGATATAAATCACTAAAAGTTGCCACAATAACACCAACTCCTTGTAATATTCTTCTCATAGATGTACAATACTATAAGAACAAAAAATAGTTATATATTATGACTGAATATACATGAAACATAATGTCAATTAACTAAAATAAATGCAACCGAGAAGGATATTTACACCCCCCCCCCTCATAACATTAAATAATTAACTTCATTAGTAGAGAGAAAAAAAAAAAATCAGAAATTGGTTTCAATCTTAGCAACCAGTGGCAGGTGAGGATAGAGCCAAGCAAATATTTTTAAAATAGGAATACTACTGTTGACTTTCATAACACTTAGTAATTTATCTTAAATCCTTTAATTAACAAGCCTGGGGACCATATAGGACAGCTTCTAGTTATGATGAATGAAAAATTAACTCAGAGTTAACTTAGAATGTAACCTTAATGCTTTACAGTATATATACAGTATACAAGGCCTTTAATATATACATTATTTCTTTGGATAATCATAAAATTTTTTATATATATATAATTTATATATATATATATATAATTAAATAAATTATATATAATAATATATAATTAAATAAATATATATATAATTAAATAATTTATATATATATATATATTTTAATAATTTATATATATATATATATATATATATTAAAGTGTATATTAGGGACATTGCAGACAGAATCATCTCAAATGGTTATCTCAACACTTTTTGAAGGAGGAATCATCTCCACACATTTTTTAGCTGATTTTTAATCACCATTTTAACTCAATGCTTATATTTTGTAAAGATATAATTCAGAAAACATATAAAACTTATCAACTAATGATCATCATTTGTTAGATTGGCGTTATTAGTTAGTTTAAGTTTTAAGCGTTTACTCCAAATAAATTTTTATAAAAGGTTCAATTTTTAGAATTAAAAATGAACATTTCACAAAATTAATTAAATCAAATGTTTCAAAACAAACAGAAAACAATGATAAAAGGTAAAAACAACATAAAAAATAAAAATAAATCTTATGTATGGATTTTTTTATATCTGAGAATGTTTTAATTTAGAAGATCACATACCAAATGAACATAAATTAAGAAAACACTTTACGACAAAAAATATAATCTTACATAGAAACCTTGATGACGTCCATAAAATCCAAGCTGACTAATAGTACCACATTCTTGGAGTAACTCTTCAGCTGTTAAAAATGCACCAGCCATCAAATTTCTGCTGTCTCTGTTTTCAATAAGAATTTTATTGAGATATTTCAAACCTGATTTCAAGCCATCAAAAATACTCAGAATACTTTCAATATTTTTAATGCAACTATCAGGTCTAAAGAAAAACGAAGAGCGTGCTGCATTAAGAGACTTGCAAAAGTCATAACATTCAGAAAAACATCGTTCAAATATTAAAATAAAGCTTCTGAATCCATTTCCTTGAGCCCCACTACTGAAATCATAAGAATGGGCTTCAGTACATAATTCTCTTAAATTCTTTTCATACCAGTGTAAGTGAGATAATAATTCTCGTAAAAGGAAAACAAATTTATTTGCATACCAATATTTTTCTCGAAAAGAATAGAAATAATCTATATTATTTATTACACTTAAATAAAGTACTTCAAAATCACACGAGAAATCGAATGTTTTGACAGCACACATTTTCCTTTACGGGAACATCACGAGAAGAGAATGAGAATTTCGCAATAAAATGCAAGGTTTATTAATATATGATCATCTGCTATGAAAAGTTGTCTGCTTCAAACCTTTGTAGCTAAAAACAGATCATCATGATTGTCAGGTCACCGCCTCTGTGATCGCAGGCTGTGAAACATGATGTGAAACTCAAATAGGATTCAAGCACGAGAAGGTTTGTGATTTCTTTGACATATGCACATTTGTTTAATTAGAAGAGGTAGAATACCAAAGTGAATCATCTTAAATCATGTGCCGTCATGATTTATTGTATGTGGTCTTTAAATAACGAATTTTATAATTTCACTTATTATGATGTATGTTTATATTGTCACTGATACATTTCTCCTAGGTTTCGACTCACAGAGTCGGTTCTATACAGATTCATTCCGATCAATTTCGTTTAAATATCCAATCAAATATAGCGGCTTTGGTGGTCTGCTATTGTCAATATTCGTTCAGAGTTACATTTCATTTAACTTTAATGTAAACATTATATTGTATGGTAGTGTATTGTAGAATGACGCAAGAATTATCTCTGTTTGTATTGATTAAAAAGCAACGTAAAGGTTTTTCTGTCATTCAATATCGTTTAGTTAACGTGACGCAGCAATGTTCTGAGTATTTGAAAGGTAAATTAAGGTTCACCAAAGCATTAAATATATAATAATACATTTTATAACTGTTCTGTGAAAGATGACATATCTACTTGTGCCCCTATTTTTAATATAATTGTATTTGTCAGCATCTGCTGTGCTAACATATGTTTTTATTGTAACATTATGCATAATTTTTTTTTTTTATACTCGTCAATTTTAAGCTCATATTTTTGCCTGATTTAGATGCTGACTTGATTAGCCCCTAATTAGGCGTTATTGCTGTTCTATGTGTGTTTGATGCTGACTGGTTTTCTAGCATGTAATGTAAATATGGCATATTTTCCCAGAAAATGCTCAAGACGAGACTCTTGACGAGATCACATGTAAAAAATTCGTATTCCCATATTATTGAAAAATGAAAAAGTTTCTCTGGAGTTTTACTATGTCTGGAATGGTTAAAAATAAGTCTATTATTACAGTATATGTAGATTTTATTACTATTTACACGGTAAAGGAATTATGCCGTTCAAATGTATTTATTCGTGACCAGATGACAACAGAAGGGTTTGTTGCTAGACTCGATACAGGATATTATAAATATGTAACAAATATCCCTCTGAATTTTTTGGGGTGCATGTTTTTTATTTTAAAATTGGATATAATATAAAAATTAATAGTTGATAAAAATAAGTATTAAGTTTTGAAAGTTCAGACTGACAACTGGCTTCATCACTTTTGAAGAGCTTTGAATCCGGATTAATTGAAAAAGTTTTGATTTCAGAGGGTTTTCTGGGAACTGGAGGTTCAGGTATTCCCTAGTTTCTATAAGCAGGAGGTATAAGCATTTCTTTCTGGATTTGAGTAGGTGGAGTTTTGACTATAGGATCTGCAGCTAATTCTAGAGTTGTTTTTGTTTCTTTATTGGTTCCTTGAAAGTGATTTATTTTCTTTTGTATAATAGGCAAAGGAATATATATACTGAGGGATGCTGTTTTTCCCACTTGGCATGCATGTAATTGATCATAATGCTCTTTCAGGACATATATCCATTATCTAATTCAACAATATAATGCAGTCTTCCTAATTGCTCAACAATAGTTCCATATTTTCAAAGATTATGGCTGGTATAATCAGAGTTTCCCCCAGGCACTTTTGGAAGGGCACAGCGCCCTGCCTGCCCTTTTGTTACAAGAACAGCGCCCTCCTTGCCCTTTGTATGAGAAAAGCGCCCTCCCTGCCCTTTTGTTAGCAGATCAGATCCCCTGCTTAGCCTTTTGTTAAGAGAGCAATGTCTGTCCTCAAACGAAATTTAACCAGTTCAGATAAGTCCCAGAGCCCTTTCTCTGCGTTCATTACCATAAATTTTGATCGTGTCTCTCTCTCTCTCTCTCTCCCTTCGACCAGACCTATATTTCACCTCGATGCTCTCTCTCCCCACCCCCTTGCTGCCTCCTCCTTTAAAGAAAGAAAAAGGGTGATCTAGTGCCAATAAAAAGAAGATTGACAGCCCCATATCACTTCTTTCCTCCACTGAAAGAAACAAAACAGAAAGGGGAATATTAAGCACGTACATTCCTTCTTCCATCTGATGAAAACTTTCAAAACAGTTTTCTTTCTCAACTTAAATTTTTGTTAAATTATTTCATGTTTGATATGCATTTGAGTTATAAAATTCTGTAAATGTAAACCCCGTATGCATATTTGCTCTAAAACAAATATTTAAAAATATAGATTTCCAGACTAGAGTTCTTTGCGCCATTTGCAAGAAGATGTTTACGTTGATTCCGCGGATTCGGTCAAAACCCGAGGATGATAGAAAGGGTGGGGGAGAAAAGTTGGATTAGCGCGGTGATTTTAACCGGCTTGAATGAAATATGGGAGAGCTTATTTTCTTTATATTGTTTACTAATTGCCTTTAGCTACCAGCCTAGTGGCTTTTTGAAAATTCTCTTAATATGCTTTCTTGCTGCAGACTGCGTGTCTCCGCTACGCGCGAAAGTCACGGCTAAAAGTACTCCTATTTGTTTGTGTAATAGCTATCGACTGTGTATTTGTACATCGCTGCCCTTAGAGAGGATCGGACACCACTCAAGTGGTGGGACCCGGACTCCCCAAGAATTTTTGAGGGAGGAGAAGACAAGAAATATGCACAAAAGAGAAAAAATAAATATGAAAAGGAACCCAGGAATTTGTATGGGATCTGACCACTACGCGTTATATACAATATAATGAAAACTCTGCTCCATGCAATAATGATACGCGGACATATATAATTCACGTAGCGGATTTACTCCCAATGCAGGTCATGCAATAGCTATTGGCTGTGTATCTGACCACGGCCGCCCATAAGGAGGGTCGGACACCACTCAAGTGGTCGGGCCCCCAATAATTTTTTGAGGGAAGAGAAGACATGAAGAATGCACAAAAGAGGAAAACGAAATATGAAGGGTTACCCAGAAATTTGTATGAGCGGCCCTGACCAGACTACTACGCAGACGGATGTAATGCGCGTTATATATAACATAACTATAACTCCGCTAAATGCAATAATGATTCGACCTATTTAATTCGCTTAGCGGATTTACAAAATTAAGCGCCTTTTTTTAACGAGTGTATGTAATCTGCATACAATGCATGCAATAACGATATATACCTTGTGCAGACGCGTGCAAATCGTGTGACATTGTGTTATGAACACGCGCACTATGCGGGCTTATGGATTAACTGATTAGCCCGTTGCACGACATCCGCATAGCAGATTTGAAACACAAAATAACCCCCTTCATATTAGCGGACTCGTCTTTGACCCGCTCCGCAGATGCATGCAATAATAATAATAATCAAGCTCATTTAATAACGATACGCCCGCTACGCGAGTTTACGGCTAAAGATACGGATGCTGCACAGACACACGAACGTATGTTGCTTGCACTATTAATAACCCTGCTAAATGGAATAATGATTAACTTAGCAGCTAAACATTTGCCAATCCATTGTTCAATACCTTATTCCTTAAAATCATCAAACCTCATTGACTAGAAAAAATACTAAAAATCAAAGTTTAATATTCTACTTTTTAAATTTAATAAACTCTAAATTTATATAAATTCAATAATTGTAATTGCTAATAAACCCAACTGCTCAAGACTATAATTGCATTTGATGTAAAAATAGCATTTATTCAATGATAAATTTGTTCTCAACAAAAGAAACATTTTTATACCTTAGTGGTGGTGGCTCCAGTCCGATGAAGCCAAAATTGTTTTGAATGAATAACATTTTGTAAAATAAAACTTCAGTAAAGTTCAATAAAGCTATTCGATTTTTTCAGATTCATTTATATTGTTTACAGGATTCCAATTTGCTACAAATAACTATCTAACTGTTTATAGCTAGTTAGTACTTTAGTTTTCACAAAGATTTTATCTGGATGTTACAGATCATAGACTTGAGGTTAAAATATAAAATTATTTTACGAACTTGTTCTTCAGTACTATATAAATTAAACTTATCTGACCTGAAATCAACCTGACCTATAATCTATAGACTTGCCTGGCGGCACATAAATATGTACTTGAATATGTATATTTTCATTTCTTTTGTTCAAACCTAACCAATCATTATACATTTTTAGAATCTCCAAGTTCATTTAATGCCCTAATTTTTTAAACAAAATAAGATTATCTCATACTTATGCACAAATATTTCACCAAGGAGTAAGTGACAGATTCAGCTGAAACATTAGTAACATTTTAAGTAAATTAAAGCTTTCCCACACATTGGAAAACCCAGGTTAAAATACTAAAATATCGAAATTATAACCACTATACTTCGCAAACAAAGAGTTCATCCAAAATCCAATTATATACATTTGTAGGGATTTCAAAGAGCTATATTCTTGTATAATTGTTTACAGGTTTAGTTTTTGAGATAGCATTACAAACTTAAAAAAGGGGAAATTTTCACTCTTCTTCAACTCGACAAAACGATTACTCGAAAACTATAAGCACTTTTTAAAAATATTAATATAGATTTAGCAACTAAGTTTCCTAATACATATTTTTATCCCTTACTATTTATATCTGTCTTTTATGGTTTCGAAGTTACTTCGAGTGAAAATAAGCAAAGAAACAAAAAACTTGCTCGGACAGATACTTTATGGTTTTCAGAAAACAAGTTCAAAATATTAAAAAATTGAAATTAATTTTATATATTCACAATTTTGACCATATTTCCTATAAAACATAAAAATATATTTACATTTTTGTCTATTAGACTTGGAAGTATACGTGACAAAAGTGTTTACATTCTTTTGCAATGCTCTGATTTTCATCATAAAAATCCCAAGCATAAATGTTATTCAAACATAAAAAATATGTGCCCTTTTTTTCTAAGAAGTGCCCTTTTTCTGGTAACAGCACCCTGCCCTTTTTTAATTCTGGGGGAAGCTCTGGAATAATTTCTTGATTGAATATAACACACATTAAAAAATTTCATAAAGTCCGAATGTTGAATTAAAAGGCCCAATTTGGTTCTGATGTTGAACCCTAATATCATTTTAATAGAGGTCTTTCCATTCGTATATGTAGTTCTCAGGCTTCCGGTAATCACCCGTCCTCCAATTCTGGCCAGGTTAAAATTTGGCAAGGACGGCCAATTTTTTTAAGTTGCTGACCTCTTGGATGCCTCCGAGATTCCATAAATAAAAAAACAAGTGGTCATCATCTCCAAATTATGGTGAACGCCATCTTTTCCCTTGCCATAAACTCTCTGAATGAAAATTGAAATGTCATATCCTGCTAATCCAAAGAAGGTCTGCATTGTAACCATCTTGTCTTGTGACAATAGGTGCTAATTGCTTTCCCTCCCCTCACTCTCCACCCAGGGCCGGCTCAAGGATATTTTCGTGTGTGGTCAAAATAGTTTGGGGCCGCCCTTTATATATATATATATATATACACTCTGTTGCAAAAAATATATGCACCCATAAAAAAATTGAGCTACATTCACGAAACTCGGCATGCAAATTTCGTTTTAAGAGTTATACAAATAATCAAACTGTCAACGCCAATGATGTTATAGGGGTCATGCAACCCGCATGAGAACGAAGCATCATGCAGCATTTAAAACGGCCGATGTTTTCACTTATGAGTAATTGGAACTGAATTTTCTGCTTTGATACAGAAAGTTATGTACATAGATGCCTTTGAGAAATACTCGACAACACTACGAATAATTGTCGGATTTAGAGAGAAGTCGCATCATAGGCCCATGGGAAACTGTTTGGTCCAACAGAATATCAATCGTCATCTTGGCCCGAGCGATATGGTAGTTCCTCGGTGATGGAAACAGTAGATCAGAGAAGACCCATGTAACCGTCACAGAGGCCCAGAACCCCCCTCCCCCCCCCCCAAAAAAAAAACAACTGCTCTAGAAAATCGTGCAGTCAGGAGAGGAGCCATGTCTACACCAATGGCGGCGCTATCAGCACCCTGGTCCATCCTATATCAATGTATATTATTCGGAGATGACTGGCAGAAGGTGGGATTAATTGTTGACGTCCATTAACGCACCTACCACTGACCCATCAGCATAGACAGAGCCGTCTGGATTGGTGTTGAGCTCGGTCAACATGGACAGTGTCCGAGTGCAGGCATGTTGTCTTTAGCGACGAATACTGTTTCTCTCTCATTGCTGATGAATGCCACATAGGCGTGTGGAAAAGGACTGGACTTTTTTTCATGATTACACACGAGAAAGATATTAAGAGCAAAGCATTTTAGATAGGCAAGAGCAGGAGGGAACTAATTTAAACAGGATCACCATCATCTTACGAGAATTATTTTATTTCAATAACCTATCAAATGTTATTCTCATCTAAATTTAGAGCTCTAATTAGCGGTTTAGAAAATGCAATGCTTTACATTTTTTATACATACATACATAATGCAGTATTAATTCATAATACGTAACTGAATTATTTTGAACTTTATTTGTAATTTCCCTGCATACAAATAATGTATAGGGAAAATATTATGATGGGTTCGAAAACTCTTAATTCTGAGTTTTCGACGGATTAATATACGTTTTGGATATCCTTTAACCTGAATCGATTACTTTTAAAGGAATGCCTGTACGTATGTGAGTGTAATGTATGTATGAGTGTGTGTAGGAGTCTAGAGAGACATTTCTAGAACGAATGGAGTGAAGGGAATGAAATTTATAATTTGAAACGAAAATGAACATTTGGAAGGTCACAAATTTTCAAACTTCTTTTAAATTATAAAAAAAAGGGCATCCAAATATGTTAAATAAACAAACATGTTTTCATTGGAAATGAAATTGAACTTACTGTAGAACGATAGCATGAACTGTTCTCGTGTTCTTGCACTTTTTTTAAATTAATAGATCAAAACCTATGCATAAAGTTAATAAAAGAGCATTTATACGATACATTTATTAATGACAGTCTCGTATATATAGCACGTTCTATTCACGAGAAAAGACATGTTAATTTTGTTTTGTTCAATAATGCTATAAATTTCCATTTACGTTAGTTAATACACTGCTGATATTATTGTGAAATAAATTCTAGAACGTGGATACAAGGTTTTTATTTTACGTGAATAGCATCTATGTATGGGGTTTCTGTGGAGGGTAAACGGAGCGTTACGAAAAATGTAAACCTTTTGGGCGCTTATAAAAATAATTTCAATATTTATAACTTTTTTTTCTAGAAACATAAAAAGTATTTGTTCGGCAAGTGTTTTTATTCTTATTTTCATTTTAAACTATAAAATAGAGATATAAATAGTAAACGACAAAAATATGTACTAGGAAATTTGATATCAAAATCAATATTTATTATTAAAAAAATCTTTTATAGTTCTCGAGTAATCGTCTCGCCAAATTGAAGAAGATTGAACATTTTCCATTTTTCAAGTTTGTGATGATTTCATCTCAAAAACCAAAAGATCTAGCTTTGACAATAAGCATGAATTTGTAGCTCTTTGAAAGCCCTACAAGTGTTTATAATTAGATTTTGAATAGAACCCTATTAAAAAAAGTTTTTTTTTCATGTTTCATACTTTCACTCGAAATATCCTCGAAAGTATAAAAGATAGATATAATTAGTAAGCAACAGAAATATGTATGAGAAAATTTAGTTTCTAAATCTATATGTATATTTAAAAAAGTTCTTACAGTATTCAAGTAACCGTTTTGTCAAGTGGAAGAAGTTTTTCAAGCTTGCAATGCTAAAAGCAAAAGTGATAGCTATAAACAATAAGCAAGAATTTATTGTTCTTTAAAAAAATCCTAGAAGTGTATATAATTGGATTTTGGGTCACTTTCTGGGTTTTTGAAGTATAGTGGTTATAATTCGATATTTTAGTATTTTTATCTAGGTTTTCCAATGGGTGGGAAAGCTGTAATATTTGAAATGCCACGATTGTTGCAGCTCGGTCTAGTTACTTACTTTGTGAAATATTGGTGCACAAGCACGAGACATTTTGTTTTGTTAAATAAAAAAGGAATTTAAAGAGAACTTGTAAATTCTAAAGATATTTAATAATTGGTGAGGTTTGAACAGAATTGGTGGAAATATACGTATTCAAGTACATATTTATGTGCCGTCAGGCAAGTTTATAGATTAACTAGAATGTAAAATCTCGTCAGTGAGTTTCATTTTTATACCGCAAACCATGTTGGTAAAATAATTGAATATATTAAAGTGGAGTCTATGGTCGGAGTTTCCAGATGAAATCTGGACGAAAACTAAAAGTGCAAGCTAGCTATAAATAGTTCCCGAGTAATTTGTGTGCTTTGAAAGCCTGTAAACTAAACAAATGAGTCTGAAAAAATCGAATAAACTCATTGAACTTTATTGGATTTTTAACTTACAAAATATCATTCACACTAAAAAACAATTTTGGCTCCATCGGACTGGAGCCACCACCGATTATAATTTTTCTGAATTTATCAGGAGTCAGAAGTAACTTGCTGCATTATGTAGTGTCATGAAAGTTGCCCTTATCATTTTTTTTAATAAAATTTTAATTTGTAATTGGATAAATTATATGAATTATTTGCACATATTAGCAGTAAAACATTATAAACAAATCAAACGAATGATCTCATGAATAAATTAGAAAAGGAGAGAGGTGAAGAAAAAGCATTTCAATCCCTAAAAAGCTAAAATATAATATAACGGGACAAGTCAGAATTTTGCAGGTTATTATCAGCAATTTATTTAAACAAATCTTTAAATATTAAATTAAAAACCACGTACGCTATCCGCAAAGCAAAAAGAAAATATACCTTCTTCGTAATGCAAAAAATAAATGAATGAAAGATTAATAGCCTTTAAGAGATGAACGTGGCATTAGATCATTACGGTAGCTATTAAATCGTATGAGTAGCTGTTAAATCATATCGATGGCTGGATGTTCTGTAACTGCTAAATCACGAATAAAGCTGCTAGGTCATATCGGTAGCTGGAGATTATTTCATTTTGGAATTTAAAAATTCGTTAAAAAATATAATTAAAATTTTGAATAAAGGCCATTGAGATGAATTAGTTCATGTATAGATGCGACTGTGTGAAAAAATTCAGTGCAGTGAATATCGCGAGGCATTGTGGATAAACAAACAGACAGATTCTTCTTTTTATTATTATAGATTCATTGGGGCTGAAGACGATAGAAACGTAATGTTTAAAATGTCCCTGAGTTTGTGACAAGTGAATAAAAAATATAAAAAATGTTAGAAGATACAAAACTTAATCCAAATGCAGGAAAAGTATGGGACAACAATTAGGAAGAAAATGGAAGGGGAGGGGGGGTTTAAAATTAAAAATATGCATATTTTGTATCAAAAGATGAAGCTCACCACAAAATTAAGACAGAAAAAAAATCATATTTGCAATCATTGGAGGACAAGGATGTAAAAAACTCAATATTTTTTTAATTTTGGAAAAAATAAAACACTAAATCATCTGAAAAAATTTAATGACACATGGACCCAACAGAAACATAAGGAATGCTTCCAAATTCATTAAAAAAAGGGGGGGGGGGGGGGTTAGAAATTACAATATGACTTTCGAGTGGGGTAATAAAAATAGGGTGTATTAAAAAACAAAAAAATCTATTTATTGGAGAAAAAAGAACGTCAATCTTTCAGATAGCTTCTTATAGACTGCGAAGGCTGGATGATTTGAGCTTATAAAACATTAAAATATGTGTTTTAATGGGAAAAATACTTTGAAATGTGTCAAAAATTTTGTAAATAGTACATATATATTCGAAAGTTATTAAAAAAATTGTAATAAATAGAAGTATGTTTAAATAATTCTTTAAACTAGATTTTAAGCAGGGGAAGCTCAGCTTTTTAGCTTCAATGTACTCTACGCCACTGGGTGGAAGTGAAAGGATTTAGTTTTCCCAATAGGGTCCCTATATGAAAAATGTAATTGATTAGTCAATGGGGGAGGGGGCGTACTGAATGTACTAAAGGCAGTTATATAACTAAGTTGCCTCAAACTAAAAATGCTATCATAAACAATTTATCACAAAATGGTCGTGTACGCAAGTTCATAGACTTACACTTTCTGTATTACATATTCTATATACATCTCTCCCTCATTGGCTAAAATATTACGTTGCTTTTCTATAGAAGATATATTGGAAAATAAAAACCCTCTCTACTAGCTCCATACATTCGATCGTCGAGTTCTTGGTTACGACTAAAGGTGTACAGAGGGAGAAGAATAATAAATTGTGTGGGTAGAAAAAAAAATCACAATATCAAATGTGCATTTTACAAATTCTAAGACTGTTTACTTAATACTTTACCTAAAAGTGTATTGCGTTATAATTATAACTAAAATTGCAATTATATAAAATAAAATAATATATACAGATTATTAAATGTACATCTAGGCAGAAATTTATATTCATGAGCAAAAGAATTTGTCAAATTCGTAGCTATTGTGCCTATAGAATAAATTTATTAATTTACAAAATAGCTCTAACAATTTTAGAACAACTCTGGCATTTTTAAGCAAATATTCATAAGGAAATATTTTACTTCCCAAAATCCTTTTTTATCGTTTTACTTTCCCTGCAATACATGGTAATGTATAGGGAAATATTGGAATCATGCCGAAAATCGCATCTCGAATTTTCGACGGATCTACACGTTTTGAGACCTCTAGAACACGAAAAAGCTATTTTTAGCGTGACGTCTGTGTGTGTGTCTGTCTGTCTGTGCAATGTATGTATCTACTCTAATTCAAAAACTAATAGACTGAATTTCATACAATTTGGTAGGTAAATAAATCGCTTGGGTGTGACCCTGGTGCTGTTATACGATTCGGGATGAAAGAACCTGCTTTTTTTGCGAAATGGCCTTCAAAAATTGCTTGAAAAACTAATGGACAGAATTTCACAAAATTCGGTAGATAAATGGCTTGTGGGTTACCCTGATGCTGATTAGATTTTGGTACGATTTGAAAAAAAAAACCCTGCTTTTTTTTGCAAAAAGGCATGCAAAAATCGTCAAAATCTAAAGTAAAAACTACGTATGCTCAAATATATCCATTAAATGCTCGTATTAAAAGAATAAGACCAACCCCATTATACTAGGACTAGACGTTTTAGTGTTTTCGAATTTACGCTGCGCCACAGTTGAAAAAAAGTCCAGTTACCAACTGAGAACGAAAATTGAATTAAAAGTGCCAATTGAGTGTTATTTTAAATAATTATGGACATTACATCGTGCAATTAAACTCGATATAATGAATTACTGAAGAAATAAAGAGAATGTGAATATAAGTCTGCAGGGAAAGTCATGTGCTGTCCACATCAGATTTTTTTTGTAAATGAAACTGGGAAAAATTATTAAATGAAGATCATTTTACTCCCTCGTACAATAAATTGTCTTTGAAATCATTATAGAAGAACCATGTATTTTTTAATCCTTTAATGTTTTAATGAAATCCAAAAAGTTACATTAATTTCATTTATATTAAAATGGCACAGAATTGCTTTAATTTAAAAAAAAAAATTTGGAAGCGCCCGCAAAAGTATTATATATAGCAGGGTTCCCACTAAGTCAGGAAAAGAGGGGGAGAATATCTCTCCTTCCAAAAAATTTTGGGAGAGATTTTCTGTTATAAGGAGAGACACTTAAAATTTCATTTTTTTTTTTTTACCATGCTAATTTAGAAAGTAATAAAAAAGAAAGTATTAACTATAACTCCTATTCTTCGACATTTAAATTTTTTAATTCTTAAAACTAACATTCTTTCTAACATTCTTTTTAAAAATTAATTAGGAGTCGTTTAAGTAAGCACATTTTTGGTAATTTTATAGCTTCCCCCCCCCCACACACTTGTTAGCAAAAATACACAAATTCCTGACTTCGCCCATACTTACGTTATGATTTTATTTGCTGACATAAAAACGTCTACATGGGTTTTTTTATGTAAAATGACTCACATGCGAATTTACAATTTTTTTGTCTGTAAACTGCAAAAGTCGAGGGCCGACTGTATTAACTTTATATTTTGATTTTTAAAATCATTTTATGATCAATTTTCATGCAGCAATAGCAATTAAAAACTTTAACGATTTTTGATCGCCGAAGGCGAATATCGACGAAAACTATTTCACTAGGCAAATAGAATTAGGTAATAAATTTGACTTTATGTTTGAAAATGGATTTTTTTTTTTTGTATTTTTTACAAAACTTGCAGAACATAAGGATTGCATCGTCCTTTTGTTGAATCTCAAGCCAGTCATGTGATTTTAGCCATTTTGTTTGACTCAACTTTTTTCTTTTTGTTTTCAAAATAGCCCTTTATTTCATAAATAATACGTTTGTAAAATAATTTTTCTGTATAAAACGCGAAACAATTACAAACACTGTAGTCGATGCAAACAGATTGGAAAAGTGGGAAATATTTTTCAAATTAAACGAGGTATGCCGAGGATCGCGTACAAATGCAGATTTTCGTGATGCTGCTGCAAAATAACCTTTCATTTTATTAATAATACGGTAGAAAAATGGTTTGGTTTTTATTATTTGTATATTAAACGACATAATTATAAAAAAATTCAGTCGATGCAAATATATTGTGAAAATGGCAAAAAGATATTCATTGGTCATCTCTCCTCAGAAAATGTGGGAATCGCCGTATGCGAACGCCGTTTTCGCAATCGCGGAGAAACAGATTTTCAGATCATGTAAGAAAGGAATGTCTCTGATAAAAAATTCGTTGCTTTGTTCAAATTTTGTAACATTTTTTGGACATATATGGCCAATTTCACGACATTTTCGGGATTTTTGTAACCTCTAGACATACTGTGTACGGGGGAAAGGATTTTCGTCCGCGGAAAGAAGAAAAAAACGCAATAAATGCGGGAAGTACGCGGAAAGAGCATAATTCAAATCCGTGAAAGAATCCTATAAAAAAAAAGCAAAATTTTATTTGATCGAATTTGCCACCCGCGCAAGCTGAGGGGACACTTATAGTTTTCTATAAAATATCTCTCTAATTAGAAACACGTAGTACTTTAGTGTACCCAAATCGCGATTGACTGCGATTCAGACGTAGCTACGAAATCGCGGTCCGCGACCGCTCGGCAATCGGCCCGCGATTCCCAACAACGAGGCAACTGATCGCGATTTGCGGTCGCGAAGCAATCGGCCCGATCGGGATCCAATTTGAAGGAAAAAATAATTTTAGGCCGGAACTGGAGAGAGAGAAATTCTCGCGCAGTCTAAATTTTTACGCGAGATTTTTCATGGATTTCGCGAGAATCTCGCGGGTTCGCGCTGAAATGGGAACCCTGATATTATTTTGGTACTAAAAATGAAAACATGAAAACATTTCTTTGTGTATCATATTATTCTGTGGTCAATTGCATAATCTAAACTCACCAAAATATTTAATCTAATAATAAATCTATATTCAGCCAAAGACAGTCAACTAAAATTTTAGGAAAATAATTTAAGTAATTGAAAAAAAATTACCTAAATAGTTAGAAGACTCTCAACAAAAGAAGAAGACCTAGAAGACAAACATATAAACAGCACGGCAGTGATATAACTCAATACTCTGAACACGTCTAGCCACTGGGCTATCTGAATGGAAAATGCATAGTATATACTCTGTGGGGAAATGCTTCAGCTGTCCTCCAGCCAAGCTAAATGAGCTTCGATAAATGACCAAACGAACAACTATTGTGGGGCGCTCTGGGGCTCCCGTCGGCTGTCGCCATATTTTATGACATACAAATACCCTTTCTTTCTGCCCCTTCCAAATTTACAACCTTTTAGAAGTGCGATAGAGACTGAATCCAGGTGTTTATAATTTGAATTTGAAACTAGGAGCAAATCGTGAGAATAGCTGTCGAGCTTTTCCGTAGCTGGTATTGGGGGTAAACAAATTTTCCCTCAGGGATTACAGGCTTCACCCAGCTGCAAGTTGTATAAAATCTAATAATCTCCTAAGCGTTTGAGTGCACATATCTTCCAGGGGAACTATACATTACTGTAAAAAAGACCTAATTGCAGGAGAGAAAACGATTCTAAAAAGTTACACCAATTTTATTTATATTAAAATGGCTCAGAGTTGGTTTAATTTCAAAAAAATTTTTGGATGTGCCCGCAAAAGTCATTCTTACTGCACCTAATATCACTTCCAAATGGCCGCCCCTAATTCAGCCGCTGTGGGCAATTGCCCACGCCTTAAACCGGGCCTGTTTCCACCCAGTGAATCCGATGACGGAACTAAAAATGCCAGAAGATAGCGTACTCAAGATCGAAGTCACATGTTCTGTTCTCCTTTTAGAGGTCTGCATGTATCGAAATTTTAGATTTTTACCGGACAATAGACCTTAAACCTGGCTCAAGTCCGAAGAAATTTATAAATGTAGAATGATCTCGGCCTGAAGATGTGGGGTTGCTTTAGAATTTATGTAATTTGGGGGTTTGAAATTTACTTTTATTTATTTTTCCCTGGCTCAATATTCTCAATTTGGTAATATTTAAATAATATTTATTTGTTTTTTCATTTATTCGTTAATTAGAAATTTTTTTGATCTTCTAAATTAATTTTCTTTATAATATTCTTAATTAAAAATGTTCCATTTCCTAAATTAATATTACTTTTGATTTGTAAATTTATAAAAATGATTATTTGATTTCCCTTAAAATTCCCTTTAATTTGATGCCTCAGTTTCCCATTCTGGTTAGAAATTCTGTTTGTTCTATAGTTTCCAGTTATTTCCATATTCAGTGCATTTCAAAAATTTCAGTTGTGGCCATTTTGGAATAATTGGTTTTGTGCACTTTTTACCTCAATTGATATGACATTTAAGTGATTTTAGTGCCTTTTCGAAATTCGTGAATTATTTTAATTGGTTCACGTTTTTCCAGATCGTCTGCTATCAGAGTTTTGAGCTTTAATTTTGGCAATTCTAATTTCGGTAAGCTGATTTTAATTACTGCTGTTTTTCTAAACTTCTCTCGATTTCCACTCGTATAAATACGCTCACGGAATTTTTCAGTTTGTGTTTTTTTGTTGAAATTCCTCGTTTTAATTTGCACTAAAAGCTCGCTGTTCACTTTTCGAATAGAACTTGTGTTTCATGTGATGTTTTCTATGGAACATTACGTTCCTTGTGATATATTTTAACACTTTTTTTTAAAGAAAATTTTATATTTTGTTTTTAATATTTTTGTTTAATATTTAATATTTTTTAAATTAAATATAAAATATAAAACAGATAATAAACTTATTATTTAATATTTTTGTATTTAATTTTATATTTTTTTGAATTTTGTATTTTGTTCTATTGTGGATATAAAGTTGGAGCATTTTTTAAAAATAAATCTAATGAACTTGTATTAGTGTTTAGTTATGTAAAGTTGGACAGTTTCATGTTGAATTTATGTTTGTTTAGAGTTAAGAACAAGGTTTGTGCGCATTCTGGAAATCTGGAAAACCGGGAATTTTCAGGGCATTTGAAAGGACTAAAATGTCAGGGAAATTGTAGGGAAAATCGATTTTTTGTTCAAAATTCTGGAAAAATTGGGGAATTATCAATTTGCCATCTTGTTCACAGAGATATTGATTACTATGGATTCTCCATAGTTTCTAATTTCTCCGCAGTATGAGGAAATTTCCTCATACTGCGGATTATGGAATTTGCATAGTTTCCTATGGGAAAACTATTTTGTAAAGGCCAATGTAAATTTACGGCCACATGCACAGTAATGTCAATAATGGGGATTTATGGCTACATGAGCGTTAATGCCAATCAAATCAACGTGACAACGTGGATTTACAGCCTCATGCATGGTAGTAATGCCAATCAAATCACCGTGACGATGATTTACGCTGCATGGAATGTAAAATATTGTTTTCTCATGGAAGTAATAAATATACTTCTTAAAAGTTGTTAAATTTCACATAAATCACTGAACGGTTAATTTTATAAATATTTGCGCATAAATAGTGCAATTGCATAATTCAGTTTATGTTCTTGTGAATCGCAGGGAGTCGATTAGTATCTTTTTCCATCTATCTCCATTTTCTAAATATCTCATATTAGATTGACAAAGTTTATTTTTATATTTTGATTGATTATTAAGGTTAATTTTTTAATTATTTTTGTATAAACAGCTCGATTACACAGTTCATTTTATGTTCCCGTGAATCGCTGAAAGTCCATTAGTATCTTTTCCCATCCATCCCCATCTTCTAAATGTTGCTTATTAGTTACATCCATCCCCGTCTTCTAAATGTTGCATATCTATATAATTCCCAGGCTCTAATAAATTTAGGAAGGTTTAGAAATTGCTCTCTCAGAAATTAAGCCTTAGAATTTTAAGTTCAAAGAATAAAATTTAAATCAAACATTTCAGATATTAAAAAGTTATATTCAGAATTCAAGAAATTAAAAGTTCAAAAACAATAATTCATATATTCATATTCATCATTCATATAAAAACAAATAAATATTATTTACATATTACCAAATTAAGGATATTGAGCCAGGGAAAAATAAATAAAAGTAAATTTCAAACCCTCAAATTACATAAATTCTAAAGCAACCCAACACATTCCTTCCCTCTATCCCCCCAAAATTTTCTATTTTAAAAATGAAAAATTTTTGATAATAAAATAAAAATATCTATTAGAAGTAACTAATTTAAGCATAACAATTTTTATCCGAATTCAACCTCTGTTTCGGAATAAGCATTTAGTTAACAAACTATAAACTGAAAAGAAAATGACATAATAATGAATAAATTTTGTGTATCAGATTACTAAATAACAATTTTTATCCGACAATTTTTAGCATAACAATTTTTATCCGAATTCAACCTCTGTTTCGGAATAAGCATTTAGTTAACAAACTATAAACTGAAAAGAAAATGACATAATAATGAATAAATTTTGTGTATCAGATTACTAAATTTGTGTGGACAAAAGTAAAGGTAGAGGATTTGACATTGATTCTCAGTAGCTGTAAATTAAATAAAATAATTTTTACGAAAACATTAGACCAGCCAAATAGCTTTCAAAGAATCGAAACATAAATTTTGAAATGGTACCATAAATAACTAATGAGAAACAACTCTCATTTCCACTACAAAATATAAATACCAGCTGGAAAAAAGATGGATGAAAAGAGTGATCTAAAAACAATGTACATAAGTTCTATAAAATAAATAAAATTTCAATAAAAGTGTCAAATAACAATTGACACAATAACAATTATTATCAATAAGCAACAATAATGTACTAAAAGCTCAATAACACATGTATCTATTCATGTCCATTGAGAACTAAACATAACATCATCTGCAGTAATCTAATACATTGTCATTTTCATTTTTGCAGTACTCTGCAATACTTTTAACAACAAACATATGTGTACATAAAAATAATATCTATATGTGATCAGAACTTAAGTCATGGATCACTTTATCAAATGTTTGCTGAAATCTGCACTTTCACTAACAATTAAAATACATATCTATCTATAAATATAACCAATTTATGTAATCCAAATTAATCTTTCCTTAATTATCTATCTAAATCTTGCAGTAATTTGCCATATCAATAACAACAATAATAAACATATCTTATTTCAAAACTAATTTCTCTTAAATCATTTACTAAATCAAGTTTGCTGTATTTTGCAATACCAATAACAAAAATACACACACACATAAAAATCATACATTAAAAAAAAAAATATGTTGTGCAACAATAAAAAAAAGTTATTCTAGTTTTTTCTTTGACGTAAATTATATCTCTCATTAAGTGTTGGAATTATATCATCCTCATGAGATGTATTACTTGCTGAATTATCAGATTGTGCACGAAATAAACACAATCCCCTTTTGGAATTTTTGTTAACCTGTCAATATGCACCAACTGAACATTTCGTGTGTCATTTACATGTTGAATTTTAAAGTTCACATTAGATGTTTTTTGTAATACTTTAAAAGGACCTTTATTCAGTTTGGAGAGTTTCTTACAATGTCCTGTTGGAAATACAGGAATGTATAAATATACGAAATCTCCAACTTTTATATCTTTTACAATAGCAGACTTATTTCTGTATGTCTCTTGTGTTTTAGCTGTCTTTAATAAGTTTCTCTTTACTATTTCAAAAGATTTTTTCATATGAATCGCCAAATCTTGACTATAATCACTAACAGTGGTAAATTTTTGTGAATCCTCTTTTCTGTAAACATTCAGGACAACTCTTAACATAATTTAAAATTTGAACATACATCCTAGGTCAACAAAAGTGTTGTTGAATTTTTCTCAAAGTTCTTCTAAAGCCACCATGTCCTGCAGTGATTGAATCATGACAATAATTTAGAATTTCAGAGATCAAATTTTGTGGAACAACAATATGCTCTTTTCTTTGATATTTTAATTTAGGTCTTCTATTAGTACAATACAATACATCATCTTTTAAGAAAAACATTAAATTTTTAGGAAATGAGTCAATATTTTTGTTTAAGCATGAGCTAATTCTTATGCAATTGGGGTCAGAATTTTAAGAATTACATACTCTTAAAAAAAGAAGGTTAGTATCAACATCCAGGTCAGTAGTGTTTATTTTTACATTATTTACACATCTAGATCAGCTTCCCAAAAGGTATTGCTTAAAATAGGTGGCTGCCTTTAAATTTAGGCGACCAGGTTTATGAATAATTTTGTAATTAAACTGGATCATAGACATTATCCATCATGCTATTCTAGAAGTAGGGTCTTTTAATTTCAGAACATTTGAAAGGGAGACCTGATCACAATAAACAGTAAAGTGTTTTCCCAAAAGGTATTGCTTAAAATAGGAGGCTGCTCAGACAACTCCTAAAGTCTCTTTCACAACTGTGCTATAATTTATTTCTGCATCTTTTAGTTTTTTGCTTGCATAAGCAATAAGGTGCAAAAATCCATCCTCTCCTTTTTGACAGAGAACAAACAGCTCCAAGAGCAAAATTTGACATGTTGGTACATACCGAAAAAGGTTTAAAAAAATCGGGAAGATGTAAAATGGGTTCCTTAAGTAATTCAGATTTTAAGGTTTGATGAGAATTTTCTGCTTCAGAGGTCCAAGAGAATTTAGTATTTTTCTTAGTTAAATTAGTTAAAGGAAGAGCTTTTAAGGAGTAATTTTTAATAAATCTTCTGTAGAAGCCAGTTAATCCTAAGAATTGGTGAATTTGTTTTTTGGAGGTGGATTTTTGAAAATTTCAAATAGTTTTTCAAGAAGGGTCAGGTTGGACAATACTTTCAGAAACTTGAAAACCTAAATAATTTATTGAAGATTTAAAAAATTTGCATTTACTTGGCTTGAAACATAATTTATGATAAGATAATCTATCAAACACTACCTTTAATTTCATTAAATGTTCCTCAAAGGTTCTAGATGCAATAACAATATTATCAATATAAATAGAAATTTGTAAAGGGGAAAGCTTAGTCAGGATGATGAACACAAGTTGTTGAAAAGAGCTGGAGGCATTTTACAAACCAAATGGGACTCTTTCCATTAGTGACTAAAAGGTGTAGAAAAGCCACATTTGTGTGTGTCGTCTGGGTGCAATTTCATTTGATAAGATCCAGATGTTAAGTCTAATGTAGAAAAGTATTTTGCACCATTTAAACTATCAATCAATTCAGTGATATTTGACAGTGGAAAAATATCATCAATAGTTTTATCGTTTAATTTTCTGAAATTGTTACTAATCTTAATGTTCCATCTGCCTTTTTAACAAACATTACAGGTGCGTAGAATGGTGAATCACTTTCTAGTATAATATCATGCTCAAGAAGCTCATTAATTTGTCTATCTAATTCATCTCTTATATGATGCGGAACCCTATAAGGTTTTTGTTTAACAGGAATATCATCTTTTAAGGTAATGTTATGAAAATTTGTATCCCACCCCTTTAAATCTGGAATAGAATTAGCAAAAATATGTTTATAATCCTTAATTAAATTTTCTATTTGTCTTTTTTCATTACAGTCTAAATGTGAAAGATCAAAATCTCCCAAACATCAAAATTATCACCACTCTCTGCACTTGACTCAGAAATATTGTTAACTGAAAAAGAAGATGCTACTGTAATAGGAGCAATTTTTGTTAAATTTGAATGCTTATTTATGTGCAAGTCATCAGTTGACAAATTCATTACTTTTACATTATAAATATTAGATCTAGATAAATTATTTACTGATCTAGCAATCAAAATTTTACTGTTGTTTAAAGGCTCAATCACAGTAGGTGAATTAAATTTAACAATTTCTTTTAATTTTAGTTGTATGAAAGCCTCCAATAGAGGAGAAATTGTGTATTTCCTAAGTGCATAGCTCAAATTATCCTTACATACATCAGAATTTAAAATATTTTCTCTATTAATTTCATAGTTATTAAGAGATTGAGTTGCACAAGACAATGGAAAAGGGACAGATTCATTATTCATAGTAAAAGGCACAGTTACAAGATTAATGTATAAAATATTGATAGTAAAATTTATAGACATCTTATAGCCCTTTAAAAATTTTGCACGAAGTATTGCCGTTAAGTAATTTTCACACCATTTTATTGCCGTCAAGTAAGTTTCACACCAAGTAATTACAAGAATTGCAGTCCATAATATGAAAATCAACATTAAATACTTTGTTATTTAAATTTAAATGAATATTTAATTTTCTTGACACTTTTTTACAATGTCACTAGAGATACCTTTTAAGTTAATATTACACTTAGTTAATTGGCTATCTGGTATATTTAAATGAGTTAATACATCTTAAAACATCACAATAATAGAAGCACCAGAATCAATAAGTATAGGATCAGCAATATTACTAATCATATCAGAAATCCCTGGTAGAGACAAATTATGTAAAGAAATCAAATTAGAGTTTTGCACCACAAGTAACACTCCGAGGGCTTCAGAAGGTAAGTTGGAATAATAAGAAAATTGGTAAGTCATAAAATACTAACATTAGAATATTAAATTTAAAAATTAAGAATATTCCCAGGCTCTAATAAATTTAGGAAGGTTTAGAAATTGCTCTCTCAGAAATTAAGCCTTAGAATTTTAAGTTCAAAGAATAAAATTTAAATCAAACATTTCAGATATTGAGAAGTTATATTCAGAATTCAAGAAATTAAAAGTTAAAAGACAATAATTCAAATTTTCATATTCATCCAATTGGGTCATCAAATAAGTTTACAGGATGGAGGTAGACGGCCAAAAGGATGGGAGAAAGTTCCAAATTCGGAGATTCACTGGAAGGAGACAAAAATTCCTAGACGGGTTTTCTTGTGAACACCATACTATATAATGACCGGCAACTTTCAGAGGAATCAGCACAAGAGGCCTAATATCTACTATGGGAATGCTAGGATCTTCTTAGACAGCCGGAGGAAAATTCCTGAGATACTTCTTTCGCATAGCACGTGTAAAAATCTCAAAACGAATTTTTCCATGAATCGTGCCATATTTAAGTCATAGGAACAAAAAAAACTTCACTTTAAAAAAAGTGTTAAATATATCGCGAGGAACGTGATGTTCCATAGAAAACATCACGTGGAATGCAAGTTCCATTCTAAAAGTGAGCAGCGAGCTTTTAGCACAAATTAAAACTAGGAATTTCAACAAAAAACTCAAACTGAAAAATTCTGCGGGCGTATTTATACAAGTTGAAATTGAGAGAAGTTTAGAAAAACGGCAGCAATTAAAATCAGCTTACCGAAATTAGAATTGCCAAAACTAAAGCACAAAACTCTGATAGCAGACTATCTGGAAAAACACGAACCAATCAAAATAATTCATGAATTCCGAAAAAGTATGAAAATCACTTGGGCATCGTATCAATTGTGGTAAAAAACGTGCAAAACCAATAATTTCTAAATGGCCGCAACTGAAATTTTTGAAATGCACTAAACATGGAAATAAATGGAAACTATAGAACAAACGGAATTTCTAACCAAAATGGGAAAATGAGGCATCAAATTGAAGGGAATTTTATGGGGAATCAAATAAATAATCATTTTTATAAATTTACAAATCAAAAGTAATATTAATTTAGGAAATGGAACATTTTTAATTAAGAATATTGTAAAGAAAATTAATTTAGAAGATTAAAAAAAATTCTAATTAACGAATAAATTAAAAAATAAATATTATTTAAATATTACCAAATTAGAAATATTGAGCCAGGTAAAAATAAATAAAATTCAATTTCAAATCCCCAAATTACATAAATTCTAAAGCAACCCAACAAAGACAACTGCATCTCAGCCTGGCCCGAAATGATTTTTATTCGTATGTGTTAAAAGCTTGAATTTGTAAAATTTTTGTATGAAGAACTAAGATAAAGTTTGCTATTTTAAGTGTATTTTTACATAGCTGAAATAAACCTAATAAGTTCATATATTCAATTAAAATTTATTGAACAATTTTTTAAAATATGTTCGGTTCAAACTTTTTAAAAGTCAGATTCAGCCCGGCCCGACAGTGTTAGAAAATACAAGCCCAACCCGTGCCTAAGCCCAAACTTGTGCAGAGCACTATTCCCCCCCCCCCCCCCCACCTGAGCTATAAAATTTACATTTGCTGTAAAATACAAGAGTACTTGACAAGTTTGGATTTTTGAAATGGATGCTTTTAGTTTCAGCCAGAAGTATTTTCTTTTCCTCCCCACTTTATTTTTAACTTTAAAACTAATAGATTCATTCATGGCATTTGTTCCAGTTGTCTGACAACTGAAGTTAAGCTATAAAGCATCTATTCAGTCTAAGAAGATTCAAATCAGCCATTCCAAAATGTCAACGAGGTTTACACTGCTTAGGGACAAGATGGTTTATAGGATTATTTACCACTTCTTGAAGTTACCAAACAACGGAAAGAAGGGAGCTTCCTTTCATGCCTTACCCCTCTGCACCCACCCATAGATCGGAATTTCGCGGGGTCCGATCCTTTATTGGAGACTTGTCGAGTTTGATCTTTAAAGGGTTAAGCACAGTGGGGGTGGGGGTATGAGTATGCAGTTATGGCTAAATTTCTCATAATCGTCAATTTTGGGTCCCTTAAGCTTTAGAAAAATTATAAATGAACCATATTTTTTGTCGTATTTGTTTAGAATACAGTCTGTTTTATATATTTTCCAAGAAAAAAATATTTTTCAATAATATTAAATATAACTTTGACATCATAAAGCAGCAAATTCATCATTTGTGTCACTGTCCCACAGTGATGAGTTGAGTTTTCATCTCTTAATTTCATAAGTGAAAAACATAAATAATGGAAATAAATGATTAAAGTTTGAGAAATTACGATTTTAACTTGTCAAAAATATAATTTTCTTAAAAATTTTAATGATCATTTTTTGCGAAATTGCTTATACATGCTTGTCCCCGAAAATTATTGATAGTGTGACAATGTTTGAAAAATTATTTTTTTCTTCCACTGGATGGTGACAGTAGTGGCATTAAATTCTAGAATAATATCACTTAGAATTTTTTTTATATTTGTTTAAAGTTTTACCTCTTACGATAATTAAGGAATGTGAAAAACTCAATTTTATTGTTCATTTTTGATGCCTATATTTATTATCTGCCATCTGTGTTACACATTTCATTATTGTTAATATGGATGAAAATTTGAAAGTAATATTTCTTCTGTTAACACATAAAAGTGTGTTTAGCATAGTGTAAATTTTATTTTCACATGTTAGTTTTGATTTCTGTGCGGAATAAAAATATACATAAACATCAACTGTGTTACATGAATTAAATAATTTACGTTATGTGGAATGATGCACAGCTGATTTAGCTTTGAATTAATGGTAGGTTTTTTTCTTCTAAGGATTTTTCCGTAGTTTTTGCTATCACGAATCAGAATTTCTGTGAAATTAAGACAATATTTTAATACAGAATGAAATATTTTCATTAAAATATCTTCTTAATAAAACATTAACAAAGCAAATCGGAATTTCTGCAAAATTTAAGGAAATCTGTTAATTAATCGAATGAAATATTTTAATTAAAACATATTTTTAATACAGAATTTACATCGCAAATTTTTAACAAAACATTTACATCACACAGTGTGTGTTTCACTTTTTATGAAGCGGGGTTATCACATTATTGTATATAACTTACGTGGATTGCATGTGCCCACATAGCGGTTGAGTACACGGTTAACAGCTACTGCATGAATTGTTGCCGGCTACGTGGTCAACAGTTACTGCAAGAAATCTATTGCAAGTTATGAGCTTTTTCAAAAAACAACTGTGCTGGTCTCCAAAAGCAATTAGTAAACAATATCAGGAAAATGTTGTCTCATATTTCATTACAGCCAACGAAAGTCTGAAGTTACTGCAACATGCTCATCTAGACATAACTTATTATTTCCTTCATATCTTCTTGTGTTTTGACTTTAACTGACTCAACATAAACAAACAGGAGCTCTTGCAAATGGTACAAAAGAACCCTAGTCTGGAAAGCTATATTTTTACTTTCCCTGCAATACATGGTAATGTATAAGGAAAGTATTGGAAACATACCGGAAATCACAACTCGAGTTTTCAACTGATCTACATGTTTCGAGACCTCTAGAACAGGGGTTTCCAACTGGTGGCCCATGGTGCCTTTTTTTTGCGGCCCGCGAAGATTTCTGGGAAAATAATTTGCAACATCAAATTAGATGCTTTTATTTAAGGAAAAAAGTTTTTGTGAAAATCCACATCGGTTTCAAATGCTGTTTATTCGCGAATAAATTTGATTTTCCTTGGTTTCCATGAAAATTAGTTCTTCCACTTGTGTTCTATTTTACCCTCCCTCCTCCCCTCTCCTCCCCTGTTGCTTTTCACTTCTGTGAACTCGTCCGTTGATTCGTTTAACCATCTTTCACCCCCTGCTGATCCAAGTGGATTCTACCGTACTGGTAGCTGACCTTTCTTTTCATTCAGCTTAATATTGTCAAGGCAGGTGTCTGTCTTTCTTTTGTGACCAAGAGTTTACAAGCGTTATTTTTAGTACGAGATAGGGTTTTCTTAAAACACGTTACTGTGTGTCTGTTCTCTGATTATTCATTTTATACTAAATATCAGAATGAGTGGAATTTCAAATAAACACAAGATTGAAAGTGAAAACAGAGCTTACAAGGATCGTTAGGAAAGTGATTATTTAATTACGAACAATAACGGGAAGTTGCAGTGTTTGGTTTTCATGTAGGTGGTATCAGTGCCTAAGGAATATAACATGAAAAGACATTCAACACTGCATGAAGAAAAGTATCAGAGATATGGAGGAGAATCTCGAAATATCTTGATTTCAGAGTTAAAGAAGAAACTGAAACAGCAGATGGGCATTTTTACCAAAATATCGCACAGTCAATCATCTGCTTTGTATGCTTCTTATGTCGTTTCTCTTGAGCTTGCTAAAGCAAAGAAACCCTTTACTGATGGCAATTTAGTAAAAAAATGTGCTATTGAAATGGCAAAGGCTTTTGGGGATGCTCAATTAGCCGAGAAATTTGATTCAGTGCCACTTTCTAACCAAACTTTACAGAGGAGAGTTATTGATATGGGAGAGCAGGTAGAAAAATCATTAATTGGTTTAGTTGAAAAAAGTACATATTTCTCGCTTTGTCTTGATGAAAGCATTGACCAAACAGATGAGAGTCAGTTGTTAATATTTATACATGTTACCCAAGAAGATTTTTCTACCAAGGAAGAATTATTGGAAATATGTCCAATGACTGGAACCATGAAAGTAAAGGACATCTATGAAGCTGTGAAAAAAGCAGTTAACAAAATCGGAGGTTTTAATAAATGTTCAGCAATTGTGATGGACTGTGCACCAGCAATAGTAGGGGGAAAATCTGGACTGGATTACTTAGAGAAAATGGAGTGACTTGTCCAACAATTCATTGTATTATTCATCAGGGAGCTTTGTGTGGAAAGTCTGTTTTCAAACTTGTAATAAAAGTTATCAATATGATAAGAGGTGGAAATCGTGCACTTTTGCATAGGCAGCTAAAGCAGTTTTTAGAGGAAATGGAAGCAGAATATGGGGACTTGTTGCTCTACAATTATGTAAGATGGCTGAGTGCTGGAAACTGTCTCGAGAGATTCTTTGGGATAAGAAAAGAAATCCCTGCATTCCTGAAGTTCTTTTCAACAGACACTACTCAACTGGAAGAAGAGCTCCAAAGTGTTGATTCCTTAAATGAATTGGCCTTCCTCACCGACATCACCATTCATCTTAACACATCGACTGCCAATCTTATGCCAGCACGTGATGTGGCTGTTTGTGTTTCACTTCCTACTTAAATTAAATAACAAGGAACAGAGAGAGAGAAGCCGTCATTAGGTAGACCATCTTTATTCTACACGCACACATATACAACAAGATTTACACTGTAACTACGCTCTACCTCTTCGTTCATTCCATACAATACATTATATACCATTTGTTCGGTCAAAACAGTACAAATACCTTCTCTTCGTGACGTCATGCGTTGTCATGGCAACTTACAAAGATAAGAAAATTACCATATATGGCGTGTAGACTTCTCATGGTTGGCACCAAATATACACGGGGCCTTGAAATCTTTGCTTGAACTAAGAGTTTAATTTTAAATGTTCAGGCATTGAGAATCCCGCTAGATTTCGAAAAAAAATCAACTGAATGGTCTACAAATAATATAAATATAAAATTCAAAGTTCTAAACTCTCATCATTGGTTTTGGTTCGAGGCTCTGGATTGTCGATTGGGAGGGGCGAAGTCTTCGTGAGGGATCTTTTGATAATACCACCTTTTGTACGTAGCGTGACAACTCTTACTGAATTATCCTTACCTGCGTGCGTATCAACTACTCTGCCTAAAAGCCATTTAGTAGGAGGTAGTCGATCATCTTTGATGAGAACAAGTTGTCCTTTGGCCACATTTTCGCGTTGTTTTAACCACTTCGGTCTTTGTTGCATTCTGTTTATGTATTCTAAATTCTATCTTTTCCAGAATTGTTGATTCAGTTGTTGCAGCAATTGCCACCTGTTTAATCTATTTTCCTTTATATTCAATATACTTGGTTCAGGTATTGCTTTTAACGAATTTCCAATTAGGAAGTGTCCCGGTGTAAATGGGTTGAAATCGTTAGGATCATCATGAATTGGCGTAATCGGTCTTGAGTTTAACGATGCTTCGATTTGAGTTAATACTGTGCTCAATTCTTCAAATGTAAGCAATCTTCCTAAAATTCTCTTCAAGTGACATTTTGTGGATTTTACGCCCGCTTCCCATAAGCCTCCAAAGTGTGGCGATGACGGAGGGATGAAGTGCCACGTTACTTCATCTTCGGTTAAGACATGTACTATTTCCTTGTTAATTTGATCAATCAACTTTTTAAAGTCGTCCTTAAGCATGGAATTTGCTCCCTTAAAATTTGTCCCTTGATCACTATACAAATCAGGGCAAAGTCCGCGACGCGATGTGAATCGTCGGAACGCTGCCATGAAACTTTTGCTAGTCAGATCGGAAACAGCTTCTAGATGAATCGCTTTTGCGGCTAAACATATAAATACTGCAATATATCCCTTTTGTGATTTCGCACTACGACCTTTTGAAATCTTAATTTCGATTGGGCCGCAGTAGTCCACTCCAGTATGAGAGAAAGGTCTAGATTCATTTATTCTAGGAGCTGGAAGATTTCCCATAAGCTGCTGAGACATTTTGGCTTTTTGTCGATGACATATGATACATTTATGTAAAATAAATTTTATCGTATTTCTAGCGTCCAATATCCAATATCTTTTTCTTAAAAGTCCTAATACTAACTGTGTTCCTCCATGCAACGTATCTAGATGAATTTTTTGGATTATAAGGGTGACTAAATGATTTTTTCTTAGTAAGATCGCAGGATGAATTTCTTCAAACGGTAAATTGGCATGTTTTAAACGCCCTCCTACCCTTAATATACCTTCACCATCTAGGAATGAATGGGTTCAGATTTAGAAGTCGACTCTTATGCGATAGTTCTTTTTTGTTCTCTAGTCGTTCTCAGAAGTGAAGTATGAACTTTGTGTTAATTTTACAAGTTTCTTTAAAGTGTTTTTCAGTTCTTGCCCCGTAAGATAAGATAAACTACGTTCAGCTTTTGAGATCTTACAATTAGATGCAAATCTATAGCAATACCCAGTTATTCTTACTAGTTTAGACAAATTAGAGTATTTTGAAATCAAGTCAAAATCTGTACTTGCATTTAATGTTGTTAATGTGACAACCAGGGCCGATCCTAGGGTATCGGCCGCCCGCGTGCAAACACCTAATGTGCCGCCCCTCTAGAGAATTTTTCATATTTTGACTAATACTTAACGTTAACGTTATAAACTCATCTACCTGTATAAGAGTAAAAAGTAAAACATTAATAAAAATGCAAATAAAATTTGAAGTGCAAAACTTAGTTTTTTTGCTAGCTAATAGGTTATAATAGCGACAAAATACTTTACCAAAATAATAAACAAACAAAAATATTACCTTTGAAATAAAAATAGACATTTTATAATTAGAAATGCAAAACAACAGTATTTACTCAGAAAATATAATCTAATAAAAAAAAGTACTAAAGCATAAATCTCGTGAAACGAAAAGTATATAAATCAGTCCTTCTACAAAGACTACCTAATAATTAACTATAAAGTAACTTTTCTGGCTTTCTGAGAAGCAAATTTGTCAATAATTTCGGTGAAATCAATTTTTTCAGAGATTTCGGATTCAATAGAGATGATGGCCAAATCTGAAAGCCTTTCTTGTGTCATATTATTTCTCCAGTAATTTTTAATAATTTTTAATTTACTGAAACTTCTTCACCTGAAGCCACAGAAACAGGTAAGGTTAAAAAAATTCTTATTGCTAGAGCAAAATTTGGAAAACAGGGAATGAGATCATTTTTGACTATACTTTCTAATATCTCAATTGGCTGTTTTTTACCTGGAAAAATATCTTTAAATGAAGTTATTTCATTAAAGAGTTGTATACCGTCTATATCTTTCACAATACTTCCTTCCTCCTGTACCTGTAACTTAATGTCTAAGTCCATGCAGGCTTTCATGAGATCATCATTAAAAATGTTGTGAAACTCATACAGAAAGTAGAATATTGAATGGCACTCAGATAATAAGGTAAAGCTTTTATTTACCGAAGAGATCGTGTGATCAAGAATTACAAAATAGAAAGCAGTCTTGAATTGCTGGAAGGGATTTGAAACTGGTTCATCACTGCCCTCGTAATCAAATAAACGGACCTATTTTCCTGAGCTTCGAGATGGGAAATTCGGGATCAATACCTAAATCTCTAGCAAGTATTGTTGCTGAATCGACAAATATTTTAAAATTATCGTCAGATCTTTGGGAAACTAAATATTTTTTAAGATTATCTAAGCCTTCAATGATTTCCGCGACGTTTAATTTAGGATTTTGAAGCATTTTACTCAATACATCAATTCTTGATAATAAATCATGCCAAATTAAAATTGAACACAAAAATTTAAATGTTTCAAAACTTTTTATTATTGATTCAGCACCCATTTTTGTTTTCGTGTCTCTGGTGGTATCTTCAATTAAGGCATTTAATGCGGTAATAATGTTTTTTAGGTCTTGTTTTAGAGGTCTAATAGCATTGATACGACTTTCCCACCTTTGTTTCACTTAACGGTTTTAAAGTTAGACTTTTCACGTGTTTTTTTAGTAAATCCCATCGATATGGGGACGCAGAATAGTAATTATATACTTCTTGTACCATATAAAAAAACCCAGAAATTTCACCACTGGAGCTGGCAGCGTCATTAACGACGAGATTTAATGTATGAGCCGCACACGGCACGTATAATGCTCTAGGATTAATATCAAGAATCCGTTTCTGAAGCCTTATCTTTTTCCCCTTCATGTTCGATCCATTGTCTTAGCCCTGACCCCGTATATCTTTAACTTCGAGTTGCAGGATAGGTAATAGTTTCTCTAATAGAAAATTGCACAGACCTTCTCCAGTGGTATTAGTTACTGGAAAAAAGACATCTAGAAGAAAGGTAAGAAGAGCGATAATAAGTATACCATGACTCACAGATGCAAATAAAATTAATAAAAAATTTTCAGAAATTTTGAAATTTATCGAAAAGGGTTACCTCTAGCATTGTTAAAGAAGTATACCATTTTTTTTTTTGCTTAGAAAAAGTGTAAGAATATGGGTTATTCATAAGAAATCCCCATTCCTGTTAAAAAAGTTAGAGCAAATTATATAAAATAAATAATGATTCGTAGCGTTCTTTAAGGTTTGGGTAAAAATGAAAACCTCAACAAACCTCCCAGTCGGTTACCCAATTTTGTGAGAAAATTCTATTTTTTGCAAACGTAATTTAAAAAAATTAAAAATAAAGTTTCAATTTTTAAACATTCTGTACTTATTTCCGAAACGAATCATCAGGACACATGTTTATATGAGCTTTTTTTAAAAATTAGTTTAAAAATATGCCCAAATTTTTTTACCTAATTAGGAAACACCCTGTACAACATTTCATTCATTCATAAATCTAATCAAGAGCTTTTATGGAAGACATTTTTCTCTAAAATGTAAAACAGGAACAGGGGACAGGAGTTAATGAACATTACATCAAATGATCAAATGAATAAAATAAAAGTTTTGTACTTACCACAGATAATACACTATACAGTTCTGATTTAACCAAAAATCAATGGCAACACCTTTTCACCAATTTTTAATATTTACTTACACTTATCTTGATTGTAGTTACCAGTATTATTGTACGTTAAATCAAAATTGAATGAACATATTGAAATGAGAATGGTTTTTCTCATTTTCCCTTATATATACTGGTAAGTAGCAGAAAAAATGCCGATGCCGCATCCCTTTAACTTTGCCGAAATAATTCAGTTCTAATCTACAAAGGAGACTTCTAAAATAAAGTTTCTTTTGATCATTGATCTGCCAGCCGCATGCCGACCGTGGTATACATAAATAAGCCGCCGCACAGTGGAACGAAACATCCTTAGGCGTCTCAAAAATATGCCCCTTGGTTATTTTTTTAGATAGAAATTTAAAATTTGGTATCCTTTTCTATGCCGTATTGCCGGCTCTGCCACTAATTTTGCTATCAAATGAAGGATGTATGTAAAGAGAGTAGACATTAAAGGACAATGGACCAACACACTGTGCACTAACATTCTATTTTTCTTAAACTATAGGACTTATTTTGATTTTTCAATAACTATTTAAAATTCAGCATATTTATTCGACTTATTATAAGTTTTAAAAAATGTTGCTTGATTGATAGAACTATATGCGGCCTGCGGCCGCCCCTTGTTTTGGCCGCCCGCGTGCGGTGCACGCACTGCACACCTGCTAGGATCGGCCCTGGTGACAACCTTTCTTTTTTCTATGGTTGTAGGTGGAATATCAATGGATTTAGGCCAACAGTCTTGAGGCATTGTAAGCCATGCAGGTCCTTTCCACCATAATTTATGCTTAATCAGTTCATCTGGTGTAAGCCCACAAGTCGCGCAATCGGCAGGATTTTCTTTTGATGGCACATGCATCCAATTACAGTTTTTAAGTTTATCGTGAATTTTAATGACACGATTCGCTATGAAGGTTTTCCATCACGTAGGATGTCCTCTCAACCAAGCTAAAACGATCTTTGAATTTGTCCAAGAGTACGTATTTTCAATTTTTGCATGTATAGCTAATGAGATTTGATAAGCTAATCTTGCCCCTAACAGTGCTCCACAAAGTTCTAGTCTTGGTGGAGATACAGTTTTCACTGGAGCGACTTTAGTCTTTGCTGCAACAATATGTGTAGAAATTGTTCTTTCAGAAATTATCCGAAGATTGACAACAGAAGCATATGCAGTACTCGAGGAATCACAAAATATGTGCATTTCGATAGAATGATTTTCGGAATAACTGTAGTTTATCCAGCGTGGAATTTTAGTATTTTCCATATCTGGTAACCGACTTATCCAGTCAATCCACTGTTGTCAAATTTCTACTGGTGGTTCTTCGTCCCAATTCAATCCAATCATCCACAATGACTGAAGCATAATTTTAGCTGTAATTAAAACTGGCGCTATCCATCCTAATGGATCGAATAGTTTACTTGTGTTCGATAAAATGGTTCTTTTCGTAATAGTAGATTGTTCCGTTGCCATAGAACTTAATTTGTAACCGAATTTGTCTGTTATTGGATGCCAATATAAACCAAGAGTTTTGATGCTTTGATCTGCTTCTATGGTTTTCAGCTTTGATATTTCTCGAAATTCCTCAGGTAATGATTCAAGCAATTCTTCTTTGTTAGATGCCCATTTTCTTAGAGGGAATCCTCCTAATTTTAAAAGATTAATTGTTTGCTTTTGTTTCTCTAATGCTTCAGAAATATCATCCGCTCCGGACATAAGATTATCTATGTAAAAATCGTTCATTGTAGATTTTGCTCCTAATGGAAAACTTAGTTTCTCATCGCGAGCTAATTGTTTCAAGGTCTTTATAGCAAGATAAGCAGAGCAATCCAATCCAAACGTTACTGCTAGCAATCGGTAATCTTTTATTGCTTCCGATATAGAATTCCTCCAAACTATTCTTTGGTAGTCTATGTTTATCTACAACACGGATTTGTCTGTACATTTTTTCTATATCAGATGTGTATACGACCCGATAAAATCTCCATCTATGTAATATAGCTGTCATATCCTCTTGAAGATTCGGTCCTATTAATAATTTATCATTTAATGATACACCTGTTGAAGTTTTTTGAGATGCGTCAAATACCACTCGAAGTTTTGTAGATGAACTACTTTCTTTGATCACTGCATGATGAGGAAGATAATTCAGTTTGTAACCATTTCTGTGAATTTTGAGATCCTTTGGGGTGTTTTGGATTTCTTCCATATGGTTTAGTTTGATATATTCATTTATACATGTTGAATATTCCACACTAACTTTAGGATTTCTTGATAGTTTTTTTTCGTTTTGCTCAAATCACGAAATCGCTTTATCTCTTGATTCACCGAGTGTCATAGAAGTATCTTTAAATGGCAAATTTACTACATAACGTCCCTTTTCCCTTCTGCGTTTTCTCGAAAATTTCTTCACTCATTTGTTCTTCAGCAGTGAGTGTTCGAGTTATAAAAAGTTTCTTTAATTTCCCAGAATTTTTGCAGCTGATCGTGTGTTTCCGACATGCTGTGAAGATTTAGAATTTTAGTTGTTTGTTGTTTGGAATAGCTATCCTGAGAATTATTTAAGATTGATCCCGTCAAAATCCAACCTAATGAAGTATTTTGAGCAATCTGAGTACCTTTTGGTCCTTTTATGATACCATCCAATAAGATTTGCGAATATACATCTGCGCCAAGTATGATATCAATTTTTCCTACTTTGCTAAAGTTTGCATCAGCAAGGTTAATGTTTCTTAAATGTTCCCAAGAATCAGATATTGAACATCGTGGTGGTGTATAATCTGTGAGATTTTTAAGCACTAAAGCATTAGTAGTCGTCAATAATTCTTGCTTAAATCGGGATTTTATTCTAAATCTAACTTGATTGCGAGATATTCCAACTTTAGATTTTCCCATTCCAAGAATTTGAGCAACGACCGGTTCTTTCTTAAGTCTAAGTTTTTGTACAGCAGATTCTGTTATGAAGGTCGATTGCGATCCTTGATCTAATAATGCCTTCACTGTTATTTCCATTTGCGAAGGTGATGCGATTCGAATAATTGCAGTAGCTAATAAAATTTCACTGAATTTTGGAATGTCACGAAAAGAATGAGTGCAAGTTTGAGTAGTAGTTTCATTGGAATTTTCACTTCTTGACATTTCCTTTGAACCAGATTCTGGATCTCTTTGATCCCTGGATTTGACCCCATTATCCTGATTATTATTAACAATTGCTCTGTGTAAAATACTGTGATGTCGTCGATCACAAAATCAGCAATTTATTTTGCTAAGGCATCGGCGTGCAACATGTTTCGGAGATAAGCAATTAAAACATAAACCTTTATGCCTCACCGTTTCTAACTTTTTCAGATTGTTCATTTTTGTAAACATTTCACATTGTCCTAAAGCATGTTTTCCAGAGCAGATTATACATATCACTTTGTTAGTTACAAGATACGTTCTTGTTCGGCTTTCTTTCGCTCCCGAAATTTCTTTTTCCTGAGCGCTTACTTTCTTTGAAGTAGCTTGATTATAATTTGAAATAGCTTCAAGTGTTCTGAAACGGGATTCAAGAAATGTTTTCAACTCTTCAAATTTAGGTAAATCTGTCTGTGAGCTTAAACTTTGTTCCCATAACTGAAGCGATTCTATACTAAGTTTCTGTGTCGTTATATAGACCACAATATCATCCCACTGTTCTACAGGAACTCCCAAATTTTTTAACATTGACCGACATTCTTGGGTGGTATACAATTCTATTCTTGGTAATCTTACATCGTTCTTAAAGTTTTGACTTGGAGTTCGCATATCCTGCACTGCTTCATTGTTTGAAGCTAAACTAAATTTAGAAACAAGAAATTCTTGGATTTCTGACTTATGGTTGATAAAGAAATCTTCTACCGTTGAGTAAAAATCGTCCGTAAAATAAGGATCATCATTTCCAATTTCTTTGGATAAAATTATTTTGCGGTGCATAGTTTTGAACTCGATCCAGTATTCGGAAAAGTTGTTCAACCTTAAATTAAGGTACGATTCCGTTTTCCTATCTTTTGAATCCTTCTTATAATTTCTAATGAATCTTGCCATAGAATCATAGATTTCATGTTGTATTGTAATTAGTTCAGACATAGTTATTTGAACTTGGTTAAATTCAAAATATGTGTATCACAAATGCACTATAAATTCAACGAACATAGTTTTTAACTATACTGACCTTAAGCTTTGTGACTTCTGGAGCCTTATAATTCCCATTTCGTTACCGAAATCCTTTAGGTGAGATTCAACTCTTGAATTCTTACTCCAGCTCGACGGACCATGTTTGTGTTTCACTTCCTACTTAAATTAAATAACAAGGAACATAAGCCGTCATTAGGTAGACCATCTTTATTCTACACGCACACATATACAACAAGATTTACACTGTAACTACGCTCTACCTCTTCGTTCATTCCATACAATACATTATATACCATTTGTTCGGTCGAAACAGTACAAATACCTTCTCTTCTTCGTGACGTCATGCATTGTCATGGCAACTTACAAAGATAAGAAAATTACCATATATGGCGTGTAGACTTCTCATGGTTGGCACCAAACAGTGGCGTTTTCGCCGAATAGCCAATCACGCGCTAGCGCGTGGTGTGGGGTGTTGTGTCAAATGCCAGTCATGCACTGGCGTGGGAAAAGCTACGCCTGAATGTTTATTCTCCAGTTCAATCGGCATTACGTTTTGGGTATGTATGCTAGTATTGGCGTGGAGTGAAGGTTAGAAACTAATTGTTCATGTATGTGGTTTCAGATTTATTTCTTTATTACTTATTGAAAAAATAATCTTGTAACATGAGTTGTACAGACGATAGTTCAAGGCCTTTACTTTAAAAGAGAAGAAAAGTTCAAAATAATAAGCCTCTAATGGCTGATGAAATTGCAAATTTGTTGGCTGAGCTATCAGAGTACCCGAGTGATTTTAGTTATGGCAGTGACGAGGAATTCTTTCCTCCCAAAGGAGCCCAGGATATTTCGGATTCGGAAGATGAAGACGACGAACATATCATGCAAGGGGAGACATGTCAATATCATGATTCTGCTGTAGTAGAAAACATAATTTGGGAAAATGACTCAATATCCATGAAACAATTTCCTTTCACAAAATCTGAGTGTTTGCTGCAACCTGTTTCAGGTGACAATCCTATAGATTACTTTCGCCACTTTTTTACCAACAATATCTTAGATGAAATAATTGCTGAAACCAATGACTATGCTCGTAAAATACTTTGTGATCAAATACAAGTTGTATATGCTAACAACACCTAATGGCATGGTTCCCAAATTTATGGTATGTTACAGGTATGTTGGATAATTCTGTTGAAAAAGGACATGCACATAATGTCGTGCTGAATTTACTTGATGGAATGCGAGATGTAGGGCATAGCATATTTATGGACCTATGAACTGGCAAAATGTCTTGCTGATCTCAAAAACTCATTGTACTGGGATAATCAGGAAGAACAAGAAGACATTTCTGAAAGAGGTTAGCGAAAAAAAACTAAAGAAAGGGCAAACTGTAGCAAAGTATGCTAATAGTATAATGATTGCTAAGTGGAGTATAAGCGAGACGTCACTTACATTTCTAATGAATTCAAAAATGATATTATAGAAACAACAAACAAAGAAACGAAATGAAATCAAAACCACTACCTGTAATTCAATATAATAAATTTATGGCAGGCATTGATAAGCAAGATCAAATGTTTGCCTACTATCCATGTGAAAGGAAACCAATTAGGTGGTCTACCAAAATATTTCTGCATATTTTGCAAATGATGATGACGAATTCCCACTTTATTTATAACAAATATTACAATGCAAGTACATCACTTTATGACTTTCATTTATCGGTGATAAGATGCTTATTGAAACAGCCCTCTGACCTTTACACACACTATGTAAATGATTACACACACTATGATTACACACTTACACACCTTGATTACACACACTATGTAAATATACATATTATACTTCAAATAAGAGCTACCAAACATGTTAGTCCTTGGGATTTTTTTTCTATGGATTTCCACGCTCAATTCAAGAGATATTTCAGGGACATTAGTTTCTCGCTAGTACCTACCATTTCCACCCAATTCCAGCTGAAACTAGCCGAAACAAAAGTTGAGGTTCCTTTGTAAGATTAAATCAAGTATTAGCAAAATATGTTGTAAATGTTAGAATGGACATTTAGTGCCATCTAGTATTCAAATAAATTCAAACAAAAATGTTCCATATGAAAATGCACATTGATTTCAATCTTCCTTTAGGGTGAATTTCTCCTGGACGTGAATGCGTCAGTGTTGTCCTTGAACACATTTTCAAAGTCGACGTGCAGATGCATCTGCCATCCACAAAGGGTTAATAACTTAAATTTAAATTAATTCTTGACAGTCATTGTTTTAAATGCTTAATATATATATATATATATAACCAACCACGTTACAAAATTGGCTGCAGAGAGTATTAAGCCTGGGAACAATGTTTGCTACACGAACATTATAAATATTGAGCTACATTTGCGAGTAATTTTGCATGCCTTATAAAACAATGATTCTACATTGAAGTGATTAATTTAAAGAATACCATAGAACATGTAGATAGAAAAAAATTTCTCTGTATGTATAGAAAATACAGCCTACATGAAAGTTCGACCTTTGTCTTTATTTACCTTAATTAACAATGCCTCATTCAATTTCTCCATAAATATATCTGTTACAAGTTTATTTATTAAACATTATTAGCTATGATCTGCATTAAAATTTGATATTAATATTTAACAAAAATGCTATTTTCTTATATCATTAAAATAAAATATTTGCTTCAATCAATTGCAAATTTTATAAATCTTAAATTATTTCCTTGTAAAAGGCGACTATTTCACATGTTAAAAATATGTTTTCAAATAACAAAACCATTTCAGTTATTTTATTTCACAAAGATTGGTTTTATCTTACAAAAAAAGAAATGGTTGAATAATAAATATATCTTATATCCTCTCAACCGAACTATTTTCCAAAATCATTCAGCGTTAGAAGGTTACAATAAAAGTTACTGGTCCTGCAGACCAGTGAATATAAGGAAACACTGGTCTGCAGCCATTATGACTGGTCTGCTAAAGTTATAAACAACATGGCAGCAGTGTACAAATAAATACTCAGATATTTAATGCAATAATGTGCATGTTGAAGTTTGACTTACCTTTAAAAAGGCGTACAACAAATTATCCCAAATAATTTTCAAATCAGCTAATATATATGCTATAAATAATAACAAAAACTACAAGATTTTCAAATTTTTTGCTAATATTTTTTCTGTCAATATTTTTAGAATTCAGGATCATTTTTTTTTTTTTTTGTCATTTTGAAAAATATAAATTGAATTTATATGGTTGTTGACTTACAAAATAGATTTTTTTAATTACTAAAATTTGTGATTTAAAGTCATGAGGTTTAATGGCAACCTTTTTTGATCTTGTGCCTTTCACCCAATTCCAACCTAGAAGATGATACAGCAGGTACAAAATCAAAAGTTTCGATGTTAGGTGTGGAAGACCCAGACCACTCAACTCACCCTGGGGTATGAGCAGCTGATGCAGTGACCGGAGTCGATGTTAGGTGTGTCCAAATGTCTCTGTCTGTATCATTTTATTTAGTTGGTTTCTCCTGTTGGTTTTTAGCACTTTACAACATAGTTGAAAAGTGTTTATGACTTTGTTCATTCATTCTGTCTGTCTGTCCGTTCGCATGATAACTGCCATAAAAATGACTTAATGACAAAATAAAATATTTTAGTACGTTGCTGAGACGGTCTGTGGGATATGCGGGAATGTAAATGAATAATATCATCTAATTAGTTTTGGATTGAACTCGAGTTGAAAAAATGAAATACAATGAACCGCATGGGACCTCATTTTTCAAACATTTTTAATGTGAATTTAAAATTCACAACTTGCTTTAAAAAATTTAGGAAATATTCAAATTATCCCATAAAATATATAAAAGAAATTTCAGTAAAATATGTTCTGTAGTTTTTTAAATAAAAATTAAAATAATAATTGCACCCATATTATATGAAAAGATCATGTGACCCACTTCAAAATAAAATATGGCATCCATCTTGTGTCAAAATCATGCTTCTTAATGTTCTTTTTAATTTATATTTAGTGTTGCATCTGTCCTAAAACCACTTTTTTTTCTTTTCTGTGGATCTATATACTGCGCCAACGCAATTATAATATTTTGGAGTTTAAATGATCACCAAACTTTGATCATTTCTGCAACGAAGCCTAACTTTCATGTATGGAGAATGTAAATACATCAAGATGTAAGATGAGTTGTATAAGAATTGTTGAATTTTTTTAACACAAAGTTATTTAGCTCTGGAGTCTGCAATATAGCTGATATGAATGAAACATTCATTGATTTTACATAGAGAAGCAGATGATTCCATATTATTGCTTTTTTGATGAAGTTTTAAGCATGGAGTTAGAAAGTAATTTTACCTCCATGGTTTTACTTTTTTAAGTAAAATAAATTATTGTAGTATTGTGATAATTTTAAAAATATCGCCACTAAATGAAAGGAATGGAAAAAATTCTATGAATGAAATACTCACTGTTTTTATACAGAGGGCCAGGCGATTTATATTTTGATGGCATTATTTGAATAAAGTTCATTTATTTTCGATGAAGTTTTCAAATATAATAAATTATTGTAGTATTGTGATAATTTTAAAAATATCACTGTTGAATGTATCACATTTTAGAGATGTTTAAATAAAATTGCATTTCAGTTGGAAAGTGTTTCTCATAATCAATGCTTTATGCATGATTGATCTTCCTTGTTACTTTATGTATAAATATCTGAAGTGTCTTTCATCTTCAGTTTACATGTGTAAAAATGAAGAGCAAAACATCTAAAATAGCCAAAATGTTTTCATGCATACTTTACAAGTAGTACCTATTTGTGCTCTTTCAAAGTTCATTTATCTTTCAAGAAGCCAAAATTAAAAAGATTTAAAGGACTTTAAAAGTAAATTTCCCCACCATTTTATATTTAAATTTTGTCATCTTAGCTAAATCACTAATATTTTTATTTCATAATTTATAATTTTTACTATAAGAATCATGAGCAAAAATTATAATTCAAAGTTCTAATTTGCTAAAGAATTGCACTCAAACGTCATTAAATATTTTTAACTTGCACTAAAATACTCTCTGTCAATAGGTATAGATAACAGCATAATATATCTGCTTATTATTTTTGAGAAAGAGCTGTAAAATTCCTGAATTTTTAGAAGCTCTGCCAACATTTTCTATTTAAAAGAATGCTAATATTTGCAATTTAAAATTTACGATTCATATTAAAAAGTGATAAAATTCGTTATTTACATGGAAAAGTGCTATTTTTAACATTTTTCCATGCTATTTTTAGCACTTTTCATTTTATGAAAAATCATCAAAATTTGCAATTTTATTTAAAAGCACTATTTGCAATTACTTTAGAAGTCCTAAAATTAGTGATTTTATGCAAAAGTGCTAAAATTCTCAGTTTAATTTAAAAGTGGTAAATTCGTGATTTTTATGAAAGAGTGTAAAATTTGCGTTTAAATCACAAATTTTAGCAATTTTAAATATAAAATCTTAAAATTAGCTATTTTATGTAAAAATGCTGAAATTTTGTTTTATTAAGACTCTAAATTTGACATTTTATTTAAAAGTAGTAAAATTAGCAATTAATTTAAAAGTGATAAAATTCACAATGTTATTTAATTGTGGTAATAGTTGCAATTTTAATGAAAAACTGCTTAAATTTGCAATTTTATTTAAAAGATTTAAAATTTTCGATAAATAAGGTAGTAGTGGAAAATAAATGTATAATAAAATGCTCAAACTATATTTTACTGACTTCATTTTGAACAAGAACTGACTAGGCTACATTGCCTAGAATACATGGTATTCTAGGCACTATACTACCGGACTGTCTAGCAAGCAAAATCATCCCAAAAGATGAAATCGCTCTTTCTCCTACAAGCACATGACCAGTTATGACACCGCTGAAGAGTCTTGGCAGCTGACCAAGTAAGGGGCTTTAGCGCTGGTTCGAGCAGGGATGGAATTTTCATCTCCACAGACTACGATGTTGTTTAGTGTATTTCGAAAGATGAAACCACAGAAAATTTTTGTTTGAGACAAAAAATTGGGATTTTGCAATCAGTAAATCTACTGGTCTCACAGACCACCAATATTTTTATTCTTCTGGTTCAATCAAACTGTTGACGGTCTCAGATAAATGGACCACCAATGATTTTGAATGCTGACATGCCTTTTAAAAATTTTTTCAGACATAGCAAGCAAATTAATATTGTTTGAACATAAATTAAATAACGTATAAAATTTAAAAACAGAAAAGTTTTTCAAAAAATTGTGATTAACATTAGCTGCAATGTGAAATAATGTATGACACCTTAAACTAGGTTTGTTAGCATAAAGATCAATCACATTTAAACGTGCATGACAATCATTCTGATTGTTGAGTAATTTCTAAAAAAACACCATACACAACATGTTCTGCCAAGATTTTAATTAATTTATACGAAACACGTCCCTTAGATATACAGAAGAAATGTTACCAGAGTATAAATCATTGATCTTAAAATAAAGGAACCTCACAAACTTATTCTGGATCTTTTCAATCACATGAACTGAATCACTATGATAAGGATCCCAAATTAAAGAACTGTATTCCAATAATGGTCAAATGATAGAATCAATTAAGTGAATTAAAACATTAATATTAGTAATATCTCTAGTCTTCCTTAAAATAAAACCAAGTTGCTTATAAGCACTAGAAACAATATTGTGAATATGTAAATTGAATTTGAACCCAGAATAAAAAAAATGCCCAAGTCATTGAAGCCATTCACATGAGTGAGGTTAAAACAGTACTTAAAAAAAAATTGTATGCTTAGAGTAAAGCTGATATTCTTGCATTTTGAAATATTTAACTTAAGCTTATTTATTGACCAGAGATACAGTTGATTAAGATCAAATTGTAATTTGTAGCAATCATTAATAGTTTCAATACAGAGTTTTAGATCATTAGCAAACAGAAAACAACTCGAAAATTGAAGAATCACGGGAATGTCATTTACAAAATGTAGGAATAACCAAGGTCCCAGGTTAGAACTATGAGGAATGCCAGATCCATTCAAAAATGAATATGACACAGCAGAATAATAGGTGACAATAAGATATCTCATCATTAAAAATGAAAAAATGCCAATCCAAAAGTTCTAAACTGAACCCCAATTTATACATTTTCAACATTAAAAGACCAAAATCAACTTTGTCAAAAGCTTTTTCAAAGTCAGAAAAACGAACATCCAACTGGCTATTATTTTAAGGGAACAGACAATTTCATTACAAATGCAGAGCAGATTAGTAACAGTACTATGTTTGAATACAAAACCATGTTGAAAAGGTGAAGAGAAATACTACTGCATGTTCTGGAGACTGCTTACTAAAGCAAGCCATACATTGAAGATACAGTATGTCATGCACTGTCTCTCTTCTGCGTCTCTAGCACGGTATGTGGATATATGTCTTCAGTGTGTGGGTAGCACATGGTGCATGGTTTGCATGGTGCAGTGAGCACCCTTTATGTGTGGCCTGCCTAAACTACATGTTCCTGTTAAGTTTGGTCAAGTTTTGGCTAGATCTTTGGAGAACATTCTGAATTTACTTTATGATCATCCTATATATTAGTGGTGTATTCTGGATCTTAAACTAAGCTACCTCACCCAACCTCAAAGTCCCTAGAAAAGTATTTAACAAATACTTTCTATTACTTAATTCTAAAAATTTACTACTGCATTTTTTAAAAATGAATACTTTGCTAAACACTAATTGAAAAAAAAAATATATATATTGGTGTGTGAGGGAAGAGAAAACCCAATTATATATCCAGAATACATCTTTAATTTTCTGCCATGAAGGAATTCAGATTAACTAGTTAATTTTTTATAGTTTATTTTGTGTTATGTTAAAATGTGTTTTTAAAATTAATATGAAACTAATCAATTTAATCAAAATGTTGAAGTCACTTACTTGAATGACAGTTTCCTTTTATTATTTTACTTGAATGACAGTTTCCTTCATTATTTTTAATTAAGTCACAAATGGCTGAAATTGGGTCATGATTTTTTGCCATTTTGTTTTGATTTGTATTAAAATTTAACATATTTTAAACTTCAATTACTAATTACTATAGCATAAAGTTTGAGTTATTTAAAACAGTTAAGTATTTTAAATTATTTTGATGCCTGTAAAAAATATTACTATATATTAATATATTTATATTAGAATTATTGAATTATGATACATAATATTTATTTTCTCTTTCTGCATAGATTATTTATTTACTTTGTAAATTTTTATTTTTCAGATTAATTTGAAATATGCAGAACAGTGATATACACCATTATTTTCCAAGTTTTCATCATCCACTAGTTTCAGATGAGGATACTATACCTGATAATGGTTCATATAAATGCAGTGTTTTGAGATCTAACCATTCAATTTTAGTTTTGTCTGGAAAGTTTGAAGGGATTCCAGATAATCTTACTATAAATGTTGTAACATGGCTAGTAAGTATTTCTATTCATTTATTTTAATTTTAAAATCATCAACTGCAACTTTTTAACTTGTTAAAAAACATGTCTATTATTTTTGTAGATACTCTTAGTGATTTTTACACTTTTAAGAAAAAGGGCATGGGACTATGGCAGAATAGCTTTGGTTCAAAAGAATGACCAAAGGTAAAGTTTAAATATTCTTTATTACTTTGTGTAGGATTTCTAAATAGAAAATAAGTGTTTTAAGATGAGTTGTTAGAAAGAAATTGCATCTTTATATTTTTTGTGTTTGGGGGTAATTGGGAAATATAATTATATTTATGTATCAGACATGTGATTCTTCAGCGAATATATTTTTATTATCCACGATTACAAAATCTCAAAAAAAAAATTTCTGACATAGGGCAAAGTTCCAAAGGTCAATTGATGATTAATTTTCTTTCAGTAACCACAGTGAAAATCCTCTCCTCAAATTGGTGTTCACTATTTCTTTAATGATGTATCAGTAATAAAAATAACCATCTGAAAGCTGATACAAAATAAAAATAATCCTGAAATGATTCGTGCAGAAACTCCTCTCTTTCCGCCAGCTGTAAATTGCAATATATAATTCCTGGACCTCTTTGATTGAGATAATGGCTGTTGAACAGTTAATGTGGATTTTCCACTGTGCTTATGCACAAGTATGTTGAGTATTAAAAAAAATCTACAAAAAGTACCGATACTTGAGAATTTCTCTTTAAGAAAAGATTTTTTTTCCATTTTTGTTGCATCACGTTATATATCAGATCTCTGATCAAACATCAGCAATGTAAACAGAGAGAAAATCTAACCATTGCCGAAATGCACAGCCTCACTTATTAGTTAGTGTTCATGGAAATTCAATGTCATCTCATTTCTGTTTTCTACTGACTTGCGTTCGCAGACATCGATATATAATTGCAGTATTTAATAATATCCCATCCGCCTCCCCCCCCCCCTCTCCTCACTTGTTATTTATCGGAATAATAATAAGAAATAATTGGTAATCCCAGATAACCCATAAATTTCTCATTTTATTATGCCAATTAGACGAAACAGAAAAAGTTAGAAATACTAGGAAAAGAAAAAGAAAAATCGGCAAATCTCTAGTAAAGTTAATAAACGTAAGAAACACATTTCAAACGACAATATTTACCCAGAAATTTAAATATTACTAAATTTGTCATGTCAGATAGAAAAAAAAAATATTTAGAAAAGATATAAAAATGCTACGATCAGAAGGATTAACATTTGCATAAAAAGGTAAGATCAGAAGGAAGGAATTAAATAAAAATTGCCACAAATAACAAATACAAAATATTCAGAAAAAATTGTGGAATAGCTATTTAGCTTGGCAGAAAAACTGCCTAGAAAATAGCGGCTAATACTAAAAATGTTTTAATAAATACTTCAGAAATTAAATATTACTAAATTTATATTGATCCTCATTTTCAGATTTAAAAAAAATCACTGTATTAATGAATTTTTTTCTATGAATATTCAATAATACTAAATTTGTCTTGTCAAATTTAGCTTTAAAAGACAAAAAAATTATCAGAATGCTCCAATCAGAAAAAAAGAAATGAATAAGAATTGCCACAAATTTCCAATACAAATAGTCCAGAAAAATATGGAATAGTCCCCCCCTCCCCTAAAAAAAAAATGAACGGTTAATCCTAACCATAAAAAAAATAATAAATTACAGCGTTCGTCCACTAAAAAAATAATCTTTTAAAAATTACTTAAAAATGTTTCTGAAAATCTCTGGAATCAATTAAAAAATCACAAAAAGCATCAAAAGTAAATAAATTGCGATCATTAAAATTTCCTTAAATTTGTAATTTGTTTTAAAACACCTTAAAACACTTTTAAAATGCTGCTTCCGAAATCCCACCAGTGAGGAATATTATCAAAATACTTGAGATTATACTTCATTCTTTTTAACCCCAAAATATGTACTTCATTAGTGTTATCTAGAGTAAAGAAAAAAAAACTTCCTTTCACCTCTTCTGAAAGAAGCAAAATAGAAAGAGACATATTTTCACTAAGTGTTTATGTTAAGTCAGACATATCAAATCACTGGCTGGTAGCAAGAGTTTTGTCTGTGGTTAGTAATCTGGCAGGAATTGATGGGGTTAAATGGGTCAAGCATTATAATGAAATTAAAAAATATAAATATTTTTTTAAAGAATATTTGTTTCTATATATTTGCCTGATATTGTTTAAATTTTAAAATGCAACATTCAATCATGATCTCTTTTCATCCAGCTTCATTTCTCTTTAAGCATGCCAGAACTATTAAAAAATTGATTCAAAAACACATCTAACTTAAAGGTAAGTATTTGTTCAACAAAACTACAGATGTTGCAGCTTCATGGCTTTCTCCATTGCATAATTAATTTTGTATCTTTGTCCATTATTGAGAGTGTAGAAGCATTTTCTCACATCTGTCTTTAGGGCTCCTGCTTATATGGCTCATTTTAAATATAGAGTTATTTTTATAGTGTGCTAACATAAATTAATAAATATTTTACTAAACGAAATATTTTTTCACATAAATGGTGTGATTCCACAATTCATTTTGTATCCTAAGGCTTTATTGAGAGTCCACAAGTATCTTTTCTCATCCATTTCCATCCTTTAATTATTACACAATATGTAGACTGAACTGGCTTATTGTCATATTTTGATTAATTTAAAAGAAATATTTTGCATAATTATTCAAATCGAACACCCTCATTTAACAGACATGGTTCTGTACAGGACATCTCTCCATTTCATTTACATTTTGGAATTCTTTTAAAGGGCATTTTTAGATTGTCACATAAAATATAAAAAGTTCTTTGACTGTAGAATAATTTACTTGCCGGCCAATGACAGATAATGATTGATGTCAAATAAATTTTAATATCATGCATTCAAGAAATAGAACAAAAAACTAGCTACTATAGCTTCCAGTTGTGTGTAAAATTCAAAATAAAAAAACAAACCAGCAGAAAATGATCAGCAATTTAATAATTAATCAGGCTGCAGGTTTTTTTTCTGAATATTATTGTGCAGTTTTACACAATAATAGACTTACACTATCTGATAATAGTACTTTGCAGCCATGTATTATCGAAAATCAAAGCTTTGACAATTACTTTTCAGAAGGAATGAACACAAGTAATTTACAAATAAAACTTTTGGATGTTTTCACATATATTGAATATAATTTCATTACTTTAATCTTTTAGTGGCCATTTTTAAAATCCATTATTTAAATTTGCAAACATACTCATCTTCTCAAATAATTATTCAAGAATAAAATAAAAGATAGTGAAGCAATATTTTGATGTTAATAAATCAAAGTTTTGGAAAAATTATTTTCAGAGAAGAACATTTACAGGACAGAACATCTTTGTTATTCAACTTAATACTACATGTCTTGCACATCCTTTATGCTTCCTTATACAGTATTGAAAAATTGTTTTAAAATTCAAATTTTAGATTTTTTTTAATCAAATTTTAGATTCTGATTTTATATTGTTCCCTTCTGAACAAGTGGCGCGCCTAGAATATTCCTAAGGGGGGGGGGGGGGGGCAGTGGTGCACAAAATTTTTATGAAGGAGGATGACTCCTCGATAAATTTTCCGAGAAAAAATGGTCAGAGGCTATATCAATTAACAAGGCTGTTGTCTTTTTTTGTATATTTATTTTTATCACATTACTAACAATTCTGCAGTGCAGTGCAAGATAATTAAATGATTAGAAGAAGTAGTAGTAGATATTTATACAATACAACACAAATTAAGAATTAGATGAAGATAAAATTATTTGTTCTGGTTTGCTTATACTGTATATTTGTTTTCAACCACTCTCTCATGATTACATATTGTTATATTATTCAATTATGATCTATACATATTCATAAAACGAAGTCCAGTTCTTCTTTGTAGCCAGAGCATTTATTATCTGGTCTGGATTAATTTCCACTTCACTGTAAATGTTCATTGACGCAAGTTCATTCAGTCTGGTTTCACTCATATTGTTTCTCAAGTAAGTTTTCAATCTCTTCATTGTGGAGAATGACCTCTCAGCACTGCTTGTTGATACTGGGAGGGTGGCATACACTTTTAAAAGTTCAAACACAGTAGGAAAAGTCCTTTGGTCACAAAAGTTAAGCAGTTCGATTGGGCTTTTAGTGAGGCAATTCTGGTTATTGGGCATTCACTCATTGTCGTTATTTTGACCTTGCTCCTCAGTTATTCAAGCACAAAATTTGCTATTTAGCCGAAATACGCACATAAACACACACACACTGATCGTTAAAGATGCATTTCACTGTTAGATCAGTTGAAAGTTCAGGACCATTATTAAACTCACCTATTCACCACGCAGGTCCTCGTTCCGAAACTACCAATTCACTGTTATCATACTGTGTCGTTACGTTGCACTTTATTTCAACTCACAGCAACACTTAATTCGCGAAGCGTTGGCACAATGTGCTTATTCACTTCCACAATTTTCTCACTGGGTAAACGAAATTCTCGAGTTTTCGAGCGAACAGCCGCTTCCCCACCGTTCACTCTTTATATAGGACCAGGGAGGTGCCTGTGACATCACTCTTCTGAGCATCTGGTACTTTCTCGAAGGCAGACCTAGTTCTCTCTTGTGCTAACAGCGCCCTTCGCTTTTTGCTTTGTCAGTCCCCCCCCCCCCCCCCCCACCGTGGGTGAGCCACTACATCTGTCCATAATATGTTCCACGGCTAATGTTCGTCCACCTCCATCTGTGCAAGGAATTGCAAAGCGAAAGATTCTCTTACAGCAGGATCGTTATTACACACGCACTTATTTAAGGCATATTACACCCTTGTATGTAGTTTCTATTCATCGCTTATTTTGAGAGTAGACATTTAACGGCCTATGTGTCTACTAAACAGGCACTTATTAACAAAGCACGCATATCGGCAGAAACACCTTTACACTGTGCATCAGTCCAAAAATAGGTGAAAGTGCTTATTTAGGGTGCATCATGCCAGCTGCACTAGTGTACCCAGATTGTATAAGTCAACTGAGCAGCCTATGCATCCACTAAGTGGGTTCTAATTAACAAATGTCATGTAACGGCCATAATGCTCACACAGCGGTCCAAAGGCACTTTTTTATGGTGACATGTATATTTTGTTAATTTGCTTAAAAAAATTACTGCTAGAAAGTGGGCTGACTGCTGCTACACCAACCAACTCCAGGTACATTTTCTATGTATAAAAATAATAAGATTAATCTGAGTATCTAGAGACAAAGGGAAGAGAATAAACATCTCCCCCTCATCACTTCCTTCCTCAATTAAAAGAACAAAATAAAAATAATTGAAAAAAGATGATTGTAGAATAGTTACATTCTCCCTTTTACGATAAATGCTTTTAAAACTGTTTTTATCCCTTCAACTTTTTTTTTAATTATTCCATGTTTGGTGTAAATGTGGGGTAAAAAGTTCTGAAAATTTGAAATTTAAGTATTTTTGCTCTAAAATCAGTATTTATAAATATATAGTTTTAAGGACTAGATTCTTTTTGTGCTTGCACCATTTGTAGGAACAGTAGTTTATTTAGAGTCACTCGAAAGACAGGATAGGGACTGATGAGGAAGAAAAAACCGATATTTCTTTTGTGTATCTGCGACTCGGAGCCTGTTAGGAATCTCTGAAATTTTTTCCTGAAACCAGGAATATTTTTGTATGTCCCACAAGACACATTCTTCAATATTTTATGTATCTGTTTTCCTTTTTTCTGATATTTGATGCATTACAATGCACTGGCTGCATCATATAATACAATATCTCTTCTCTAAAACACCAGTTTACTGTAGCAATTTGGCAATTTCCTTGCTCAAAAATGCTAGTTTAATGGGACAATTTTGTCATTTATTTATGCCAAAATGCAAGTTTACTGCATCAATTTTTTTATTTATCTGCATCAAAACACTAGTTTACTGCAATTTTTTTATTTACCTGCATCAGAAGCTAGTTTAATATGTCAATTTAATGATTTCCTTACTCCAAAACTGATACAAAATGCCAAATCTGGTGCACAATCCCTGGATAAAGTCAAGTTAAATGAATTTTCGGAAAATCCAGAAGTGACATCTCCAGAACTGAAAGTGGAAATCCTTCTTGAATCTCCTACCCTCTTTGGAATTTGAGGCTGAACCCATATCAGTTATCTTCAAAGTAGGAATGCAACGGATGTCAGTTTGGCCATATACCAGATGCCAGATATTCAACCTGAATTTAAAACCGGGCATCCAGGATATCCGGCCGACAGTATAATTTTATTTTAGAAATCCTAAATAGTTACTATTTCATTATTTCTATTCATAGGTGCAACCAGGGGGGTGGTTTTTAAGGTTAAAAAAAAACCTTCCCTAGAAGCCCACAATTTATATGAAGAAATAGTAATTTTTGTGCTAATTTCAAGGTTGTAATCTTTTATAGAGCGAATACCCCCATCCCCAGAAAAGCATTTCTGGTTGCGCTACTGTTCCTATTTCATTTTTCTTCTCATTCATCTGTTTTTTTTTACATGATTATAGCTAAGTTAAATTCTTAATTCAGAAGAAATACATATTTTAAAATTTTTAAAGCAACTAATACAAACCAAAACCAGCAGTAGCTACGAGACTATTAAAACTTTTAAAATGGCCATTAAAGCTTAAGCGTTAAGTGTTTATATACTTAATGATTATCAACTGATTATTAATATAATTACACTTGTTAACTTCTTAATATTTAGTAGCCACTGCTTAAAATATAATTCCAGTTTTGATTCTAGCAACTAAGAATTTAAAAAACCTTAGCACTCTTTAAATTCCTATATAATATCACAGATAACTTGATAAATAATAGAAATAGAAATCATAAGTACTTTTAATTTCAACATTATAATTTGTTGTAATGATGTCAATAAATTAAGAAATGCTATGTCCTTATATGCGGCGGAAAACAATGAAATAACAATCTTTTCATCATATCAATGGACATTAATTCAAAACTGCTTAACTCTACTTCAACCCTTTGAGAAAATTACCAAGCAAATAAGTTCCTCAGAATCATTAATTTCAGATGTAATTCCTATGGTTGTAACATTGAATAGATATTTGTCAAAATCTGAAGTATTTGGTGTTAGAACAATAAGGGATACATTAAAGGAAAACATACATAAACATTTTTCAACGATACAGCTGAATGAACATTTTTCAATAGCAACCATTTTAGACCCAAGAATCAAAATTCATTTTTTCGATAAAGATCAGGGTTATGATGAAATGATTAAACCTTCTTTATTATTGATAATGAAGAAAGAAGTTCAAACTTTGAGTTCTGCTGAAGAAAACAAAAATTCGCTCCTAATAGAATTGAAATTTCAAAGTAATGGAAATTCTAATCTTGCAAATAATCCTACATCTTTTTGGGATTGCTTTACTGAAATAACTGTTAATTCTAGCATATCACAATCACAAGTTCAACAAGGTGAAGTTGAAAAACCAACTTTCACAGCCAGTAATTGAAAGAAAAATGTCACCATTTGACTGGTGGAAAATGAATAGGAGTAATTTTCCTTATTTATCACAATTGTTTAAAAAGTATCTTACCCCACCATCAAGCAGTGTATATAGTAAACGACTGTCTTCTGTAGCAGGAGTCATTTATGATAAAAAGAGAAATATAATTTTGCTAAAAAATGCAGAAAATCTACTCTTTTTGCATCATAATTTGAAAATTTTAAAAGGGGAAACAAATTTTTAATTTTTTAAAAAAAATTATGACGTTTGAAATATTTGTCTTCTGAATGTTTAATTACTAATGTAAAAAATAAAAATAATAATAATGCTGTTGACGGGAAATTTATTTTTAATTTGTAATATAAATCATAAGTTAAAGTACACTGAAGAGCCAGAGAAACTGGTACACCTACCTAATATCATGTAGAGCCAATGAGGTATAAATCAATATCAATGAGGGTACTTTGCACAGTGCGTACGCTGACACTTGTTGATGGCCCTGCATTCAAATCCGCAGCAATTTGAGGAAGTGTTGCACGTCTATCTCGTGTAACGATTCTTTTCAGCCGTCGATGATCCCATTCTGCCAAGGTCTTTTTCCGGCCGCACCGCTATCGGAGATTTGGAGTTTTACCAGAAACCTGATATTCTTGGTACACTCTTGAAATGGTCATGCGCGAAAATCCAAATTTCATCGTTACTTCGGAAATGCTATGCCCATCTCTCGTGCGCCGACTATTACTCCCCATTCAAAATCACTTAAATCTTGATAACCTGCCATTGTAGCAGCAAGAACCGATCTAATAGCCTCCTCAGACACCTTGTTGTCTCATATACGCACTGTCGACCGCATCGCGTTACGCTGATTGGTTGCATACCTCCATTATTGGCATACGCCTGACTGTACCAGTTTTTCTGACTGTTCAGTGTAATATTCATTGTCAAAGATACTGAATATAAAGGAGAGATTTTGAATTTATATTAAGTAATAAAATGGAAGGTTTAGTTTAAGAAACTATAATAAAATTTGAGAAACCTGAAAATTTTAATAAATACTATTGAGTTATTAAAAATACTTATTTTGCATATTATTTATGTGACCGGATATCTGGCCGGATAATCCTAATATCCAGCTTCTGCCAAATATCCGGCTTAATAGCCGGATGGGCTGAATACAGGATGTTTACCGGATATCCGTTGCATCCCTACTTCAAAGCTAGGTAGCCGATTCTGAAAAATATATATTTCAAGGAGAATTTTTGTAAAAAGATATATAGCAAAATTCTTTACACCTTTTCTTTTACATATATAATGAATTCAATTGTAGGGTAAGTAAAACATGAAAGCATTATAAATGGTCATATTATCTTTCCGGTAGACATCCGTGATCCATTCTGATATCATATTATCATCGTCAAGAGCTGTATTCTGGAGTTCTACATTGCAGATGACATCAGATACTGATAATGAAGCTGGATATTGGACTCATTTGTAATGTATTTACAATGGATATTATAATACCTCCTTTTGTTGTTGTTAGTAATCCCCTTTTGATGAAGGAGCGTCTGCACCACGTCCACTAGACCCCTGGTCCCATGGCGAAGGGGAGAGAAGCACGTCTCCTTCAAGCACGTGACCACTTACAACACTGCTGAAGCATCTTGGCTGCCAGCCAAGTAAGGTGCTTTAGCAGCATCCGATTAAAGTTCCATCCGAGCACAGACAGAACTTTCGTCTCCAATGATTATAATGTTGTTTGGCATATTTTGAAAGATGAAACTGTAAAAAACTTTTCTTTAGAGACAAAATCTTGGGATTTTGCGATCATTAAATCTGGTGGTCTCGGACCAACAGACCACCAATGATTTTGAATGTTGGTATATAAATTTTTTAGTTTCATGTATGTCAAATAACAAATTTTCAGTTTTGGAAGTAAATATTAACATGGAAAATAGGCACATGTGAAGCCTAGGTCAATTCAATAAGTTATTGCTTTGTTTTTTAATAAACCTGGAATTTACCTGGAAAAGTCAGGGAATTTCATATCTTATGGAGAGTGGCAGCAACCCTGAATATAACATAAAGTATTGTTTTCATGGAAATTTTCTAATTTGAGATTTTGATATATGTTTCAAGGTCTCCTGAACACATTTTGACTATTTTTGGGGTGATGTCTAACTGTCTGTATGACTTTGGTCGATTTCTTGCATACGCGATAGCAGCCACAAATATTAATAGATTTTCACAAAACTTTATATCCAGCTTTGTTATAAAAAAATCTAGAAGTAGATAGAATTTTTTTAAATTCAAACAAAAACTTTATTTAAAATTTTATATTTTTAAAATGTTTTTATATTTTTTTTAATTTATTTAAAATTTTATATATTTTTAACATGGCAGTATAGGACAAAATTTGACATCGTAATGGGTCAATGATCACAAAACTTTATAGTTTCAATCATTGTTGTGAAAAATAGCCGCAATACAATTTTTTTGTTCGTGACGTCATTAAACCCCCTTGGGGGGCAAATTACCTGCCCCTGGGAGGTACATTATCAAGTATGGTATCAATCAAAATTTTTTTCAAGCCCTTTAAAATTAAGGTTAATACTTTATAGTTGTAATCATTTGGACCCACAATACTGATATTTCAAATTTTTATTTGTAAAATTTGAAAAAATAAAAAAAAGAATTCTGGTATGAGAAAGTTGAGTTGAGCCACACTCCAGTTAATTTTCCATATTAATAATGTGTAGGATTGACTAAAGTTGAAAGGGGCGATCATGTCCCTTTTTCCTGGGCTGATCTCATACCTTGTATCCGCACCTGAATAAAAAATGTAAATTGAGAGTATATTTATTATATACTAGCTGGAATCTCAAGTGTTTGCCTTTTCTGCTTATGTGAGATGCTTTTTTTGTATGTATAATACAGGGTTCACACTGTCCTTAAAAACTCCTTAGAACTCTTTAACTTCACTTTCTGTTTTTAAGGGCCCTTAAAACTCCTTATTTTTGCTAAAATCTCCTTAAAAACTCCTTAAAAATTTTACGGTTTTAATTCCGAAATGCAAAAGGAAACCGAACAAATGAATGACACTGCGAAATTGTCACTGTGAGGAATATTATAAAAATATTAGAGATTACTATTATTTTTAAATTTTTTTACCCCAAATCCGAGCTTCATTAGAGGGATCAAAAGTAGAAAAAAAAAAGAAGGGAACCACCCATTTTACTTCTTCTGAATAATATATAATTGAAATATATAAATATGTTTCAAATATAATGTTTATTGCTAAACATGTGCTTGATATCGTTTAAATTTTAACATACAACTTTCAATCGCTATCTGTTTTCATCCAGTTCAATTTTTCTCTAAGCATGGCAGAGCCAATAAAATATGGATTCAAAAACAAGTTTAACTTTAAAGATATATATTTCTTTCACAAAAAATCTGATGTGGGTAGTTCATGACTTTCTTTTCAAACGCAATTTTTTTTTTTGTCTTCAGGGCCCCAGCTTATATGCACTATATGCATAAATTACCCTGATATTTTTCAAGTCACTCATTTCAAATATTATCATCAGGTTATTTTTATAGTGCACCAGTATAAATTAATAAATATTGTACTAAACAAATAAATAATTTAATTAATTTATCATTGTATAAATGGTGAGATTGCGCAATTCATTTTGTACCATTGTGCATTACAAAGTGCACAAGCATCTTTTTCCATCCACCTCCATCCTTTAATTATCTCATTATGCAATAAGCAGACTAAGCTTGCATAATTTCTTATTTCAGTTAATTTTAGAGAAATATTGTGTATAATTAACCAAATATTATACGAGTTAATAGTGATGGAAGTAAGAGGATTTTTATAGTTAACATTCTCATGCAATGCTTTGAATCTCAACTCTTTTTTTTATTTAATATTTAAGGTTTTCAAATTATTATTATACTGAGTTTATTTTAGAACTAGCCATTGTCCCCATGCTTCACCCATTCTTAATGGCTAGTGGCCACTAAATGTTACATCTACACTCTTAATAAAAGTTCTGAATATCTAAATCTGTTTCAGTTTTATACAAAAAAATATGGATTGGCACACATTTTGAGAGGTAAAATGATGTACATTTTTTTAAAATCCCTTTGTATCATCATGCCTAATTGGAATTTTCGATTTTTTCATTGATCTGGAAGCTAAGACTGATCGAATGACCCCAAAGCCAAGATTCTGGCTCAAGTGAAAGTACTTGGATCATTTTGAAAAGTTGTTATAAATTGCTTAATTATTAATTTGCATCTTTGCCTCTAATTTGAAATTTTTGAAATATTAGATTTTCCCTTTGACCTGAAAAATTAAACCAAAACCAAGATTCTTACTAAAGTGGCAGTGCTTGATAATTAGACAAAGAGGCTTTGAGTCTTTTTCTATTATTCCTTTGCACTATCACCCTTAATTTAAAATTTTAGCCTTTTCCCTTTAGTTTTGAAGCTGAGATGGATTGGATCATATCAAAACTAAAATACTAGCTATAGTGGAAGGACTTGATAATTTTGATACATCATCCACTCACTCAGTCAGTTTAGTGCATATTATATAGATATATTTTTTAATTGATAATATGTTAAAAAATAAATAAAGTAAAGATTAATTAATAAAAATTTTGTGAGCATTTGTTTATTCTTGTGCAGAATTTTTATATATGTAAATTTGTGATAAAAAGACTTGAAAAAAACCTTGTAAACTTGTGATAAAATGACTAAAATGAATGAATTTCCACTGCTACAAATCATTCAAATTGTGCATTTATCTGCTATAAAACTGATACTAAACTTAGATTTATATGCTACAAAATGGATATGAATCTTAGTTTTACCCGATACTTATTTATGTGATTAATGTATAGCACTTGATTGTATATTGGAAATATTTAAAGAAATTTGTAATTTAAGCAGCTGCACAGGTGTTAATTGTTTTGGAGCATATTTTTCTTTGGAAAATAATGCTGATATAAACTAGAGGGTTTGAGCATGTAAACTCCTTAAAAATTTGTGATATGCCATTAAAAACTTCTTAATTTTTGTTTTCAAAATAGAGTACAAACCCTGTAATAGTCAATCTGGAAAATAATTTAATCAGTATTTGGATTAGGGGAACAGTATGCAATTTAAAAATTATATTTTTGAAGTTAAGGTACTTGAAAGCTGAGTGCACAAACAGTGGTGCTAAAAAAAAAATTGTATCATCCCGAAAATTTCAGTATTTTAAAAATAAATGTTTAATATAGCTTAACAAACCTGAATGTTGCATCAAATTTTTAGTGCATTGACCCTTATCTGAAAATTTCAAGTGTCACTACCCTCTAGTCATTATTACAAGACAGCAGACATTGCTTCATATTATCTCTAAAATTTAATAAAATATTTTTTTTTTAATTATGAAAAACTCTATTAAATGTTTTATAAAATAAGAATACTACATATTTTTCTGTATTGTTAAATTTTTAATAAAAAAAGAATGTCACATATTTTATACATACATTCCCAAATGAATAGTTTGTGCATTACTGTATATCCTCCTCTTTAATATATTCATCAATGTTAATACAATAAATGTTACTTTTTTTAAATGTGTTAGTATCTTTTTTCTTCATTAAAGTCAATATGTGGGTGATGCAATTTTTTTTTTAGCACTATAAATTACCACATGCATAGTTTTTACTTTCCCTATATACATAGTATAATGTATAGGGAAAGTATTGTGATAAGGACAAAAATTCGAATTCAAGCTTTTGATGAAAGAACACATTTCAAGCATCTCTGAACTCAAATCAATCGTTTTGCAGGTGATGTCTGTGGAGCCTATATTTTTCTCAAAACAATGGAGCATTTCGAATAACATTTGACACAAAAATTATAATTGGTAATTACCAGAAGAAGAATTTTAAACGCAATCAAATATTTAAAACACCTCTAAATTTTCTAATGAAATTTTGAAAAATTCTTCAAAAATCGAATTCTTCAATAATGTTATGTAAATAATCATTTCTTATGTAATTTTTCATTAGAAAATGATTGACACTAATTTTAGAATTAGCGTGAACCGTTCTCGAGATATTGCACTTTTTCAAATAAATTTATCAAATCTCTAAATTAAAAAAAATTTAAATATTCTGAAATATGTTCACTCTTTATATGTGATATTATGAAATAAATCAGAGATTTCATGGTTCTTCTTTTTCTTACTTTTTAAAAATTATTTGTACTATTCTACTTTTACACATTTGAAAGCTTGTTTTTTGCTTGTGTGACTAATTACGGATGTATTAAAAAAATGTTTGGGGAGTTTATGATATGATGTATGGAACAGTGGCGGCCATTGGGGGCGCCGCGAGTACGCGCGACACCATTGAGTAAACATCCCAAATTATTTTTTTAGTTATACAGATTTATTACAATTTCTATTGAAAAAATCTGAATTTTTGGTTCAATTAATTGGAGAATTATTACAAATAAGTTATGAAAATGCCACTAGATGGCAGCACTACACCTTTCTTCGGAGAACGTCGACTCACGAAAGCTGTATTGCACAGAATTTTCAACACATAGGGGAAAATATAGGGATATTTTTAAAGCCGCGTCCCTACTATCGACATTTCCTGAGTGAAAGAACGGTATAGGAGCAATATTAGAAATTTGGCGTGAAAAAAAACCAGACATTGCAGATTTACTAGTAGATTGTGTCGCGGGAATGAGCGTGCCCCCGCCAAAAAGAAACAGAGGAGTAGAAAAACATGAAGAGGGACTTCTCAAATTGGCTCAGTTTCGCTAATTTGGCTTCAATTTTCTACATTTAAGAATGTGTTTGTTCTCATTCTCGTATTTGTTATAAATTTGGAAGTTTAAATAAACATTTGAACAAATGAGAGAATTAAGTGTACGTGTGTGGTGATGGGAAGGGTGTGTGTGTGTGTGTATGATATTTTAGGGGTTTCTGGCCATCGTGAATAAAGTGTCTTGTTTAGGACACTCAGTTTGAGGGATCGTTTGTCCCACCCAGCTGTCTTAATTATTGAAGTTGTTTCGCATTTCGTCATTTCTGATGTAGTTTGTCTGTTGTTCTGTTCTTCCGGAAGGGATTTATTTCTATGCTCTGGTTGATCTGCTGGTGACGAATTTCAATATGTTTGACTTCAAAATAATTCTTTAAACGTCACGAGTTTCCAATTTTTGGCACACTGGGACATATAGGCTATTTTTAGTGACACTTTCATATATGTGTTGTTTCGGACATTTAGTTTGAGTTGACTTACCCAGCTGTCTTACTTTTTCAGCTATTTAACATTAAAAAATGTCTAAAAATTAAAGAAATTCTAAGTATTTGTTAAAAAACTTAAAAATTAAATTTTCAACATGATCCTTTTATCTGACGTCGTTTTTCTGGAAATTTTGGCCAGACCGCTGGCGACTATATTGGTAGCCCCCAAATTGGCTCTAGACTTATAATATTGGCCCTCGGCTTATATTTAAATTGAAGTAGCCCCCAAATTTCTTATCTCGCCTTCTAATTCAGCGAGTTTGATTCTAATCATGGTTATAGTCTCTGCACCTTCTGTAGGTGTCACCTAAATATATATTTTGTGCCAAGCCCCTGGACGCAACTTTTAGCTTAGCTCCCTCAATTTTACATCTCGTTTCCTAACTGAGAGATTTTGGTTCTGCTAGTGGCTATAGCCTCTGCACCATTTGTTCACGTCACCTGGATATGTATCTTTGTGAGAAATCCCTGAGATTAACTTTTACTTCAGTTACGCCCCCCCCCCTCCAATTTCCCACCTCACCTCCTAATTGAGCGATTTTGGTTCTGCTAGTAGCTATAGTCTCAGCAGCATTAGCACATGTCACCTGGATCTGCATTTTTATAGTGATAAATCTCTGAGCGTAACTTTTACTTCAAATAGCACCCCCCCCCACTCACACACACACACTTATCCATCTCGACTCCTAATAAAGCGATTTTGATTCAGATGGTGGCTATAGTCTCTGATCCACATGTACGTATTAACTTGATATACATATTTGATGGATATAATATACATACGTTTTTTGAATCAACCCCTGGACTTAACTTTTAGTTTAACTAGTCCCCATAATTTTACATTTCAATTCCTAATTGAGCGATTTTGATTCTGCTGGTGACTATATAGTCTGAGCAACATTTGTACATTTCACTTGGATACACATATTTTTGTGTCAACCCCTGGGTATAACTTTTAGTTTAACTAGTCCCCAGAATTTTACATATCTGCTTCTAATTGAGCGATTTTGGTTCGGCTTGTCGCTGTAGTGAGTTTCTCTACCATTTGTACGTGTCACCTGGATATGCAACTTTAATATGGCAAATCTCCGAGCGTAACTCTTACTTTGGTTACCCCCCCCCCCCCAATTTTCTATCTCGCCTCCTAATTCACCGATTTTGATTTTACGGGTGGCTATAGTGTCTGAACCATCAGTACGTATCGCCAGAATATGCATATTTTTTAGTCAACTCCCTGGGCATAACTTTTAGTTTAACTAGCCCCTACAATTTTACTTAAATTAGGACTATGTAATGTTTTTCACTAGGAAAGATACGTTCCATGTGTCCAGACTTTTTATGAACAAGCGAGCAGATGGGAGGTACGTTATTTTACTTAATACATCCGTCGTTTATATTTTTAATACTCCCGTTGCTATGCCCAAAATACGTATATGTATATACATATGCTTTATATATACATATATATACATATATATATAATATATATGATATATATATAAATAATATATATATATATATATATATTTATATTACTAACATATATATAGGCATAAATACATAGATGAGCGCCCCCCTCTACATGTCGCTCACGAGCCGCCACTGGTATGGAACAAAGTGAAGAAAATTGGTCTGATAGTCTGTTTTTATGAAAAAGTGCTAAAATTTGTAATTTTTATGTAAGAGTAGTAAAATTTGTGATTTTTTAAGTAAAAGTGCTAAAATTCATACTCTAAAAAGAAGTGCAAAACTTCATCATTTTTGAGAAAGGATGCTAAAATGCAAGATCAGTAAGATAGTTTTTCCTAGTTTTAGCATTTTTAAATGAATTACTGCAAATTTTAGCACATCTAAATAGCGAATTTCGGCACTTTTAAATTACATTGTGCATTTTTGTGCTTTTGAATGAAATTGTGATTTTAGCACTTTTAAATTAAATGGCGTATTTTAGCACTTTCAAATAAAATTGCATATTTTAGCACTATCTAAAAAGTTGTGAATGTTAACACTATTTAAAAGAAATCGTTCCTTCTAAAAATCATGAAATTTAGCACTATTTAAAGAAATGCACTTCTTAGCATTCTTTCTCAAAAATTACGACTTTTGATGCTTTTTTAAAAACATTTTTGAGTTTTAGCACTCTATCTAAAAATCGGAAATTTCAGTCCTCTTTCACGACTTTCATGAAAATGTTTCATAAAAGTGCTTTTTTGTAAAATTAATGCTTTTTTATAAAAATTACAAATTTTAGCACTTTTTAATATAAATCACAATTTTAGCACTTTACATTAAAGATTGTGACAATACCAAATCTTGCTACTAGTTAGGTAACTTTGATTTTCACTAAGTAAGAACACACAAAAAAAAATTAGCAATGTAATTGATGATCGATTCTTGTGTTGTGCAATAATGTGTGCATAATTATGTTGTTTAATTTCCCCCTTAACTTTCATTTTATTGCAATGTGTTATTTCCTAAAATTGCAATAAAATACAGTATTGTTGCTTCCAACTTTTGTGCCTTTGATAATATGATTAATGCTTTCATTTCATATGTATTCCCACTCGGGATGTATCCTTATGAGCTGTTTCAAAATCTGATGTACTGTTTTAATCAATTAAAAATGTTAATATTTTCATGTTAATACTTCCAGAAATTTTTTTAATTCTCATTTCTTTACTTCAAACTGCTACAAAAAGTTTTATTTCTGTAAAATGGCATTCAATGAGCCAATTTTCTTGCTACAAATTAAAAAATTTTCTGCTCCAGATCAAGTTTTATTGCTTGGAATTCATAGAAAATGTGTTCTTTGCTGTTCTAAAAGCACTGTACAACTATGAGATTATTGTGATAGGCATATTTCAGCACTATATTTACGGGCAAAACCATTAATTGAGGGGGGGAGGGGAATGAGGGGGAAATTAAAATTCCTACTTTTTACTATTTTCTTTTTTATATCAGAATTCTTGTTTTTGTTACTTTTTTTTCTTGAAAAGTTTGCAATCCCTGAATACATTTGTTAACATTATTCTTGTGGATCTATTTTGTTTCATTCACAAGAGAAGAAACTTTGTAATAGTTTTGTATTCGCCAACAGTCATTTATATATAAGAAGTACTCTTCTCTCCATTTGTCTGTAATGCTAGGTGATAAATTTGGCAACTTAGTGACTCAATTGGTGAAATATCACAAACTTGGCTATATTTCACCCTAGAATGATGAAAATATAGTCAAAATTGCGAAAATTATACTAAGTTAACGAGAATGATGTCATATTGATGAATTAATTATGAAAATATTTTAATATATGGACTATATTGCTTATTGCAGATGTTATCAATATTCATAATTGTCAATTTAGAGTTGCATGAAATATAATTTAATCTGGTATTTCAAAATAGTTTTACATGTTGTCATCTGGAAAAGTGCCAAATGTACAATTCAACATTAAAAACATTGTGCGGTAGATCTTATACATCATATTTTCATTGTGAAAGAAGTAAATTCATTCCATTATATAGGGAAAGTCAGGTGCTTACCATATAAGATTTTTTTTTTTATGACTGCAGATTTTAATATCATAGTATTTTTATTAAGGAATTAAATTAACAATTTTGAATAAAAATAAATAATGCAATTTAAAAAAAAAAAAAAATTCAAATTGATCATGCAAAATATTAGAATAAATATAATACAATTTTAATAAATATATTATGGTGGTTATTTTAAAAATAGTTAAATCTAAATCATTTATTTTGTTTTATTATTTTGTCACATTGTTATTTTTTGTGTTTTTAAATTGTTTTACAATGTTTCTGATATCTAGGTACTCCAAGAATAACAAGCAACAACTTTTTCTTTCTTTTTAAGCACAATCTGTAAATTAACGACTTTATTGACAACTTTTTATATTTAATTTTAGGTGGACACAGCTGTTCTATGGTGATGGAACTGCTTCTTCTCACAGAATGAATAGTGAAGAGAGTTCAATTGATTCTGTAGAAATTGCATTGCACATGGATAAGGTTTATTTTTATAACTAAATTTTTAATTATCCTTTTGTGTTTCATAAGCCCTTTACTATATGGCTGAATTTCTGATAATTGTCAATTTTCAGGTTAATTTTCTTTTAACTTCATGGTTTCTAGAAACTTTTGCTTGAAATAGTTCTTGGTAATGTTTTTTAAGATTTCTAATAGATGAATGATTTTGATGCACATTTTGAATGTAAACTTATGAATGTAAACTATAAAAACATAATTTATTTCAGTGGAACTTGTTTATTTGTCCCAAAAATGGATAAAATATAAAAAAATGATTTTTTTTTGCACACCAATTCAAGTAAACAAATCAAACATATAATTTCTAATGTATAATGTGTAAATATTGGGTAATTATTTTGCAAAAATATAATTTTTCTTAATGAAATTCCTCTTTAGGTGTAAATTTTTAGAGTTAACATTTGTAAATAGATTTTATTGGCCTTAATTTTGCAAATAGATAACATCATTCAAGGTTGATCTTTTCAGAGGTTTTTATAATACTCTAATAATTTAATATATTTTTTAATGAAGAACATTTTTATATCACTTGAATCCCACAGCATCGCCGAAATGACTATTTATATGAGAGGGCTACTTATTCAGTATTATTATAATAATGCAATATACATTGAACCATTGAAAAGAAACTTTTATTTTTTTACATAAAAAATTAACTAAAATATTTTACAAGAAATGGCAAAAATTCTGGTAAAAAAGGACTACCCATAAGAGGAGGGTACGGGCACCACTCAAGTGTGGGGTGGACCTCCAATATATTTAAAGGATATTTGAGGTTATTCTGTATTTGTTTTATATCACAAAACCACTATATACATTTAAAGGAAAAGAAGTATTTTGTTTTTAATCATGTTTATATTAAAGGAAATTAGTAACTTCCATTGAAAACACACACACACAAAATCATTAAATTTTTTTTTCTGGTTTTCTAGTTTTTCTGGATTTCAGAATTCCAGATAATTGGTCCATTATTGTACTAATAAATTACGCAAATGGTAAAAAAAAGTTAATTTTACCCCATTTTTAGCTTTATTTGAACATTCTGTAGGCTTGAATACTACAATTTTACATATGAATGCAAGGGTACTGAAAGGTGTACAAAAAACAATCAAATTAGCTCTGAATTCATCATCTGTAGTACCTTAAACTGACATAAAGTAGTGTATAATGGTTTCTAAATCTCCAAGAACTTGTGCTTTATTTGGTGGTGAACGAATTTCTTCATTTTTACTTTCATCACTAGAACTTTCGCACTTTTCTTCTAAAAAATTTTGTAGCTTAATACTTTATGGTCACTTGAGAATATACTGCAACATTGTTATACATATTTATGTAGTCATTTATGTCAGGAACAATACATCCACTGTCATTTATAATTTCTAATAAATTCAGTAATGAGTGGGGGGTCAGCATTCTCATTTTAGACTTCAATTTATTTGTCATCAGACACAATAACTGTCTGTTTAAAGACATTCTTCAATATTTGAAATTGAATCATAACTTCTGTTTTATACCTTTTGTATAGTGACAAGTTATTGGGAGTATCATTTAAATTAGCGATGAGTAATAAAGGGTGTAATTGCATTGTCATCTATGGAAGGTAAATAGGACTGAAAAAAATGACAACTTACCTGGAATGCCAAGTTATCCAGGTGATGACATATCAAGGTTTTTGTTTAATATAGGGTTACAAGGGAATTACTGTGGATTTGTCCTTATTCACATGTCATATTGTTAATGCCGGATTCTGATTAACAAACAAAAGTATGACAAAATCAATGAAGTGAAAATCCCCTTTGCATTTTTTCAGATATTTTAATACTTTTCTTTGCATTATTAATAGGATTTTCTTTTACTGGTATTTCTTATTTTTACATTTTCTTATGTTTATTTTAAACTAAAAATGCCAAAATTTGTTTTGCTAATCATAATTTTTCAGAAATTCAGAGCAGGGAGTGACTGAAATCATTCCAAAGAGATGTTTTTTTTTCTGTACTTCAAACGGGATTTAAGATACAGTGCCATATCATCATGGAGCGGGATGGAGTGATCACTCTAGAAGGCCGAACAAAAAGGGGGCATGCTGAACATAGTTTTGGTTTAAGAGCCAACAATTATACACTATGGGAAAGGATGCCTTAAAATTATTCCCTCTAGGGTGTAAAAAGTCTAGTTACGCCAATGTCAATTGTAATTTCCATCATATAATTTGAATATATTCTTCTTGAAACTTCATAGTTAACAAAGTGTTGTTGTTGTTGAGACCCAGACCGTCCGACCTACCAGAAAGGTGTAAGGTAACTGTATGGACGGCCGGGAAGTGCCACCCAATTTAGACCGGAACCCAGTGGGGGAGGCATCCACAGGGACCGTACCCTCCTTCCCCTACCACCAACCTCTCGGAAGGACTTACGGACCCACATGTTTAACGTGATCTTACTCCGCATGAACACGGCGGCATTTGTGGCAGCGTGCAAATCTAGCGCGCAAACCACGGGGATACCGCACCCGAGATGGCCAACAGCACGCAGCGTTCCGAGGTGGTCACCCATCAAGTACTAACCGTGCCCGATGCTGCTTGACTTCGGTGATCTAACGAGAACCGGTGTTTTCAGCACGGTACGGCCGTTGGCCCTAGTTAACAAAGTGTGAATCATCTCCTGAGTTTTATTGCATTTACTATGTTTTGGTGTGAAAAAAACTAAATGTTATGTTTAAAATAAAATAAAGACAATCAACTTTGGTAAATTAAAATGTCTTTAATCTTTATGACATAATTAAAATTACAAATCCAGAGCACTTTCAGATGTCACTATGTCCTTCATCAGTGGCAAAGTAAATTGTTGAGTGACGAACATGAGTTCTTATACTCAGCCCACAACTGTGAGACAGGATTTGCAGAGTGATCTTTTTTAAAGAAATCAATACATTTAAAAATCAATCAATACAATTACAAAATTTCAATTCCAAAATACATAAATAACAGTAGATCATAAAATACAGGGTAACCAATAAATGTGTCATCAAAAGCAAAGAAAAATGTACTATATATTCAAAAAATGATACAAGGGTTTAATGCACAGTGAGTCGAGAATGAGATGACAAGCAAGACTGAGGGTCTATACAGGATCGAATTACAAATGGAGTCACCGTGAATATAAATGAAAAATGATTCATAAAGTAAAGTAAAATATTATGGGGGTTATTGCAACAAATTAAGAGAAGTTTTATTGGACATAGGGTTAAAATAATCTTTAATAATAAAATGAAATAGAGCTGTAGACAGTTTTTTACTTTTAATATCATGAGCATGCTCAGATAAATAAATATTGACAGTTTGCTTAGTACTACCAATATAGAACTTACTAGCCGAATACCCGTTGAAAATCAATGGTCTCACAATAAGCAACCCCTGAATAATGTAAATTTTTTAATAATTCGTATTTCACATTTATTTGACAAATCGAATATTTTGGTGTGCAGAACCCCCTAAAGAAGAAAATATTAGGAAACTTAATTTGCACATTTCTTCCTTTTGAGTTATCTACCCGTACACCACATTAAAGTCTATCTCATCCCGTGGCATCCATATTTTATTATTTCTCTTTCTAACTGTTTTCTGTGAAGCACATCCATAAATGAACAATTTTGAAAAACTCTGTCTTGGGTTTTTTATCAGATGATTGACCCATATACCAAATATCAAGCCTCTATCACATTTAAAAGGAAGTGTGCCTCATAAATTCAGAAAATCGAACATATTAGTATGCGGCACCACTTAAAGTAGTAAATATTGGAAATATAAAATTTCACACTTTCTTTCTTTCAAACTATCTACCCAAACACCAAATTTGAAGTCTATCCTATCCAGAAGCATGTTTTTTCTATTTCTTCACCTTTCGAACGTTTTTCTGTGTAACACCCCATTAATGAACATTTTTGTCAAACCGTATTCATGTTTGGTTTTTTTGCCAAATGGTTAGCCCATTACTAAATTTCAAGCCTCTATCACATTGTAAAGCAGGCGTTTTTCATTTGTTCGGCAAATCGAACATTTTAGTGAGTGGCACTTCCTACAATAGCAAATGTTGGAAAACTGAAATTGCACACTTTCTTTCTTTCCAACTTTTTACCCGTACACCAAATTTGAAGTCTCTATCTCATCACGAAGCATGCTTTTCTAGCATTTCACCTTTTGCATGCTTTTGTGTGGAGTACCCACCCCCTTAAATATACATTTTTGAAAAACTCTATTCTTTTTGTGATATCTCTCACATGATTTGCCCATACACCAAATATCAAGCCTCTATCACGTTTTAAAAGGGGCTTTTCTCCTTTATTCCGAAAATCGAACATTTTGGTGTGCAGCACCCTGTAAAGTAGAAAATATTGGTAAACTGAAATTGTACACTTTCTTCATTCCAAATTGTCTACTCTTACACCAAATTTGATATCTCTATCTCATTCCGAAGCATGGTTTTGTATCAATTCACTTTTTGAATGTTTTAGTCTGGAGCACCTCCTTAAATGAACATTTTTGAAAAACTATATTCGTCTTTAGTGTTTTCGTCAAATGATTAGCCCATATACCAAATTTCAAGCCTCTATCAAATTTTAAAGGAATCTTTTCTCATTTATTCTTTAAATCGAATTATTCTTTAATCTTGGTGTGCGGCATCCCCCTTAAGTAGAAAATATTGGAAATCTGAAATTGCACACTTTCTTCCTCTTTTTGTGATTTTTATCAGATAATTCACTCATATACCGAATATTAAGCCTCTAACACGTGTTAAAAGGGGCATTTCTCCTTTATTCCGAAAATCGAACATTTTGGTGTGCGGCACCTCCTAAAGTAGAAAATATTGGTAAACTGAAATTGTACACTTTCTTCCTTCCAAACTATCTACCCTTACATGAAATTTGATATCTCTATCTCATTCCGAATCAGGGTTTTTTATCAATTCACTTTTCGAACGTTTTACTCTGGAGCACACCCTTAAACTAACATTTTTGATAAACTATATTTGTATTGATTGTTTTCGTCAAATGATTAGCCCATATACCAAATTTCAAGCCTCTATTAAATTTTAAAGGAGCCTTTTCTAATTTATTCGGTAAATCAAACATTTTAGTGTGCGGCTCCTCCTTAAGTAGAAAATATTGGAAATCTGAAATTGCACACTTTCTTCATTTCGAATAATTTACCCATACACCAAATTTGAAGTCTCTATCTTATCCCAAAGCATGCTTTCCTATCATTTCACTTTTCGAACCTTTTGGTGTTGAGCACCCCCTCTAGAGAACATTTTCGAAAAATTCGATTTTTCCAGGGGGTTTTATCGAACAACCGAGCCGTGTACCAAATTGCAAGTCTCTCTACTCGGGAAGTGCCTAAAAAAAGCGTGACAGACAGACAGACGGACAGACTGACACTTGGTAATTAGTATATATAGATATTTATTTTCGGGAGATAACAGGGGGCAATATACACCCCAGCATGACACAGGAAATTACTCTTACCCTTACATTTATCTGAATGCATGCTACTAAATGAAGAGGTAACAGTAGTGTAGGTTTAAACATAAATTCATGGCAAAATTAAAATTCAGACCCTCAATTTCACTTGGCGTCTTATTCTCTACTCTCTGCATGTTAATACAAACTCACTGCGTGTTAATTCATGACAAAATTAAAATTCAGATCCTCAGTTTTGCTTGGCGCCTTGTTCTCAACTTACTGCATGTTAAACAATTGTATAATTTTATGGATATATAGTACATTTTTTCTTTATTTTTGACAACACATTTATTGTTTAACCTGTATTTTATGATCTACTGTTATTTATGTATTTTGTAATTAGGATGTTCTTAAATGTATCGATACTTTAAAAAAAGATCAATATGCAAATCTTGTCTTATGGTTGTGGGCTGTGTACAAGAGTTCATGTTCGTCACTCAACAATTTACTCTGCCACTGATGAAGAACCTAATGATCTCCGAAAGTGCTCTGGATTTGTAATTTTAAGTACGTCATAAATGGTGTTATTATTAAAAAACATTTTAATTTTCCAAAGTTTGTTGTCTTTATTTGATTTTAAAGTTTTTGCTAGATTGATGGGTTTCCATACAATTTAATTAATGTTATGTTTTTACAATTTATTCTTAAACTGGCAAAAATTGTAACTTTTTATTGTATTTGTCTGTATCATGTAAGGAATTTTTTTATGCAGCTTTCAACTACTTTAATAGTCTGCATTTCAAGCTCTTTCATGCTTTACTTTTATTTTGATTACAAAATAGGTGCAAATAATTTGAGTGGAATATTTTCGATAGATGTGACAGGGTGATTTCTCTTCCCCACAGTGACAAAATTAGTTTATTTCAATGGTTGTGTCATAAAATATTCAGATCTTAATTTAGATTAAATAATTTATATTTGTAGAAGTGATCATTAAAAGAGTTAGGGTTTAATGCATTAAACTTAATTTGTCCTTGTACAGTGCTATACATAATCATATATGCTTTCAACAAATAACCCACCTTTTTGCAGTATCCGGTATCAACTTATAAAGAAGCATAATTTCTAAAAGTTAAAACATTAAAATTCAAAAACTACAATAATAACTTTGTTTTCTTTATCTAATTATTTATTGCAACTCTTCATTAACATTTTCTAATTTTATAACTCGTATTCATTAAGTTTCAATTTAACTTGGAGGCAAGTGTGTGGTGATGTATTTTTATAATAAATTGATTCTTAAAAATGTGAATTCCTCATGGGAGCTAAAAGGAGTATCTGTTGTGGTTGCTGTACAGGTTTTGCTTGCTCCTTTGTGTAAGTCATCATGACTAGGATCATCTTTGTGGTGGCAACACTTCGTTGATGCTGCCTATACTGACTTTTATTTTAAAATTTTTATATCATTTTCTCACCAATGACATCGTTGATTTTCCATTATCTAATCCTTCAATTGATTTTTTGTATTAAGCTCTTGAACTTTGCTGGTTCCTCCTTCATTTCTCCCTCTTGTATCTCTCTGATCCCATTGCTGGTGCAAGAAAGTTGTCACTGGCCGAAGATACACTGGGCATGCTTGAGGTTTCCAGGCCTGCAAGAAGCACATGACCTTTCGACGTGTATGGGAATTCTTTATTGCCACACATAAATTTATTTGAATTATCTGTCAGTTACTGGTGACTGTCTGACTGAGTACATTGTTTGACGTATACAAAGTTTGCCACCTTTTGGTACTTGTTGTTTTGTACCACAAATGCCTTATAGGCAGTAGCCTTTCTAAAAAAAAAGAAAAAAACTTCAGTCACCACAGATTGTTTGTGGAAAAAGGAGTGGGGGGGTTGGCAGTGAATATCACTACCACAGTCCCACTCGATTATGCAATTCGACGCTCTTGCTCTAACGGCCTACTGGATAATCCGATTAACAATAGGATGTCAGGAATCATTTGTACTTAACTTTTTAGCCTGTAGATGGTGGTACATCGTTACCCCTAATATTACGTTCTGTGTGTGCATGATGTGTTCCAATGAGTAATTTACATGTTATCTAACGAGCAATTTACATGCTATTTTTTTGTAGTTATAATTTATATTTGTGTGTATTTTAACGAACAATTGACATTGTTTTGCATACATAGGTATTGTAGTATACCATATTGCAATTCAAGACATGGAAAAGCAATCAATGTTTCATTCTGACTCATACCTTTGTGTTAGATGGCTGAAATTAAATTCAAAAGAAACTTTTACAGTCAATAGTAGATTAGGTTCATCTGTTGTATGCAGTAAGCATTTCAAGTCAGATGATTGATAATGTGCAGGGTAGTAAAGCTAAAAGGGGTTTTCTAGTATTTTGGAAGAGTATCTTAGCTACCAAGTGCCAAAAGTTTCAAAGCCACACACTTCTGTCTCTGAGGTAGAGAATAAAAATGAGATTTTTTTTGTTTCACCTTATCTTTGTAAACTTATAGTATCGATTACAGGAAAGACATTTTCGATTCCTACCACCTGGGGTCAGAGAAAATAGGTCTGAAAAGTATTTCTTTATTCTCCAGTAGCCCCTCCTCGATGACCTAGAAGGCTGAATCTTTGCAAAATTGAAGTATTGACCACGGGCCAGAATCTAATGAACTATAATTTTTTATTCCTCCCATGGACAGATCAGCCAAATGTGTGTATATGTGTGTGTAGGGGAAGGGGGAAAATATGCATTACTCAGGGGCCTGAGCTGGATTAATAATTTATGAAAATACCATTAACTTATAAAATAGGGGAAGTAGGAGGGCTAGTGCATTTGCTGAATAGGAGTCCTATAATTCTATCAACAGCACTGCTCCACAGAGGCGGAGAAAATTGTATTGGAAAAATTTTCCAGATCTTCTGAAGAACTCCCCCCCACCCACCCACCTGTTAACATATATCGCACACTAATAGTATTGATCACTGGGCAGGACCTAGTGGAGCTGGATTTTTATTTTCTCACTCAGAGGATGGAGGAAATTGAATGCCCCTCTCTTGGGTGAACCAGAAGACACACATATAGTATCGACCACCACATGACAGAGCCCAGAATGAAGCCGAATTTTCGACTTCTGCCCATGAGTGGAATTTTTTTTCTTCGAAGAGTCTTTCCAGACTCCCAGTCTGTGATCTAGAGGGCAGAATCCTTGCACACATATGGTATCAACTATGGGACAAAACCTAACAGAGTTGGATTTTCAATTTTTTTCATGGACAAAGCCATCAAATGGGGGGGGGGGGAGCAAAAATATGCATCACCTAGGAGCCAACTCCACATAAACATTTTATAAGAAATAGTAATTGACTTATAAAATATAAGGAGTATGTAAACAAATTAGTTATATGTAGATTATGCACATAATTGAGATAAATTTATAAGCTGGCAAGTAAACTGAAACAGCAGAACAGTTTAATTTAATTCTGCTGTTATAAAATTCCTATCTGGCTACATGAGTATGTATTAATATAAAGTTCTTATTTGTGAAACTGTTTTAAACAGTGTTGACTAAAATTAATATACATATAATTTTTCAAAGTTTGTATTCAAAAAGGCTAGGAGAAAAAAAAATATATATTTACCTGTGCCTCTTAAATGTGGTAGTATATAGATACACCATTCATTATGATTAGCTCAGATTTATTGATATGATCCTGATATGCATGTAATAGGTGGGTATTGCAACCACCAATTTTAGCAATATACAAATTATATCAATTTCAGAAATTAACAGTTAAACCTACACATTTAGATTTTGCTTCACAGTAGGGACCATCATGTTCTTTGGTAGAGACTGTGATTTTCAGGATTTTAAAAACCATCCACATTTAAGGCAATGAGCATCTTTAGTTATTTTTAATAGATTCAAGGGTCTATGCTGTGTTTATTAGGTGTTTTAAAAAACTCTTTCCTTGTATAAACATTGTCAACATATTGTCATTGCTGCTTGAAAACATTCAATTATTTGACGCTTTGTCTTTCTCCCCAAATTGTTTTACTTTTGATTCCTAAGCCTGAATTGTAAAGCATTTGTTCTCTTCAAAAATGACTAACTATATTAATTTTATTCCATTTGATTTTTTTGAATATATTAATCTGATTTTTTACAGGGTGTCTGTTCATGGTTAAGAGCTATTTTCTTAATAAAGTATGTATATTTATTTATTAGATTTTCTTTATTTACTATTGGAAAGTGTTATTTACTTTTTTTAACTTTCAGAGATGATCAGATTTTAAAAAGGAATGGAACTGATGCAATCCAATATCTATCATTTCAAAGGCATATCATTGTATTTTTAGCAATAATATGCTTAATCTGTCTGACTATAGTTCTGCCTGTCAATTATCAAGGAGATTTAGGTGAGTTTGTTTAAATGAACTTTATTAAATCTTTTTAGTTTAATTTCATATTTAAAATCTAAATTGTTGATTTTTTTAATATTTTGGTTTCTCCTCTGAATTTATTCATAGTATTCATTCATCTGTGAAGATATCAGATGATCAATTTATCTATAAATTGCATTTCCTTTCAAGTTGAATAAAGTATTTTCTTTTTCATACTGACTGGTTGTCTTAGGGTCACAAAATGTCATGAAATGAGAAATTAGCTATAAATGTTCTAAAAATATCAAAAGAGGAAAAACAAAATCATGAATTTTTTTATCAAAGTTTTTCTTTCTAAACTTAGAAATTGCATTTAATAATCAAAATTACTTACTCTAAATTATGATGTTTCTTCTTCTTTGACCCAGATCATCCGACGTACCAGAAAGGTATAAAGTATCTGTTTTGACGGCCGGGAAGTGCCACCGCAGTTTAGACCGGAACCCAATGGGGGAGGCATCCACAGGGACCGTACCCTCCTTCCCCTACCACCAACCTCTTGGAAGGACTTATGGACCCACATGTTTAACATGATCGTACTCCGCGTGAACACTGCGGCAGTTTTGGCAGTGGCGGGAATCAAACCTGGGCCGCCTGAATGCAATTCTCATGTGCTGACCACTGGGCTGTTGCCCCCCTAAATTATGATGTTTGAACTCTCAAACCATCACTGCATTCAAAGCTGAAGTGTTGATACATGCTAGACAGTGAACTATGCCGACCATCTAATTACCAATGGCATGAAGGCTCTTATAGATATATGAAGGCTGGCGTATGAGCTGCTATAATAGTTTCCACTCTGGGGCAATTTATTTTTATTATTGGGTTAATATACTTATTATTTTTAAATTATAGCACATGTATTATAATGATATGCAATTTCTTTATAGATGATATGCAATATTTTGTTTTGCTACAGTTGCTGGTGGCTTGTGAAAAATTGATAGTTATAAAATCTACTTTTTAAGTTTAATAAGTGGGCAAAGTAATATGCTATAAAGGCTACCTTTAACTGTTGCATGCTATAACCTTAATGATGTATTAATAATTGTTTCAAAAATAAGTCAAACTGGTATTTTCTTAGCTTATGTCAAAATAATTTGGTCTATATAATGCAATTTTCTTTCTTTTCTAAATATTTAAATTAATGCTAGAATTTTTATTTCACTAAAAATATTTTGTATCATTGTAGTTGATGATGATAGCAGATTTGGAAGAACTACTCTTAGTAATTTAGATCCTGCGTAAGTATTATATAGCAATTATACACTTCTCACAACTGAAATCGCAACACCATGAAGAAATTGATATATCCTTATGAAATATACAGAATATAATTATAACATGGAGATGTGCAAATGATCAAAAAATCATACCTGGAAAATGAAAGCATGGAACTTTATTGACATTAGATCAATATGGAATAGAAGCGGCTATGTAGTCTTGAATACTATCAGGCATCCCGTCAATGGGATAATCAATGATGTTCTGAGGGATGACATTCCACACAGCATGAAATTGGGCTTGTAACTGAACATGGTTTGCTGGAATTGGGAGTTCTCTTAATTGGCAACCCATGATGTCCCAGATATGCTCAATTTGCGACAAATCTTGAGAATATGCTGGCCAGGGCAGGATATCAAAACCTTGTAGACTAATCATAGTCACCTGTGCAGTATGTGACCTGGCATTATCCTGCTGAAAAAGCAGTCCAGGCCTGGTTGGCAGATATGGCTGTACCACAGGTCTCACAATGTCAGAGAGGTATCGTTGTGCCATGATATTGCCAGAAGTGTGGACCAAAGGTCTTCGTCCACCAAATGTTATACCACCCAAAACTATGGTACCACTTAGGGAGGGGGGCTGTGTACCGAATGATTGAAAAAGCTTCCTGGTGGCATTGTTGAAGGCACTGCCATATGCGAGTACGACCATCTGGCATGCCAAAACAGAATCGTGATTCATCCATGTACAGAAGTGCCAAAAAGGTGGTCTACCTCAGAGTCCTGCGTCATGCATATGGTTTCGAATTGTTTGCGTTGAAACCATGTTACCTGTAGTGTGGAATAAATTTCATTGTTACATGGTTGCTGCTGTAAACGGCTCCTGTTGTTGTTGTTGTTGTTGATACCCAGACCATCCGACCTACCAGAAAGGTGTAAGGTAACTGTTTGGATGGTCGGGAAGTGCCACCCAATTTAGACCGGAACCCAGTGGGGGAGGCATCCACAGGGACCGTACCCTCCTTCCCCTACCACCAACCTCTCGGAAGGACTTTCGGACCCACATGTTTAACGTGATCGTACTCCGCATGAACACGGCGGCAGTTTTGGCAGTGGCTGGAATCGAACCCGGGCCTACCGAGTGCAACTCCAGCGCGCTAACCAATGGGCTACCGCGCCCTGTAAACGGCTCCTGTGCAACTCTTCTCAGAAGCATATGATCTTCATGTGGTGTGGTACACCTGGAAGCTCCAGTACTTGATCCTCATGTCGTTTCATTGTCTCTCACTAACCGTAACACACATCTTTGAACTGTGCTTACGTCACGACCCAATAATTCAGCGATCCTTCGAAGGCTCAATCCACCCTCACGTAAAGTAATGATTTGTTGCCATTCCGTTGATGACAACTGAATGTATGCTGTATGTTGATGTACTTTTAGCATACTGTGATGATTTTTACAACCTGAAACCAATGACACTACAATTTAGCAGTGATATCGTTCCTTCTTGACCTGAAGCTTTTATACTGCTCGGCAGGTTGTTACATCACTATGCATAACAAAACTGTGATCATTTGCATATCTCGCCTTGCTGTTTCCATTGCCTGATTTACACAAAGCTACACCTACAACTTTATGGTGTTGCAATTTCAATTGGGAGCAATGCAATTGCATTCATCGGTTTTGATTTATTTTACAGATAATTCACTCAGGTTTTTGAATCTGATTTGATATATATTGTTTCATTAATGATGCTATTAAATGTGTATCAAAAGGTATGTAAGAAATCTCATAGGATAATCATGAAAAGTCAAAGGTTTCGAGTTGTAAATGTTATATTTTAGGGATTTTATTGCATTTTATTGTCTCATTTATATTACTTACTGACTTTGTTATTAGAGTTCTTTATGTTTAATAATTTTTGGAATATATATTTATATACATCTTAATCCTAATAGCTATCATAAGGTTTTATGTATATTAAACTGTTTCTTAATTTAGTAAATACATATCAGGTCATATCATACATTTAATCATTTCGCATTTGAAATAAATTCTTTCATTTTATTTTTTTAATGTTCATAGATGTTTCCTTTAAATTAAGTATATGCAATTTTTTTTTTGTTCTAATACTAAGGTTATGAAGTGTTTGTAGCTTTTAAATATATTCATATGTTTTTTCACTGTTATAAGCTGATATTTGCTAACATTGAAATTAAAATTTGTTTTATACTTTCTCACCATTACTAATTTCTACAAGTTGAGCTTCCGTCCGTATCGTTGTGCTCTATTAACCCTTTGCGGATGGTCGATGCACCCGCCCGCCGACTGCGAACTTGCATTTAAGGATGATTGTCACGCATTTGCATTGGAGAAAATTCAATCCTGAAGGAATTCGGTCACAGATGCACGTTTTCATATGGAACATTTTTATTTGAGATTATTTGTCTACTAGATGGCGTTAAATGTCCATGCGAACAACTCCAATGTATTTGGCAGATACTTGACCTTGACTTAGGGGGATCTAATGAATCATTTCTCCATCTGGAGCTGTGAAACATGGTTTTGTAATATAAACAAACAGAGCACTTCTCCTAGCCTCTGCTATTTTATAATTGAGTTCCGGTTCTCATTTTGATTTTAGCTTAATGATTTTGTTGGTGAATCATAGGAATATAGGAGAGTATTTTTTTATGTTTGAGTTTTAGAGGAATGTGCAGCAGTGAAATCATTAGGTTATTTAGGATAAAAGAATGGAAGCAACTAACGAGTATTTTGTATTGATATATGTATGAAAAACATACATCAAATAGAGAACCAGTATTTCTTTTATTCTTGAAAAAGTAGATTGCTGTGTTGAATAGGTGATTTTTAGTGAATTTTTTTCAAGAGTTAGGCTTAGCGCAAAATATTAGCCATTCTTTGAGAACAGTTCGGAAGCGAAGCGCACCATCCTTTGGGCCACAGCGGTTCCTGAATGCCACCATCTGCAAAGGGTTAAATGTTCTTGTAATTGTAGCCTGCTTATGAGCATTGTATGATGGTAGTTCACACAGGTTTGGTAAATACTTGGTACATTTGTAAAAATTGGTATGTCTAAAAACTTCTTTGGTAAGGGAGCGGCAGTCTTAGCAAAATAAATAAATATGCATTAAATTCTATGTCTTCTATTTACCAAAATTTTTCAGAAAAGAGCCAAAGTAGTGCACATTCCACAAGAAAAAGAAATACATGGTGGAAAAGTTAACAGAACTGTAATATTAAAAATAAAAAGTACTAGTGGTCATTACAATATCTAAAATTTACATATTATAACACTATGCATGCTGACATTGTGTTACAATATGTAAATTTACATGAATTTCTGGTAAGCAAATTTTAATAAAATACCACAGAGTACTGTTTATATATCTTTCAAGGGATTGTCTCAAAAAGATGTAGTAATGAAAAGATGTATAACCAAATGAGTCCAGCATGCTGTGTTACTGACAGTCCTTATATTTAATAAAAAGATAATGTTAAGACCTTTTTTCCTATCTGTTTAAAATTCCATCTGTGTTTCAAAAGTGAAATTTCAAATTGTTTGAATATGAGTTTAAATTTGAAATTGAATCTTAATTTTTTATTTTATTTCTTTTATCTTCATCACTACTGCCCAGGTGTTCAGGGAGTTTAGTAGTTTTTTGTTTATTTAATGTGTTTCAATTTTGCTGTTTTTCAAAAGCATTTAGTGAAAGCAGACTGGTTTTTTAAAAAAAGTTTTTAAACCCTTCCTTTTTATCAGTTTTCTGAGAAATTTTTAGCTTTAAGAAATTGGAAAATCTTTTCATTATCAATTAAGCTAGCTGGTTTCTAAAATTAAAGTCCAAAAATAATTTCTGGACTATTTAAATAACCATTTAAGAGAATGTAGAAAAATTAGGTTTGTACATGACCATAGGAAAAACAAAAACATTATTAACACATTCGAGATGGTGCCGATTTTGATATACTTTCCATTCAGCTAGCGGAGAGCACTCAGTGGATGTCTGGCTGTACAGAGTATGGACAGAAGATAACATGCTCAACACAATAGAGATTCTATTTCACTTTATGCTTAGAATGTTTCAATAAAACACACTGAAGAAGTATAAGTGTATTTTTTATATTATATAAATTACAATTTTGTAAGTGTATTTTTAATGTTGTATAAATTAAGTTTTGTAAGTGTACATTTTATGTTTTATAAATTAAGTTTATTTATCAGATTTGATACAATTAGTCATCAGAATCTTATGCTGGCTGACCGGAAAATTCAGTGTCAGCCCTCGGGGCCCAATGCCAGCCGAACGGAAAGTTCAGTGTCTGTTCCTAGGGACCGACACAGTCTTGAACATATTAAATCATAAGAATATTTAGAATTTCATGTAACTTTACATAATTCAATTTATGGTAAAAAATTAATCACCACAGTCAGTTTTTTAACATAAACTAAATTTTTTTACAGTAAGAAATTATAAATATTATGATTTAATAATGTCAATTTTCGTAAAAATGAAATTTATGATTTAATAGTCAATAGAAACATGCTTTGGACTTTCTTTAGAATATAAATTGATTTTGTCTTATGGTATGGGTTTATGCAATATATAGAAAGTTGATTCATATTCTAGAAAGTTCAAAGCATGTGTATCTGCTGAAATTATTTTTTTTAACATAATTTTCATTTATATGAAATTCATAATATTATGATTTAATGTGTATAATTTCCTCTTGGTTCTTTTATGTTCTTCTATAGACACAATTTCTTTAAATTCTGTCGAGTCATTATTTATTCCTTCAAAGATAACTTTTGGATATACATCAGTGTATGGCTGAATATCTGATAATTGTCAATAATCAGGTCCCCCCCCCCCCCCCCCAAGAAACCAAACACACATTTTTTTAAAAGTTTATAGTTTCAAGTAACTTTTATTTGGAATAAGTTCTTACTGTTAAAGGAAATTATAAATATTCTTATGATTTAATGAGTCAGTAGAGACATGCTTTGGACTTTCTTAGAATATGAATTAATTTTGTCTTATTGTATGGGTTTATGCAATATATAGAAAGTTGTTGCTTTTTAAGATTTCTAATGGATGTCATAGCTTTTTAACATGATTAATAGAATTTAAAGCATAATCATTACAATCCTGTGTCAGAAATGATTATGACAGGAATAACATTTTGGTTTGTTTTTGTTTAGCATGGAAATTGAAACTAACATTGGGAACAAATTATACACCATGCACGACACACTTTCATGTACTAACAGGAGGCATAGTATTTTGAAAGCATCATTCATATTAAAAATAAATGCATGTCAGAAATAATAGGTAATAAATATACTCGTCAAAAATGAGTAACAAAATTGTGGTTTCCTCTTCTCCAATAACAATTAGCTAAAAATCCAAAACATCAATCAGATGTGGAACAATTGCCTTAAAATCATTACTGACACCATCTAATGGGTAGAAAAGACAATGTTTCAGATAGCATCGTAATATCACAGATTTTCAAAAACAAATGTGCATCAGCAATTTTGCAAAATTATATTGTTAAAATTTTTTATAAATAAGGGGTTTTTTACATGTTAAAATCGTAATTTCTTAAGCTCTACCCATTTCTGTTCTAGTTTTTACTGATGTAATTATGAGATGAACACTCAATTCATCACTGAGACAATGACAGAAATGGTAATTTTGCATTTTTATGACATCAAAAGTACATTTAATATTATTTAAATATACTTTTTTATTGGAAAATATGTTGAACAGATTTTATTTTAAACAAATACTGCAAAAAATATCTACCTTATTTATTGTTAGTTCAATGGGGACTTAATTGACAATTATCAGATAGATATTCATCCATATATCCAAATTTTGAATTATATCTAGATTAATAAAGTAAGCTTTACCAGTGATATTGGGAAAAATTCTACAAATTGGATTTCGTGAAACAAGTATTTACAAGATAAATGTATATAATATTCAAGCAAATGAGGATATGGATTTAGTTAGCATTATATAATGCTTTTTTCATTTGTAAATTTAGTGTTACAGTGCAACCTTGAAAATTCGGACATCCAAAATCCGGAAACCTCCAAAATTCGGACTTTTTCCAAATTTTCAAGGATTTTTTCTTTTACTATCGAACTGACGAAGTCGTGGATTTAATTTAACAGGGTAAGATTATTTATATGGAATTATATTTTATAAACAAATACCAAATTTTGCTTTCGACTTTCTGAACCCTGAAATGAGACGAAACTTTTGACTGGATATAAATATGAATGGCCGTAGATAGGGGCTCGTGGTTGGAGCATAAATTACGTTGTTTTCTTACCCCCCCCAAGTAATGATTCCCAATGAATTATTTCGTGTAAAATATACACCTTTATTTAAATACTGATTTTTTATTATCAGAAGTTCCTTTTCTCATTATTGAAATAGACATTTTTGTGAAACAATGTAATTTTTAATATTAAACACTTTAAAACATTATCTTAACATTTTATCACAGATTGTTCAATTGAATCTAAAAATCCTGAGAATTCTTATTAACGCTCACGGAAACTTAATTTGTTCACTTCGTAGTACTAATCCCATTCTTTAATGTATTCTGTTTTGTCTCCAGAATCCCTTCCCTCTCTCAATATTTGATGAGTTTTTCATTCTCGTCAAACCTCCTGTCAGCTTGAAATCGACTGTATATTTTGCCTTTTCTTTAGAAAGTCATATTTATATACTAGAAATAGCAAATAAATAACTAAATAATATTGTATCGCACAGAACCGAGCAACAAGGTCATTAACACACTGACCTTTCAAATAGGTCAGTTGTGTTTATGACTACGAACCAAGCAAATTCCTTTCTTCGCTTTCCCTGCCCCATCACATCCTGGTGCTATGGCAGCTTAATAATGACTCATCGTATTTTAGAAAAGTCATTGAGAGGAGAGATATTTTTCTTTTTTAGAAAATATATTTATTTTATCTACTGCGATATTTTTTGCATATTTGACTATTACTAATAAAGTTTTTCTTTTTTTCAAAGACATCAGCCTTTTTAAACATAACATTATATAGATGCTAAAAAATAAATAAATTTTTTGAGTTCTTATTTTTCATTTCGTTAATAGCGAATATGGTTTAAACACATTAACATCTTTAAATATATCGGCAAAAGTGCTAATTCTCGCTCTTTATTAAATTTTAGCTCTTCATTAAATCTCGACAAAGCCGATATAACGGAGGTTCTGCACTTTGATGATGATGCGCCAATCAGAAATAAATTGAGTGATGGCTAAATTTGTGTGCAAATAAGGCATAGCAGACAGTGTGAAAGAGTTTGTGAAATGAACTATAAGGGTTTGGGAGTGTCAGCAAATAAAGACAGAGCTTTAATGGATGTATTATGCCTGCATAGATTGCAAAGAGTACGCAAATTGTGCTCTGGGAGTTTGTGAGTGATAGCGAGCAAGTGGAGCTCCTTAGTAGTGCAAAAATTTAACTTTTAGCATATAGGCATCGTGGTTCATATCTCATTTTTATAAAAGTATTTTCCTGTCATTTTACTAAAAGAATTTCAGCTTTTCTTGGGGAAAAAATATAATTAAAAAAAAATAAGAAATCAACTTTAGTATGTCAATGTTGACTAAAATTTATTCCATTTTTATTAGATTCTAAGGAATCTGAAATTAGTGTAACTATTCTAAGGTTAGGAGAATTTTTGTATTATACAATTCACAGGTTTTTTAAATTATCTAAAATTTTTTATTTTATTGAATGTGTATTAAAGAAGTTCATCTTCTTATAGATCATCTTATCTATGGGTTCATGTTGGTTGCTCATTCCTGTTTCTACTGTTGGGTATATTTGTGATGAAGCATTTTTCCGCCAACTTAAAGCTGAATGAGAATGAAAGTTTAGTAAGTATATTCTTATATTAAACTTATATAGAATTTTGCTTTAAAAAGCAACAGAGTATTAATTTTTAAAAGTATTCTGAATTTAATTTGAAACTAGCTTCATGTATATAAATTATTTGCTCTTTGTTTTATAATGACAATTGCTTTTATGCTGTTTTTAGTCAATTTTTTTAGCATATTGTATGTTAATGTACTGTGATTTTAGGTATGTAAGAAAATGGATAATCAAAAATCAGCAGATAATCGAAAATCAAAGTAATTGAGTAGAAAAACATATCGAGATGGCTTATTGAGCAGAATTGGCTAGATTGGACCCAACATGTTGTCCCCAGTGTTTTTTTTAGAAAAAACATTAAAAAAATATCACTAGTTTGCCCAGTTTCCTGATACTTTTAAATCTTTTCTGAATGAGTCAGATGTATGTAAAAATGATATATATATATATAACAAAACTCAAATTGTTTAGAAATAAAGGAATTTCTTCTCATAAATAATAAAAAAGAAATATTAATTTTACTTTCTATTATGAAATGTTTGTTACAAACATAATGGCAGTTTTTTCTATTATGACATAAAAATGAGAAACATTCAACTTTAAATTAAAGTATGCTGAATCAAAGAAGTTCAATGAATGACAAGCAACAGCGAAAAATAATAAATTGGAAATGAACCCCAGTTCATTTGAATGAATGACAGATGAAACTATTGAATGTAGATAAATGTGTACAATATGCATAAATACTTTCCAAATATTATGTAATTTTGCATATACTTTTCAGACAAAATACAAATAATACCTAATGTCTAATACAAATAATTGACAAAAATGGTGGAGAAAAGTATAAGGACAAAGGAAAATTGCCAATTTTAAAAAACTCCTGGATAGAAAATTATGCTAATCATATGACAGTGAAAATGAACATTTCTTGGTAAAATTCATTTTAATAATTCTAAAACTAATCTAGATATGCTGTTTAATAATTTTTAAGAGAATATAGCTTGGAAAAAAAGTATAAAGACTTTGTAGCTTTGAGTGCCTTTTGCACTTTTATTCAGTGGTCTTTGATATTTTTCGAGTCTTCAAAATGCCGAGAAGCACAGAATTTTCTGAGATTTAAATCAGCGAAACACTTTCTTTTAGAAATTGTGGATTGACTGGACATAAAATTTGGAAGTAGTAGTTACAGATCTAAGACTATAGCTTACTATTATCTGAACAATCCCCAAAAATAGGGCTAATAAAGGCATACAGGCAGTCCAGCTTCTTTTATCACTCTATAAAAAAATTCTTTATAAATAATTTGTTCTAAAAGAGACATTTCTAATCAAATTAGATGAGAATTAAAATTACATTGCACTGACCAAACTATGTGCAATGTTTTAAAAAGAATATGGATGCTTGGTATGAAAAATTAACATCACATCCTCCTGTTATAAAACCTCATAAGAGACAGTAGAATTCACCTAAAAACACATTGCTTTTGAATCTAAATGGAAGGATGCTTTGTTTTTGGATAAAAGAAGACTCAATTTTGATGAACCTAATGGTTTATGATACAACTAGCAAGGCATCCATAAAAACAAGGTCAATTTTTTGAAGTATCATTTCTGAGATAGATTTCTGATGTTGTGGGGTGGTTTTGCAGCAAAAAAAAAAAAAAAAAACCCATTCAAATTTTTTGCATGTAATATGAAGCCAATTCAGAGGCATCTTAAGATATGCTACCTCAAAACTTGCTGTCCGAAGCACTACTTATCAACTTTGGAAGGTATTTCTTCCAGGACAATGTCTCAATTCATGTCTCTACTGCATCAAAGCTGCAGTTTCAAGACAATTCTATGGAATTGCTGAACTGGACAATAAGAATTCCTAATTTGGACCCAGTGGGAAACCTGTGTGGCACTATGGCCCACAAAGTATGTAAAAATTGTACACAATATAAACATGATCACCACCAAAATATGTCAGCTACCAAAATAGGTTAGGAGAAAATTCTCACACTTTCACTAGACTTTCTCAATCCACAACAGCATGGATGACTAAGATCATTGAAGAAAAGGTGATTGTATAAATTATTAACATGTTTACAGAACATGATTGATGTTGTCCTTATACTTTTTTCAAGTTTTGTACTATACAATTTTTTTAAACAACGTATTGTAGTGGTTCATTTTGTTTTAATTTTATATTAAAGTATTCTAATATGTTTTAATTTTATATGCTATTTTATATATGAATTCGACCTGAATTGATTAAAAAAAAAACTTCATGTAATTTTATGCATTTATTATTTGTCCTTTAACTTTTTCCCACCACTGTATGTATGCAATCATAACATGCATATTATGTCAGATTTGGAATCTAATCTTCAAGTAATTATTTCATTTATCAATTTTTCTAGTAATTACTAGCAGGCTTTGTCCACTAGTGATCTCTAAATATATAGCAACCAGTTTATGTAGGAATTAGTTTTTAGCAAGTTCTGCTTCCATTGTGTGGGTGAAAGCTGCCCCTCTGACAATCCCCCTTCTGTTGCTCCCACTCACTTTTTGCACAGGTTCAAAAGTTGCAAAGTAGTGGGTCCAAATTTAGCATGAGCAAGTTGAGTGGGTCCATTGTCTAAAATACAACATGTAAATTGCATCAAAATTTGAGCAAGCAAAAATAGCTACTTCATACATTAAAATATTTTGAGGCAAGTGAAAACTGCCTCTATCTTATTTACTACTCACCTCCTACTCCATAAATTGTGACACATGACTGACCCCATCCATCCATCCCTCCCTTGAAGAGTGTGCAGAAATGTAGAAAGTGGAGTAAAAAGATAACTTTCTGAAAAAAAAAAAAGACTACTTTCCGAAAAGTTTTTATAAAGACTACTTTCCAAATAAAAGTTATCAAATGACGAATTTAATTATAAAAAATTATTAAATTACAACTAAAGGAATTAAAGTTTTCTAGAGCTAAGATATTACATTTCACAATGGTGAAATTTGAAGACCCTTCCTGGAACAGTTATTTCTTGGCGTAATTTTAATTTTTAGCATTTTGAAGCTTTGAAATCAAAGTTATGAAATGGTTAATTTAATTTAAAAAAATTAATAAAGTTACAATGAAAAGAATAAAATTTCTCTAGAGGTAAGACTTGACACTTCACGATGACAAATGTTGAATACTGTACCTGAAAAATGTATATTTTATTTTCAAATTTAATTTTGAGCAATACATAGAATAAGTGTAAAACATGAAGTTTTCACTGGAACATTATGATACTTATAATATTAGAATTATTAGAGGAATGCTTATAATATTAGAATTATTATAGGAATGCTTATAATATTTGAATCTCATATATAAAATTTAAAGTTCCTATATTTTAAATTCGAGATTTTAGAAATCTTTAGTTTTATTGCCACTACCCTTGATGATAGCTGGTCTGACTCCGAGCTCCACCAATCAATAAATAAGACAGTGAATCGTTCTTTTCTTTAAATGGATTCTTTCGCATTTTTTTTGGATTTTTAAGGATCTGTATGAAAAAACTATAGACTTTATCGAAAATCTGGCCTCTAGAGGCCCTTCAAAATTTATTTGTCTATCATTAAAAATAAAAACCAAGGTTCTAACTTCATTTTTGAATGATTAAATAAATTTTCCACCAACCTTTCTTTTCTTGCTCTCAAAATGAGGTTTTTACAAATATTTAAAAATCTATCAAATTTTTAAGTCTAGTTTCTTTTTGGTACCATACTTACATTTAAAAAGAAAGAGTGCATATTTCTAAGCCAAAATTGTGTTTACATACATGCATATATATATATATATATTAATTCTGATTAATCATCGAATTTGGGAAGGTTCTGTTCTTTTCTCTTATCGGCATTATGGCCGTGAATTTGCTTCTATGGTGATGTTAATATTACTTGAATTGTATTTTTATTTTTTTTTTATTTTTACATAATTCTTATTATTACATTTCAAATATATATATATATATATATATATATATACAGGATGTCCCAAAAAGATTGAAATGTGTTTTTATTCTTTACCTATTGGAGATAAGTGGCCAATGTAAATTGCAAAGATGTTGAAAGTAAGGTAAGAAATAAGACTATGTTAATGAAATAGTCCTCCCATTAATTTTCAAAAAATTGCACTTTTTAAAGTTTTATACAACCCTCATAGACAAATTTTGTCAATCAGAAAATTTTTATTTTTAATGCAACAAGATCATTAAAAAAAAACCCCACATATCTGTATCTTTAAAATTGAGCGAGTTATATTTAATTGAAAATTTAACATTGCGAATGGAGACCATATATCAAATTAGAAATGTAAATTTGTGACATATCACAAAAAAGACAAGACTGGATGATAATACATAGGAGACATTTTTGCAAATTCTGCGTAGGCTTACGATGCAGTCATGGATTCTTAAGTACTTTTCACATTGAGACATGCCATTTTTATTTGAAACAATTAAAATAAATAAGTAAACAAATGCAAGTATGTATTTGATTTTGAAATTTAACATGATTTTTCAAAACGAAGAATAGAACTCACAGATGATTTTTTCTTTCTTTTAACTCTGATTTAACCGTTTCAAATGTTCATAGTAAAATAATTAAAAAAAACTGAAGAATGAAATGCAGGCGATTTATTTTTTAATTTACGTATTTATTCCCAGTATTATTTCTATTCAATACAACTCAACTTTTTTTTAATATTATACCAAAATAAAGAAGATTAGAAATCATTCAGTGAATCGTCAGCATGTTTAGTTCTGAATTGATGAATTAAGAACACGTAACTGATTGTGTATTATGGCTTTCTTAACAAATAATGAGCTTTTCGAATTAACAATGATTTATGCTCTGTGTAATAAAAATACTGCAGAAACTGCTCAATACTGGGCAATATCCAAACTTGCCTGAAATTTGATGTACATTTGTTTATCGGATGATAAGATTAAGAACTACCGGTTCATTACATCCAAGACCTGGCCCATTTAATCCAAACGATAATTGATGCTTGCAACAATATTAGTGGTGAAGGACTCCAAAATATTTACAGAAGCATTATTAGAAGAACTCAGTTATGTATTGCAGTTGAAGGAAAACAATTTGAGAATGCTTTGTGAATTGAGTTTTGTGAGTTGTATTTCTAGTATTTGTAACGAAATTTTTCCCTTTATATCAGTGGTCTTCTATCAATGTATGCATATTTTAATTATGTGCCCCAACTGCATAGTGAGTACCACTGCTTTATATGATCTCTGTCTGTGTAATGCTTTATTTAGATGCATTTGTGATAAAAAATTTTGACACATAATGTATTTTTGATCTAGATTTTGCATGTCAGATTTTTTCCTGTCGAAAGCCCAGACCATCCGGCTCGTCCTTGGACTTAGAGCATCTGATTGAATGGTCGGAGATTTTTTCCTGTATCATAATTCAGTTGATGTTAAAGATACAGATGTGCTTTTTTTTTTAATGATCTTGTTGCATTAAAAATAAAAAATTTCTGATTGACCAAATTTGTCTAAGGGGTCGTATAAAATTTAAAAAAGTGTAACTTTTTAAAAATTAATGGGAGGATTATTTCATTAATATAGTCTTATTTTCTACCTTACTTTCAACATTTCTGCAATTTACATTGCCCACTTATCTGCAACAGGTAAAGAATTAAAGCATGTTTCAATCTTTTTAGGACACCCTGTATATGCAATCACAGTTTAATATATAAGATTTTATGATGCTTCAAAAGTTTTGCAAAAAATTTTGTTTTAACATTTATGTACACAGAAATGTTTAATTTTTTTTATTTAATTATGGTAACTGATAGAACAGTTGAATTTTATTCTGTTTTTTAAAATTATTTTTACTAATTAGGGACTCATTTGAATGCATGCCTTGGCCTTTACTAGAGCTGTAGATTATAACTGCACTTGCTGTATGCAGATATTTTAAAAATTTTGCAGGCACTTTTCGATATTGAACTGAAAACCTTTATCTTCTCTACTATATTTAACTTTCGGCGCAAAGTTCTTTCTGGTTACAAAATCGGGCATAATTCCAAAAAGTTTTAGTTTTTCAATAGCTTGCTCATCTCAATTGGCTTTTACTGCTTTGAAAGCATACCTAGTATATTTATTTTTTACTTTTTCAGTATTGCAGGGACTGAAAACAAGAAAAATGACCTCTGACTCTTTACAATCAAATATACAAAACTATTTCTTTATCATATGGCACACCAAGTCAAAATATTCTTGTTTGTTTAGACCAAACTTTCAATAAAAGTAAGACAGAACATAAAAGCACTTAGAAGAGCAGATGATTTTGAAGTCAAATGAAGCAAGTGTCATGGAGTTGCATTTCTTAATAATGAATTTATAGATAGCAACAGTGACACAAATATGATGGATGGCACCAGGGGTTGTGAGTAGCCTTTAACATGTGCTCATGATTTCTTTGGGGTTACATAGCTGCCAATTCGGCTGTTTTTTTCAGGAAACTCCTGCTTTTCGAAGTTTAGAGAATAGAGATTTTAGAATTTTAGTTTTAGAATTTTTTTTAAAGTTAGGAACTTTTCAATAAAAATTCTCTATTAAAGGGAATTTTGAATGAACTAGGTGTGACTTCAAATAGGTGCGATTTCGCATGTATAGATTGCATTGCCATGTAATGTTGAAATATCCTTTTCCATCCACTTTTAATTTTAAATTATGTGAATGCAAAATACACAACATTAATTTCTTTGTAGTAGATTTCATTATTAATTAATATTTTCATGAATATATATCTTTTTCATGAAAATTATCTTTTAAAGTGTAATTTCGCGGATATGGATTACATTCCTGTGCAATGTTGAAACATCCTTTTCCATCCATGTTTAGTTTTAAATTATATGAATTAAAAAATGTTCAAGATTCATTTCTTTGCAGTATGTTTCATTATTAATTAGTATTTTTGTAAAATATTTATTATCTTTTAAGTACGATTTCTTGTGTATAGAATAAATTCCGTATAATGACATCCTTTTCCATCCATCTTAGTTTTAATGAAATTTCAGATTCGTTAAACAATACTTTCACTTCTTTGGAGTTTACATAAAAATGAAGGATGATTTTCTTTAAAATATGCTCAAAATGTGTGATTGCACAATGGAATCCCCTTTATTTTCTAGGCAATAGTCCCCAAAACATTAAATTGTAATTTGAGAACTGAACCTCTTTTGTTTTAGTGATACCCCTCTAAAATTTCTCTGTGCCACTTATATGTTCTCTGCCACTTATATGTTTTTTTATTAACACACTATGTAAAACCATTTTTTTATGCAACAGACATTTTCAATGTTATAGTGAGTTATTTTTTGTGTGATATAAAAAAAAAAATCCTTATTTTTCCCTAAGTGACATTGAATAGGTTATATGCTGACTTTTACAGTGCCACAAAATATGCTCACCATGCTATCTACTGGATTTTTATTCTCTAATGTTGGCAAGTATGGGGTTATGTACTGCATTGGGGATGGGGGATGCATAGGCAGGCCACACTACAGCTGATTCTGGTTTGAATTTGAATGGGGTAGGGGTCTAATCACTCTATCCTTTATGGACTACTCTAAAGTGTGTGGAGAGGGAGGGTTGATTGAGCCAACAGCTGCAGGATCAAGGAAATAACATTAGTGATGAATAAATATGAACCCCTGTTGATGGGTTGATATTTAAACAGCATCGCTATTTTGCGATGGACACTAATTTTTAACACTTTACAACATAGTTGAAAAGTGTTTATGACTTTGTTCATTCTGTCTGTCCGTTCGCATAACTACCATAAAAATGACTTTATCAAAATGAAATTTTAGTATGTTGTTGAGACGGTCTGTGGGGGACATATGGGTATATAAATGAGTAATATCACCCAATTAGTTTTGGCTTGAACCCGGGTTGAAAAATGAAATACATTGAACTCTATGGGACCTAATTTTTAAAACATTTCTTAAGCGAAGTTAAAATTTACAAATTGCTTTGAAAATTTTAGGAAATATTCAAATTATCCCATAAAATATAAAAAAAATTTCAGCAAAATATGTTTAGTAGTTTTTAAATAATAATGACGACACCCATATAATATGACCGGCCACACAAATAGCTACTGTAAGCCTTCGGGTCAGTCATGTGGTCTGGGCTTTTCACACCCATATAATATGAAGAGGTCATGGGACCCACTTCATAATGAAATATGGCATCCATCTTTTTTCCCATAGTAAGCATCATAATTTTTTTTTTTTTTTTTAAATTCATATTTAGTATTGCATCCATCCTAAAACTGCTTTATTTTTGCATTATTTTCTGTGCATCTATATTCTGCACCAATGCAGTTACAATATTTTTAAGCTTAAATGATCATCAAATTTTGATTATTTCTACAATGAAGTTTAATTTTAATGAGTGTAAAATCTAAACAAGTGATTATGAGTTGTATAAGAATTGCTGAATTTTTTTCACGCCAAATTATTTAACTCTGGAGTCTGAGATATAAGTGTATGAATGAAATATTCACAACTTTTACATAGAGAGTCAGACAATTTATATTTAGATGACATCATTTAAATAAAGTTTTTAGCATAGAGTTAGAAAGTACTTTTACCTCCATGGTTTTAATTTCCAAAGTAAAATAAATTATTGTAGTTCTGTGATAATTTAAAAAATATTATCGCTGAATGTATCATACTTTAGAGATGTTTGAATGAAATTACAGATAAAATAAATTATTGTAATTCTGTGATAATTAAAAAAATATCACCACTGAATGTATTGTATTTTAGAAATGTTTAAATAAAATTACAGTTGGAAAGTGCTTTATAATCAATGCTTTAGCATGATTGATCTTTCTTGTTCTCTTTCATTTTGGGTTAACTCATCACATTTTACAAAATAGTTATTGTAACTTCCATAGATCCCATATTCGGTAATGAACATGTGCTCACACATATACACATTTCTGTATGCACATTTGTAGATACAGGTGAGTGCTGGTAACTGCAGGGTAGTGTCTTAAGGTGATCCTCAACCAGTTAGTGCTCCTTATTTTTTTTAAAAAATGAACCAAAATCTGGAAAAATCCTAAATTTGGAATCACCGAGGTCTGGAGGATTCTGAATTTGAGACATTGTAATGGATTCCCTTTTTCCTGCAGATCTTACATTATGTATGACTGTATATTCAAATTTCAGCCATGACATAGATTATTATCATGTGAGAAATAGAGAGATAACATAATTTTTTTTAAAAGTTTATTTCATTTTATTTGGTCATGTGTAATGTGTTATGATTAGTATAGATTTTATATTTTGACAATCTGATTAAATTAAAATTATGTTTTAAGGTTAATCGAACTTTATTAATATCCACTGTGCCTAAGGATCTTTGTGATGAAAGCATTTTGACCCAGCATTTTCAGTAAGTTTTTTTCAAATCACTATTAAAGGACTTCAGTAAAAATTAAATTTTAATATTTTATATGCATAAATTTTAGGGAATTAATCTGTGCTATTTTTGAGGAGAAGTGAGGCTATGTCTGAATATGAAGGTATTGCAATCTGTATATATTATTTTTCATGGGAAGAGATGGGATGATTTTTTAAATGCAGAAAACAAAAGTTTTAAGTGCCAAGATCTTTTGATTAGATGGATTACAATCTCAGGTAGCAATGCAACTGAATAATTTTTGTGATAGACAAGCAATGATAAACTTATTCTTCCAAATAACCAAAATGTCCAGGAAAGTCAAATCTTTATTTTCTATTTAATAGGTAGATTAAATGCCTGAATTAATAAAGAGTATCAAGGGTGTCATCTTCACATTTATGATGCTTTGAATCTATTTTTTGATAGGTTTTTTTTTCTCTGAAGATAAGTGATTGATTAATTGTAATCATATTTGTCCCATCTGTGAAATTGTTAACTATATCCTTAACTATTTGTTACCATTACTTACAGCTTCTGAATTTCTCAGCTAATTAACATTAGTCTGCTTTACATCTTGTTACTCATAAATTCTCTCTCAACTCGAAATTTTTCATGTTTTCTTTTGCATTTACACATATTGAATTTATGACACTAGTAATCTATATATACATATATATATATTTTCAAAAAGAAAAGAGGTTCACAGTGTTTTCATATTACATATATATATATATATATATATATATATATCATGGATTCTCTTTGTATCCTATATTGGCTAGACATCAACATTCTCATGTTTTAACATTACATTTTAATTATATCCACTTATATATTAGCCTCACTGTTTTTGTTTATACGCCCCATTATTTTGTAGCTCTTACTGTAGAAAATCACCTTTTATTGCCTTTTCGCATTACCGTTATTTGTTTCACATGATTGGCAATGGTGGATCTCTACTTTTCAATTTTGCAATTGGCAACACTGGCCTCTTCATTTTCGGCTCCTATGGTTACCATATTTTCAGTGTTTTATAATTCAGGTATTCTTGTTTTCTTTATAATTGTTCTATCTTTATGTGTGTTGTCCAAGTAGAAATAGTTTACAGATATAATCCATCTATTTCTTCAGAGACATACATATTTTGTGTTCATTTTGATTAAATACTTGGACCCGATGAAGAGGTTTTTCGAAATGAACAATTCAGTTATTTAGGCCTAATCCTTTTACACGTGTATAGCATTAATGCTTGGAATTTATTTGTTTTTCTATTACCGATTCCATAACTTTGATATTTGTTGATTATCTTTAGCTTGATGACTCTAAATTTACATTTTTTCCCATTTGCTTGATGATTCGTTATTTAATACTTCTTTTTATTATGTAGGTTTTATTTAAAGTTAGGATTTTTGAGCTGCAACTTCTCTCTATTCTGTCATTGGAATTTCAAACTATTATAATATATATATATATATATATATATATATATATTGTTTTGCCTGGATATGTTGCACAGGAAATGGACCTAATTATTGTTTGCCCAATGGCAATCAGTTTAGCCTTGATAAAAACAAACATGGACATACAAATTCTGTTCTGTTCGGATTATGTATCTCTCCATGAATCCTCTATTTACTTAGCATTAATTATAAAGGAAATATAAAAGTAGGAAGAAATACAGATCCAAATGACATAAGAACTTCAGATTTATGTCAAAATGTGTAATTCAATGAGAAGATTAATATGGTGTACATCTTTATTTGCATAATTAAGCATGGAAAACTCTGAGCATACTCTTTTTGACAGTACCTCTGAAGTTTCTTTAAAGTAATCTTTAATTGAAAATATCAAATGAATACTTGATGTAGAGAGTCAGTATTGGTTTTAACATAAATTTATAAGTCTGGAATTGAATGTGTAATTTAAAATTAAAAATAAATTTCATAAATGAATTTTTAATGACAATTTTATTAATGATCTCTAACATTTAATAGATACTGCCATCTATACATGAAATTAGAAAGTAAACCAATTTCATTTGTGAAATCCATTTCATCAGTTATTGAAGCTGCAGTGCTGCCATCTATCGAATTGAATGGGATAATTTTGAAATCACTAGAACACAGATGTTCTGCACAGGATACAGCTAGTATAAAACATTTTTTTTTTCATATACTCCAAATAAATATCACATGTTCCTCAAATTTTTTTTTCATTACTCTGGCCCTTTTTGAATGATTTAAATATTAACACTTATATATCAAACAGAATTTGTGTGCATTTGATGTAAATATGAATTTATATCATCTACAAAATTTTACAAAAGGATTTTTAGTACTCTTACAAGGTTTTGGGGCTTCTGCTACAATTATACAGTAAAATGAATAAAATTTTGTATTATAGAGGTTTGAAACATGTGCAGCTTACCAAAATATCAATTTATAATACTAAAATTTATTAGAGCGGTATCTTTTGACAATATACAACTTTTGCATGCAGTTTTTAAAAGTTTTTCTTTTGACCTTTTTAAAAGCAATTTATATTTATGTATAGAAATTGTACACTGTTTATTTTTTCAAATGTATCATATTATATAATGCTTTTTGAAATAGGGAAGCATACCCTGAGTGCATCATAGAAAAGGTTCACCTTGCTTATGATGTCAGAACCTTGACTAAATTAGATTCGGAAAGGTAATATTTTATTTACAATTTTCTAAGTTTTGTTTGCAATATGCATTTCATTTCTGTTCTATTCACCTTAAATACACTGAAAATTAAGGAAAAATCATGATAAACAATAACTATATAAAGCATTTTGATGAAATTTGGAGAAAACATCAATTATATTGCCAGTTTTAGGCTAGCATAAAAATATTGTCATTTTACAAGTTATGCCATTCAATTTTATTTAAAAATTATATATAAGATTCCCTCATTTAACAGTATTATAATTATTTTTTTTTATGATTTATTTTTCAGTTTTCAATGTTTGAAAACCCACTGAAATAAATGTGCCAAATCTTATTTGAATTGCTCAAATGTTTTGAGATATATCATGCACAGATTGGCAGATATAACATAAAATAACACTTCATTTATATTCAGTGATGTCAAAAATATGTAAATTCTCAGTATTTGAGAGTTAAAGTTTTGACCATATTGCAATACTTTTTCAAATATAATTATTTGTTGTAGGTAAAATTAAAATGTGATGTGAACTTTGCAAACCTCTCTATAAACTAACCATCTTTACTATGATTTGTATTCATTCAAACATACGAATAATATATATTCAAAATAACTCTGCAGGTGTTACTGTTTCAATTCATGTATGTTTGAATAGTGTTAGTATATTTTTTTAATTAAACTATCATTGAGTAAGAAATTATGAGCTGTAAATGCCTAGACACACCAGAGTTTAAACAGAATTGTATGCTTTTAAAAGCACATTTGATTATTTCTCATTGAGTAAAATTTCATAAGTTTCTGATTAGCAGACAAATTTATGCACCATTAATCAATATTACATTGATAACATATCCAAAAAATGGCAAATTTTTCAATAGAATCTGTAAAAGAATAAGATACAATTTTAACTGGAAAGGGGAAAAAAAAAAATGTTATGTTTTTTTAGAGATTTAGCACTTAACTGATTAATTTTAGATGATATGAAGGAGATTAATTGTCAAGTGTTTAATATTTAAATTGTTCCTACCTGAGAGATGGTTTTGATAACTTGAACACGATATGATCAGCAAAAAACACATAAAGAATACTGAATTAAGAAATCAATGGATAGAAAGTCATTAAGAATAAAGTTTTGTTGGAGAGGAGGAGGAACCAAACACCAAACCACAAGATATAAAACTAAATAAGAATTAATAACAATAGATAAAAGGTAAATGATGTGTAAAATAATCAGGAGGCACATGCACTTATTTTCCATCTAAAATTATTTTCATCGAATATCTTTGTTACACTGAACAAAAATGTTATTTTGCACCCAAAGTATTTTGAGAAAACTATTACCATAAAGACAAAAAGAATGAAAGAAATTAAACTGGAATTAAAAGATAAAATATACAAAGGCAAAAACTCCCTTTGTGCTAGACATAGTATCATCAACCATTGTCACTCATAAAGAGAAAAATATCAGTGTTGCCAATAAGAAGTAAAAGTTGTAAAAATAATTAGGCATACAACATGATTACTAAATGTTACAGTGGTAGAATATTAGAGGATGATAATAAAGAGGGCATTTAAAACATTTAGTTAGTTTTACAACATTGTGCACTATATATACTGGTAATTATATAATTTACTAGGATTTTCAAGATTAATAAATATAAATTATATTTTTTGTTAGATAATCTATATATTATAAATAATTGATTAATTAATATATTACAGAGCAATAGAATAGAATTACATGAATTAAATAGCCGTAATTTATTAATGTTAAAATTATCTTTTTATCATATAAATTACAGATTATCTTATTGGATGTATCAATACTAAGATTTAAATCAAGAAAACTAATATTACTTATTGATGGTTCATTAGGCAACAATTTCAGATTACCTGGATAGAAATAGAGTTGAATATTATTAGTGTCTGGAGTAACTAAAAAATTCAGATTATCAACATATTTATAAATATAGTAATCAATAGATACAAAAGTATGTTCATAATGATAGATACAAATTAATTAATATACTATTATTACAACTACCTTGAAAAATTCTTAATACTTAGTAGCGTTCTTAGTACTTAGAAAAATTCATAATACTTAGTAAGTAGAGATGTGGATTTTCTGGAAAATTTTGAACTTAATCTTAAATATGACATTTAAGCTAGAATGATATGTATAGTTACTTTTAAATGTATTTGATCTTATATTAGAGCTACAGTCATATATTTATATATACAGGGTGTTTCTAAAGTCGCGCAATCCACATTTCGTTTGATATTTCCCAATACAAAAAAGACAAAAATATGAAATATTCACAGTAAATAGTTTAATGTCTGCATAATATTGTGCATTACAACAAATGCTGACAATGACAACCATTTGCTGTCAAGCAGAGCTCTACTTGACGACAGGTATTTGTAGCCACACTATGCAGCATATTGGTGGGAATGGATGCAATGATGTTGCGGATGTTGTCCTTTAAGGCTTCGATTGTCTTTGGATTGTTTGCGTATACATGTTCTTTGAGATAAGACTATAGAAAGAAATCAGGGGACCTGTCTGCAATGATAACCTACAAAGACTTTTTCTGGGGCTTCTCTGTAGGCTTGCTTCAATCTCGGACACTTCATGCGCACTTAGATTAGGCCTACCACTTCATCGTCGGTCATTAACCGAACCAGTTTCCCTGAATTTTTTGACTACACGAAGTATCGATGATTTATTCGGCACATTTTGTGTTTCAAAATGTTTGCGGAATGCTGAACGAACAGTTTTGTAAGAATTAGTCTTCAAATAATACTCCACAATAAATACATGCTTCGGTAAACTGAGCGTCATTTTAGAACTATGTGAACTGACTTTGTACTAACAACGTCATCTATTGTGCATTATATGATGTATAAATAGCGCGAAATTCAAACATCTGTCTTTATATTTATGAGAGATATCAACCGAAATATGGGTTGCGCGACTTTAGAAACACCCTGTATATATATATATATATGTGCGATCTCTTATCTGGCTTCCCAAGGCTTCCCAATATCCGGACGTTCCCTAAACCGAAATTCAATAAAACAATGCCAAATTCTGTGCCAACAAGCGATTATGGGTCAAAAATTGCACCAAATAGTGATTTTTTGTTTAAAATTCCACCAAATGCTTTTTTGCCTTAATTAGCAATATCAATAAAGAAAAATTCATGGTAAATCCGGATAATGGGCCACTGCATGTATTTTTTTGAAGTACAAATCGCGCCAAGCTGGAGCATTCTCCCATATTGCAATCGGAAGTGCAGTGGCCTGTTTTCCGGTTTAACCAAAATGATGCATACATTTTTCTCACTTCAACTGTTTGCAACCCTAACATAAACAAAGATTTTGCTGAATTCGTACTAATCACACTGGAAATGTTGCTAATTTCTTCTCTTTTATTTTTTATTTTTCACTGTGGTCTGTTACGATAATGCCGAAGGTGTGATACGGGTGTTAAACAAGTGTTTCCGATTTACAACATACCGTATATACTCGCATATAAGTCGACTCCCCTATTTTCAGAGAGAAAAAATCAGAAAAAATCCAAAACTCTGGTATAAGTCGATCCCAAAAAGAGAGAAAAAATGTTTCCATTTTTCTTTTCAAAAACACTTGAAAACAATATATATATATAATAATAATAAAAACTTCATCGGAACCCTTTAAAATCAGATTCCAAACAAGTAGGCCTGTGACATATGAGCATTGTTTCCCTTCCGTTTTGGGGACTCTCTGGCTCGTTCTCATGTGACAAGCTCCAGGCATTCTTTTACTCCTAGCACGCAGCTCCTCAAAGCGGATGGAAGACCTCACATTCCTGTCTCTCAAGCGTCCTTGACCCACCGTGCAATCTAAACAATATCTGGCTTCCGCCTGTTATTTGAGCCACTTTTTTCATTAACCTCCAACACAGTTGTTATTAGATACTCTTCAACAAACAAAATGAAAAAGCATTTTCATTAATCCTGCATTATAGTTTTAAACAATCCATGTTACAGAATTATTTCTGAAAAGAACCATTTTTTGTCGAAAACTATCGGCCGTAATCCGAGAAACCAGTGATAAACATTGAACGAAAATGTATGCATATTTTTTGATTATGGGATACATTGGTAGTCCGGAGCATCCGGTGGCAGTGACTTACAGGAGAATTTTGATTAGACTGTGGAGTGCGCAATTGCTACAACATCATTTTAGGATCGATTTCTCTTGGGGGGGGAAAAAACCTACAAACACAAGATGTATGTTTATCAACAGATATTTATATATTAACTATCAAATATATTATTTAGAGATGATAGTACATTTTTTATGTAACTTAGGGAAACTTCAACACATGCCAGATTGTATTGTGAAAATGTTCTGAAGGAAACAGGAATAAGACCTAAAATGAGACCTTATGCCTGTGGCCATATATGCATTTGTTCTCGTTGTGAACAGGTATAATATTTTGCTTTCATTGATATTTCTAATTTTTTTATAAAGTCATGTTTATAATTGTTATTATTACTTTATGTATGGAGTTGTTATTTCATTCAGTTTGACATATTTAAGTATCAAATGTGTATAAAAACAGTTAAAAATTTGAAGACTTGAAAGTAACTAAGTGATTTAAGATTATGTAAAAAGATTTTTTAAGCATGTTATGTACTATTTTATCACTGTTCTTAAGTTTGATTTCAAGTTCCTTGCTCCTTCAAAAGACACCATCAATATTAGATGTTTTAATCATTCAAATATCTTATTTGAAGTCCTTCATATGAAGCAGACTAGCCTAGAGCTTTGTGTATATTTTATTTTATATGGTGCTATTTTTTCTGCTTTTGTTTGACAGTAGTCAAACTATTTTTGGAACAAATCAGCATACTCAATCACCAGGGCCTGATTTGTGTATGGGCCTCCAAAGCTCAGACACCGAGCCTTCAAATTAAGGGGCCTCAGATTTTGCCTTAATGTAGGGGTTGTTGTTGTTGAGACCCAGATCATCCGACCTACCAGAAAGGTGTAAGGTAACCGTTTGGACGGCCGCGAGTGCCACCCAATTTAGACCGGAACCCAGTGGGGGAGGCATCCACAGGGACCATACCCTCCTTCCCCTAACACCAACCTCTCGGAAGGACTTACAGACCCACATGTTTAACGTGATATGAACACGGCAGCAGTTGTGGCAGCGTGCAAATCCAGCATGCAAACCACCGGGCTACCGTGCCCGAAATGTGCCAACAGCACGCAGTGTTCCCAAGTGGTCACCCACCCAAGTACTAACCATGCCCGATGCTGCTTGACTTCGGTGATTTAACGAGAATCTGTGTTTTTCAGCATGGTCTGGCTGTTAGCCTTAATGCAGGGGTGAAAAATCTGCACCAATTGCATCAAACTGCTACTATTTTCATGTACTGATACATCTTGCTATAAAAACAGCTAAAATCTTAATATCTGTACCAAACTGTGCCGAAAACTCTTTTCCGACATGCCCAGAAACAAAAGTTTAGTACTTTTAAAAAGTTGCCAAGAAATGAATAAATCGCAAATTATAAACTAATTATCAAGAATGGTACTGAAGGGTCCATGATATGAAATTTTATAGCATATATAATTCGGATTTGTTCACCAAAGAATGGATACATCATCATTCCAAATTCCATCTCATCGATATTTTTTTTTCATTTTGTTTATGTTGCTCTTGACTGATGCTAGATCTGTCTTTCCTGCTATGAAACTATCCAGCACATGTTTGATGCAGAGTTTCCATTAGACAGTTTTAGAAAGGCTCTGTCACTCTCAAATGAAAACCATCCAACCCATGTATAATTCCAAATCTACATAAATAAAATTGAAAATCTGTCTGTCTCATCATCATGGGAGGACTGCTGAACCGTATTTAATGAAATTTTGTAGGTAGCCTTGAAATAGCTCTATTTGAAATTTAGTCCATGTTTTGAGTTTCTAAGACCAGGGGTTGTCGCGATATTAATGGAAAATGAAACTTTTCCTAGGAGTTCTACTCTCTAACTCCCTGGTTCCTCCTAACGAAAAAGGTTGGAAATCACTGGTTTAAAACATGAAAGTGAATTAAAACTATCTCTGAGTTTGGTGGGAGTCTATTAATCAGTCACTTTTCAATATCACAGATTGGAAACATGAATTTAAATGGAAACTATCACCACTGTTTATTTTTCACAGGCTCTTGCTCAACAATGAAAAGTATTAAGAAATCTGGTTATTTAATTATCAGCATTTTATGAGGAAGATTCTTTCTTATGTCATGTTGCTCAGCAATGCAATTAAATCACATGTGTTTAATTTTTATTGTTTTTTTTTTATTTGAATAATTAATAAATGGTTATAAAAATATATCTTATAAATGAATGGCTTGATTTTTCTTTTAATTATTATTAATTACGGACTGCGTACATGACTTTTATTTATTTTGGCAAGAGTTTTCAAACTTATATATTGTGTTTAGCCAATAAATTCATATATTGTGTTTTACCAATAAACTCATATATTGTGTTTTGCCAATAAACTCATTTAGCCGATTGTTGAAACAGAATAAGAGTAGAATGGGTATATCTTTTAATACAATTTTAGTGTTTTCATTTTGTATATACAAATGAGATCAGGATGTTTTATTCTTCAAATCTGCAAATTACGAATTTGGCGGGATATCACTAACTTGGCAACTTTTCTTAACATTGCCAAATTGATGGAAATGTCGCCAAATTGATATAAATGACACTAAGTCAATGAAATTAATTTTGTTTTGTTAGAAGAGAGTACTGAAATGATGTTTTGGTAGAATTTGTCTGTCAGTCCAACCATCCTACTTAGTAACACATTTAGCCAATTTGATAAAAATGTTTGTATATCCATAAAAATATCTTGAAAATGGTAAAATTGCACTAAATAAATGAAATTAATTGTGGTTTGTTAGGGGATAGTATTGTGATGATGTTTTATCAATTTGTCACCAAGTGGGACTGTCAGTTCTACAGTCGCACTTGGCAGTTTTTTAAAATTTCGCTAAATTGACAAAAATGTCGCCAAATTGATAAAATGATGCTAAATTTATCAAAATGACATTAAATCGATGAAAATTCAATATTTTGCATAATTAAGTACAGGTTTCTAGATAATCTCTGTCTTTTTCTGAGAATTAAAAAATATTTTTTACTAAATTTGTTTATAAACTGGACCAGAATGCTTTATTCTTCAGATCTGCCTGTGAAGATAATTTTTTATATTGAGCCCAGAGATTCTTATATATTTTTAGAAGAATTAAATTAAATATTTTAGTAGAATATTTTGAATAACAAAGTCATTTAGAATACTATAGGAATTTACACATAATTGTGAATGTTAAGTTTCTTTATATTATATTTTCCATATGAAGGACGGGTATATTGCTAGTAGATAATAAAAAAATCCAAGAGCTCATCACCTGACTTCATTACTATAGTTTTCGACTTCCCGTTGACTGACATGTCATCCCCTCACCATAAAATAAGACCAAGACATTAATTTAGAGCAAAGAGAAAAGAAGATTGTTGAGTAATACATTCTCCCTTCCACTAGATAAATAGTTTAAAAACTATTTTTATTTCTCTACAGTTTAAAATTGTATTAAATTATTCTATGTTTAGTATGTAATTATGGTAATAAGTTCTGAAAATTTCAATTCTGAAAGCAGTTTTTCTTTAAAACCAATATTTAAAAATATAACTTTTTGGAATAGCAGTAGGTCTTTTGCTCATTTAAAAGTGTGGCCACTTGTTTATGTGGAACATTTGTTATAATGGAAAGGGAATGTCTCGCACGGTACTGTAGCTTTGATGTTGGTGGCTTTGGTGATATATGAGAGAACTAATTTCCTTCTTTACCATATCTACTAGATAGAGATGGTAATGTTACTAGCCGTCTTCGACTACCAGTCACTTTTTGAAAAGCTCTTAACTTGCAATAACTTTCTTGCAGTAGCTGTCAACTATAGTCTTGCATTGGGTTATCTACTCTTGGGTTATTTGCTTTGCGGGTTGGGTTTCTTTTATTTTCAAGTTGCAGATCAGGTTTCTTTAATTTTTTTTCGCTGTGGGTATATCTGCAAAATTTATTTTTAACCCTTTCATCATAGTGCATTGCTGCATGGGATGCTCGCTCAGTATGGAGTGGGGTCACAATACACTGATCACAGAGGATGGGGCTTTTTGCATAGCTAAGCCTAACTTTTGAAAAAAATTCTAATAAAAAAAACTTTAGATCCAATAGTTTCATTTTTTCGTATAACCATAGCTGAACACATAAAAGGTGATACGTGAAAACCGATTTTTAAAATTTGAATTATTCTTTTTGTTATTTAATGTTTTATGCGATTTCAATCCCTTTTTTCCCCTTTTTCCTCCACCATCCAGACGTCGTAGAAAAAACCAAATCAGATGACTAGAAAGAGCAGACAATTGCGCGTAAAAATATATCAGTTTCAAATCTCAGGGACAAATTCTAATATTTTTTAAAGATTTTAAAACAAAAGTCACTTTCGGCTCAAAACGAACTTTCGTTTTTAAATCCTCGCTTCGGGAAAAGTACCGACAATTTCGACTAATAATTTTATATTTTTAAAAAGCTGAAATATCAGGCTTTCTTACAAGCCCAATCTGGTCGAGAAATAAGGAAAAGTAGCCACATGATCCAGATTTTAAGGAAGTAATGATTTTCAATTTCTCTGCCAAACCACGAAAGAAGGGATCGATTTTTTACCCACATGCTCGTGCAGATGCATGGTGTTTCTATGGTGGAGGGGAGGTAAGTGAGGTTCTGATGTCACGGTTCTAATGAGGTTGCGTCAGATATGCATAGCAAAATCGAATGGAACATTCGATATTTGTGCCTGCCAAATAATGAATGTACGTCATTAAACTAAAACAAGCCATCCATTTTATTTTATTTGAATAAATTATTCATCCATTTTATTGGAATATTGCATATATTTCTTAAAATTTCATTATTAGTTTTAACGTCATTAAACTACAACAAACTTTGTTAATTCCACGGGGTTATGGCACGAGTTTGCCATGGTCAGAATTTTCAAGGGTAGCGCGAACAGGCTGGTCGCTGGAAGAGTGGCTAGTAATGTATATAAAGATTAGAAAGGCAACTAGAAGTAGCAGCTTTCTGGGGAAGACCAGTGATTTGATGACACATCAGTCCAAATTGTAAGAAGTAATTATTCAAGATCACTAAACTTAGAATGCTTTTGAATACATTATATTTAACAGTAGTTTTTGATTCTTTAAAAAGTTTACAAATAACATTAAACAAGTCTTTTAAGTCAATGTTGTTAAATAAGTCTTTAATGGCAAAAGTTGTAGAGCTATTACATTCTTGAGTTTACTAAGACTTTTTACTATTTCATGGCTATTATTTATAAATAACTTATCATTTAATGCAAACTGATTATTTATATCAGTAAGAGAACTTAGGAGGAGCTTGTTAGCATTGTTAGAATAGATGTTGTAGCCACAAGTAACTGACCTAAATGTTATAGGATTTTTGTGAAATTTTGGAATAAGACCAATATATGGGAAATTAAGGGCTTTATCTTTTTGTAACTTTCTAAAATTAATTTAGATGTAATACATAGGTTTTGTTTTAACAGCTTAAAGATATTGGAAGAGAAATGGATTGATTTTAATTCTTTAACATACAATATTTTACATATTATAGCTTAGTTATTGGTAGCTTTATAAATGTAAATAATTACAAAGTTTTTTTTATATATTTTCTAATGCTACTTTAAAGTTATTTTTATTTACTGGCATAGTAAGCTTTTGCTTAATAATAAATTGTTTACAAATATCAATAAATTTCCATTCATTGAATTCCTCTATTGGCATGGCAAATTTACAATCAGTCTTATAAATAAATTTATCAATATCTAAAAAGATGTTGTCAATTACAGATTTATATTTGTATTTTCTCTCAAGTCTAAATTTGGTTCTGCACAACATGTATGATCTTAAAAAGCGATCTCAATAATATTTAAATCACCAGTACTTGCATGTTCTAAAAATAATTTGCATAAGGTGCGAAATTGGGGAGGTTACAGTAGCAAGGAGATTTTTCAAAGTCAGAATAGTCTGTATTGGTAGTATATTTAGAAACAAAATTATAGTTAAAAATTGAACATCCGAAAGGTTTTGGATATTTATAAGTTTTAAGAATTTAAAGTGGTTTATGGGGAAAAGACTCAAGATACCTGAAAGTATTATTAAAATTTACTTTATCTAAAATCTTATTGCAGAAAAAAATGGTACAATATGTTTTAGAATTGTTATGTGAATTTTGATCTGAAAATGTAAGGAAGTAGTTTAAATGTTTTGTCTGAGTAATCAAATGGTCAAAAAAGAAGTAAACAAATTGATGGTTAATAAAGTTGCTTTTAAGAAATATTCCATAGACCTCATTTAGATGTTTTTCTTGATAGAGAAGATCTAAGATTTTACTTGGTACCATTGGTAACTAGTGCAATATTGATGGTAAATTTACTAATGAATTTTTTGATATTATGAATAACAGTGGAATTATAATTAACCATATCAAAGGAATTATTTACAATAATTTGAGTTATATAATAGGTTAAGACCATATGGAGACTTTTATAATTGGTTAAGACCATATGGAAAGATGGTTTTTTCAGTAGCCATATAATTGGATTTGCTGAATAATCTATTTTGTTTATTTGGACTAATATCCAATAATGAAATTTTAATATTGTCAAAGCCATGATTGGCAAAGTGAGTATATTCAAAATGGTTTTCAACAGAGGGTGATTTTAATGTTTCTTTCAATTTTTTAATATGATTGCGGTGTGTATTAATTCTTAAATGGAGAGGATTAAAGGTTTGACCTATATATTCCATTTGGCATACTAGGCAAGATAATTTGTAAATGCAGTTAAAAGTTTTACAAAAGGTGAAAATGCTACTTTTATTAATTTGGTCACCGTTAGCTAGTGGGCAAGTTTTACAGAACTTATTATTACACCAATTGAAAAGGAATTTTTTTTTCTGCATAAGTTTATATACACTGCTGGACAATTACTAAGGCTGGATGACACTATCACCTATAGTAACCAGAAAATGAAAGGAAGCAAAATGTGGAAAATTAGAATAAGTGTGGGATACTGTAAGAAGAGGTGTGCATATGCAAATTTTTCATTTCCACATCTGTTCATCATGTGATAGCACTGATAAGAGATTTAAAGGATTTGATGCTTGTGGACAGTTGTTCCAAGTGAAAGTTTTAAGGGAGAGATTTAATTGGCAAACTTGAAATTTTCGGTATGTCTTTCCGATATCACTTAGATGGTTTTGCGCTTGGCCGTATTATTGGAAAGATTGAAGAAAAGGGTGAAAAGTAACAGATATTGCCAGGATGTTCGACATTGCCCACAGTGTTGTTTTACGGCTGTGGCAAGCATTTAAAACAACTGGAATGTGTAGCAAGTATCATGGGGGAAGTCGTGTTAGAAGTACGATGCCGGCAGGAGACAGGTACATTGTCCTATCGACAAAAAGGGACCAGCGCACCACAGCTCAGCAGGTGGCAAATCAGTTTCTTGTTACCACAGGACAGCAGATCTCCTGAAAAACTAACCAGTTGTTTGGGCGAAGGAGGATTACACGCACACAGACCTGTTGTGTGTCCCCCATTGTCCAGACTGCACCACACCACCTGTTTGCAATGGTGTGAGCTTTGTAATTGGACCGAACAGGACTGGACTTGCATACTATTCTCAGATGAGAGTAGGTTCAGTCTGTCATCAGATTGTAGATGCCAACTGATCTGGCACGAGAGTGGTACTGCTTATCACCTAGAAAATATCCAGGAGAGGGATCGATATCCGATATGCAGTATCATGGTATGGGCCGGCATCATGATCAATGGCTGCATGCCCTATATGCAGTTGAAACTTAGACTATGACCGGCCAATGATACATTGATGAAGTTCTACTGCCTCATGTTTGCCTTTTCTGTGGTGCTGTCAGTGATAAATTTGTTGTCATGGACAACAATGTACTACGTCATCGAACACTCGCCGTTTAGGATTGTGTTGTCAGCGAGGGTATTCAATGCTTCATATGGCCAGCACGTTCTCCAGATCTAAACCCCATTGAAAATGTTTGGGATGCTTTGGGGGAGGTGACTTGCTGGTCAAAAATATCCTTCAACAAACAAGAGCACCCTCATCCGTACACTAACAGATGAGTGGGATAACTTGCCTCAACAGCTGCTGGATAATGTTGTGCAAAGCATGACAGAACGTTTGAAATGTTGCATCACACTCCATGGTGGACATATCCTGTACTGACACCTTTATCAAAGGTGGCTGCAGTCGTTCATATGCATTTTTCCATTTCTCCATACACAGCATCAAATGAACACTTTTCTCCTTTCAGATGTTTCAAAACCTTCTGTATTTTCCAGAACAATAAATGATCTCTATTCTAATGTCCGAACAGTGTGGCAACAATATTTTATCCTGCTGGGCCTCCACCCCTACTTAACGTTGTGCTATATTGCAATTTGCTATCCGTCCTTAGCAATTGTCCAGCAGTATATATATATATATATAAATATATTGTTTTTATTCATTGAACTATAGTTCTAAATATTAAAAAAAATATTTTATAATTTTGGTTTAAGTACCGGTTATACTTCTAATACTATTTCATTTAATACATCATTGTATATATATATTTTTACTGATTATTCATATTATTTTCCTGACCAACGTTAGACAGAAGAAAAATGATTTACATTGATGTAGAATTTTTGTTTCATCATTGAATGTACCTTTCTGGGGGATTACAGTTTCAAAGTCATTCTTTTGCACTTAGTGTCCAATATCTCTGATCTAGTATTTCAAGAAGTATTTCACATAATTTGATGCCACTATAAGTAGTTTGTCACAAGTTCTCATGTCACTTGGGGTAGAACGTCTCGGTGTTATAATGTTACATCATCAACCATACCCAGATTGCTGTGTTTCAGAATTGCAAAATTTGAGAAGGTTAGCAAAAAGATGTAATCTCAAGATTGCAGTATAGATGTTTTGAAAAGCTCTTGTGTTGATTTCAGGAAGTCTTGCATACTCGCATTTACAAGTTCATGGCTTCTCATTGATCTGGAAAGAATTTTCGCGCCAGTGAAGATATGTGGTTTTACTGGGATTAAAGTACCATGAATATTTACATACCAGGGGAGAAATTTATGATAAGAATCTAGCTTCAGAGTGGGGTTCTGGATCGACTTATACGTGAGGCCTTAAAAAAAATTCTGTAGTCTAAGAGTTCTTATTGTGAGGCAATCCAACCTAAATGAATGGGGTAGTAATTACCCAATCACAACCTCCCGAATTTCTCTACACTTCAAAACTCTCCTGGATTTGCCTATCCATAATGCAGTCACTGCTCTCCCAACTATTAGCATATCGCATCGTGACTGGACTGAATGCAGCCACACCCACACTATAGCCACTATTACATCTTGCTTGTTTCTGATCGGATGTGTTTCGCTCTCACTTCTTTGATTATGGCTGATTGCCTTTGAGAAAAAATAGCTCTTTTTGTATAAAACTATAATATAGGATTTTATGTTAGAAGTTGTTTCTTTTGCAGATAATACTAACAATTGTACAGCTTCGCGTCAATTCAGGGTTAACAAAAAAATTAGCTCAAATAACTGGCGAAAATCTTAATAAGCCAGATATTGTTTTGATTGCACAGTGGGCCAAGGACTCTTGGGACAGGGATGTGATACCTTCGAGAAAATGTCACAAAATCATTCAAGAAATGTTGCTTTAGTGATGAACTTGATAGCACAGGTGATGATGGTTTTTTTTAGAAATGATGATGGTGATAGTGATTCTTATGACACGGGCATACTATTGCTGATATTTATATGACACGCCAATGGTGGAGAAGGACTTTGTTTTAACTGTTTAACAAGTTTGATTTGGACTATATATATATTAACCTTGCTTGGAATTAAGCTTTAAAGGGTTCTGATAAGGTTTTTGTTATGCAAATTAAATTTTATTATTATATATATATAATTTTTTTTATTTAAGTTTTTTTGATTAAATGTATTGAAAAATTTTAATTTTCTTTTTTGGGATCGACTTATGCAGAAGTTTTTGATTTTTTCCAATTTTCTCCCTGAAAGTAGAGGGTTCGACTTGTATGCGAGTATATACAGTATGTCAAAGTGCAGAGTTTGATTTGCTGGTAATTTTGAAATCCGCTAGGACACTGTTATTGGAACCCAGTAATGCTGTGTCTTGTAAATAGCTTCCTATCAGCTTGAAAGTAATAAAATTACTTTAAGCTTGAGTGTAATGTAATCGCTGCTCTGAGGCTGATCAGGTAAAAAAAGGCATCTGCCTTGGACAGTGTTCATAGATGTTCTGTTGCAGAAAGTGCTGCATTTTGAATTCACCGGGGCCCCTGCCCCCAGTAACAGCTTCATCACAACATTGCTAATCTTTTTGGAAGTTAGGATCCGATAGTACCAAAGTTCACACACTGTTTTAATTGCTCAATTTTGATCCACAGGATCTGCCTGCCTCAATCCTTAATTATAAAAAGGTTTAGCTCACTTGTTGATAGAGGTTAAAGTACACCATGTGACCCTGTCTTCTTACATCCCCTTTTTTAACATAATGGAATTGTTCGTTTGTCCTCAGCCATTAGAAAAGTGCAACTAGTATGGGAATTTGACCTTTTGACTTTCAAAGGGAAAGAGTAAAATCATCCAAGTGTATTCTAACATTCCTTTAGCCAGCTTGCCTGTTGAAATTGAATTTTCTTTTTCATGTATTTTGGGCAAAGGGGGCGTTTTCTAAAGTTATAATTTTAGGGCTCTTGACATAAAGAGCAATATTTGAACCCTTTTGTCCTTAAAACTGACTACATCCTTTCTTTTGATTTCAGGGAAATAGTCTCTGATCTGGGAAAAAATGTTCTTTGCAAAATATTCCCAGATGTTAAGCATGTAGATGTTCCTAACCAAAATACTCAAACTGAAGATTCTAGGGTTTGGAGATTCTGTTTTTGCTGGTGCATTTTAAGTCTCAAAATGGCTCGCCTGGATTTTATGAGTCATGCTTACTTTCTAATTTTTTTTCTTTGTGTATTTATTAAAAGGTTTTATTTATTAATTTATTTATTTTAATTTCAATTTTTGTTTTAAATAAATTTCAAATATTTGTTAAAATGTAAAAAGTTAAATTTGACTAAAAGCGTCTGAAAACGATGTCAGAACTCATTGTCTTCTGACAATTTGATATAAATAAATAGCTTTAATATTACAATATATTTTACTTACTATTTTATTTATATATATCCATTTATTATTTTTTTGGTATATTTATTTCTTTTTCATGTTTATATTTTATGCAGGTTGATGCTTTAGATTATTATGCTGAAGAAGAACATGCTTTAGCAACTGCTGTTGACAGACAGAGATCTGTTTCATTATTAAAACCTGTTGGAATTGCTTTTGTAACTTTAAAGACTGAAGAAATGGCTGAGAGGTATCTTTTATATTTGTAAAATCATTTTATTACATTGTTTCCAGTTATAGAAATTAAATAATATATTATTTTGTATTAAAGAGCAAAAAACTTTATTTTAGTATGCATTATCTTTTAAGATAATTTTCAATTTAGCATTTATTAATATGTACTGTATATACCATGTGTCGATTTGTAGATGGAGGTAATTTAAAAAGAAATTTTCTTCCAAAATTCACAAGTAAAAAATTTGTATACTTTATAGTTGATGTTTTTGATACTTTTATTAAAAAGTAAAATGAATAAAATTCCTATTTATATATGAGATTTATATACAACTTATATGCGAGATTTCGATGTTTATCATATTTTTCTCTCAATGTATGTGTAGGTTCAAATTATATAAAAGTTCTAGATTTTACCTAATATTTCCCCCTGAAAGTGTGGGAGTCAACTTACACAGTTTATACTGTAATAAAAAGTAATATAAATCAGCTTTAATTTGAACCATGTGACCCATTATATACTTTAAAATTAAATCTTTTTGCACATAGAACTTCCAATAATGTATGGCCCCAGAACTCCAAGATATTATTTTAATGATTATTTCTTTTAGTAATATGGATGATAAAAACATTTTAAGTTAAATTTAATAACCTTGCTTAATAAGTGTTGAAATGCTGATATTTTGCAAATTCTATGAAATGTCACAATATCTATAATAATAAAGGAAGATGTCTGTCTGTCTCTTGTGTAGCAAAAAATCTAAGGAACCCACAGCCATAAAATTTGATACAGGAGTTTCTCAGCTCCCAAAAGGAAATGCCTCATTGAGATTTTTTAAAATTCAAAGTTTTTTTAGTTATTAAATTTTGAAAATCCTATTTTGAGTAATTTTTTCACAAATCTGTTCCTGAGTGATCAAAAATATGATCGCATAGTTTCATTTTAACACTGTCAGAAAGATTGAAGAATACTCTTTCAATCAAACTTTGAATGGAATCCATACTATCAATAAACAAATTTTCATGAATTTTTGAAAAATGTATACTTATGTTTTGAAGATGTACCCAATTTTAAAATTGTAATATAAAAAATTAACTGACAATCTGATCTTCATAATTTAATAGCTGCTTCTTTAAATATTACAAACTGCTTCAAAACAAAACATTTTTTTTCTGAAGTCATTTGTTCAATAATTATAATTTTTAGAAGGTATAAATGTATCACTAATTTCTAACAAACCCTGTAATCCCACAAAAAATTAGCTTGAAATACACTCTGATGCAAAAACTTATATACATCTGTGGCGATTGGGCGTCGCCGGGCCCCGAACCAGAGACCCTTTGGTTACAAGACCGACATTATAATCACTGAGCAAAAGCTAGCTCCTCCTTTATTCTTATAATTCGGGTGCAAGCTCCGTGTGGTATCTTTGATCAGATGTCTTTGCTGCCGCACACTCCCTCCGCTGATGAGGAAGGAAGGCCGGGAGGCATGTCGCCTCGGCGTGACGGACAGTCGTGGTCAACCAGGAAGGGAGTGTCAAGGCTTCTGACTCCATGTGGTGCTGCCATCTCGTGCTGAGAGGTGAAGTCATTGGAGAAGAAGGTTGCGTGTTCAAATCACGTCCGGGTCACCACTGTGGCGATTGGGCGTCGCCGGGCCCCGAACCAGGGACCCTTTGGTTACAAGACCGACATTATAATCACTGAGCAAAAGCTAGCTCCTCCTCTGTTCTTATAATTCGGGTACAAGCTCCGTGTGGCATCTTTGATCAGATGTCTTTGCTGCCGCACATCCATAAGAAATTGAGCTACAGCCACGAAACTTGGCATGTAAGTATTGTTTAAGATGATATGCAAATAATTGGAATTTAGGAATAAACATGATTTTAATTAAGAAATGGATGCAGCAAGAAGATGACATTTTTGTAAGTGGTAAATCCTCCCCTGGCAGCTACACAAGCTGATATTTGGTATGGCATAGCATCAACTAAATTGCTTGTATCACTTTGTGGAAGATTCTGTCACAAATTTTGCAACTGGTCAGCTAATTCAGTGGTATTCTGAGAAGACTGCAGTTGCCGTGCCAGCATGTCCCAGATGTGTTCTATTGGTGATAGATAGGTCTGGGGTCCTGGATGGCCATCAGAGGGTATTAACCCGTTTATGACCGGAGCGTGAAGAAAGTAGTGTTTTCCCAGGCTTCCGTGCAACAAGAATCGTCTGCTACTCCAGGCCCGGGCACTTTTCGCAGTTAAGTCTAACATAGCAAAAATATCATATTAAATCAACTTTACTTTGAAATACGTCTACAACTGAATTGTCATATAAACACCAACTTACTGATTGAAAGAGTAATTGTTTAGCAATATAAACGTAAATATAATATGAAATATAGCAGAAATACGTAATTGTTTAGCAATATAAAATGTAAATATAATATGAAATATAGCAGAAATATGGTTATTAAGCAGTTAAATGAAAACTTAATTCTAAACTCAAAATTCTAAATATTACTACAAATCTAAAAATAACACTTATTCTAAATATAAAATATAACATTATTACAAACATATTATTATATATCCTGCAATTTTTTATGTAATCGGACATCTCTATTGAATGTTTTGTAACATATGAAAATTTTCAAAACAGGGTTCAAGACAGAGTCTTACGTTGCAAATTTTGCACTCGTAAAATTATTGCTTGTAGCACTTTTCTCTCAGAGAACTTTTAAAACAAACTATACACCTTCTTCAAGATTTTTCCCATTTGTATTAACATGTAAGTTGGGAAAATGTTGATCAGTTAATCATGAAGGATTAAGTACTGGAGATGTTGATTTTCCTGTTTTAGGTTCAGTGTATTTTTCAATAATTTGATAAATAACCCTAGATTTAAACTCTAATACTGTAAGCTGTTGGCCAGTTTGTTTTATAAACAATATATGTGAATATATGTGTCATGTCTAAGAAACCAAAAAATAAATTTTGATACCATTTTACTGTTTTTCTGAAAGCTGGGTAATGGTGCATTACCGAATCTCCCTTATCTTTTCCATACATATTCTTATTACCACTCAGTGTGGTTTCGAAATGTCTTGTGTATTTCTGTCTTTTTTGCCAATGGATATTATATTATTTCCATGGAAAGTTGTTAACATTACTCATCTTTTTTCTTATTTTTGAACCCAAAAATATTTATGCTTTCCTTCTGAAATGCCAAGATTTGATTTTTTGGAAACTTCCAAAGTAAGTTTTTAGACATGCCTTTCCTGTGCTTTGACACCATAAGGTGTAATGCTAGTTCTGGAGAAACAAAGAATCTGTCGAGATACAGATTATATCCATGACCTGACAAGTATGCTAATAAAGTCTTTACTACTCTTTCTCCATACAATCTGCTTATTTCCAAAAGTTGTGTGTCTTTCCCTGTATACACCAAAAAGTTCCATATGTAACCTGAAATTGACTCAAATAATTTATAAATTTTAATTTTATATCATGAGCAATTTGATGGAATATATTGCCGAAAACCTAATCTTCCTTTCCATGCAAATAAACTTTGATCAATATAAATTTCTCTTCCTGGTATATACTGTCACATGGTGATTTCCAAAATATGTGACATTGTGAAATTTTGGAGAAGAAGGCGACCTACAAATGACGGTCCCTAGCCCTGGTACAAATATGTATAGGGTCCCCCTCTGGCCACCTGCAAAGGAGAGGGTCAGTGGAGCTGCCTGGGTGGTCTTACACAAGAGGAAGACAGAACGGGGGGAAAGCGGTCGTTGGGGGCGCAATTAAGCCCAGAGGTTCGCACGGGAGCTGGGACTCCTGGCCACCTGCAAGCGATAATTCAGGGGCTAGTGGGCAAGCCCTGCTGTCATGGACTGGCCACTGAGAGTGGAAGCCAAGTGTCCACCAGTAATATTTAGGGGGCTTAAATCCTGTCAGCAAATAATATTTGAGAGGGAGGAGACTTCAAATTACAAGTTTTTGGAGAGAGTTTTTTGCAAAAAAAGGAATCGAGAGTGCCTCTGGTGAGCTGAAAGAGTGAGTTTGGTTTCAATAGTTGACGGAGCAAAAAGATGCTTCTTCCGAACTCCAAGATGTCATCGCAGCCGAGCCCTTGCTGGACCCAGAGCCGAAGGTAGGCCTATTGGATTTTCATGCATTTACTTAGATCTTGAATTTCTCCTCTCTCAATTATTGCTTCTTAAGGAAATTAATGTTTTCTTCGACACGTCAAAGATTTATGATGTATTTGGGATTTTTTTCAAATAGAATTAATTTTAAGAGGTTTTATGATGTTTTTGATACTTAGCTATGTCTTCGTACTTTAAGGGAGTAACTTTCAAGCTCATGTGTTTTGAGCAAAACTTCTTCATGTTTTTATTTTTAAATGTTAATTTTGTAAATAAACTTCTTATTTTGTTATTTTAAATCTAATCCGTGTCCTCATTCCAATCTTATTAATTACTTCTTAATTTTCAGTTTTAAACCACTTGCGATCTTACACGGCAATATCTTAATGTTCCTGGAACATTTTTAAGTATTTTAGCGTTCAAATCGAACGTGAGGTGATTTACCTCGCAACATTAATGGTTCCGATGACCAGGATACGAAATAAAAATAATTAATAGAATTACTGAAATTTTTTTTTTTTTTGTGAGTAGGCTAAATGTTACGTTAGGAAAATTTTAAATAAAGTATATTTTTTCGGAAATGAGGATTGTAAAGGAAGAAAAAAAAAAATTCATGTTTTTCAATTCTTTTCTTCAAATTGTTATGCCATGGTAAGGGGATATATGTATTATTTTATGGAAACACGGGAACAAAATACGAAAATTTGAGGAAATTAGAAATATTTGGTATGCATATTAGGAGTGTATTTTATATTGTGAAAGAATTTTATGTACCAGAATTTTAATGTTAGGAGTGTATATATGTTGCATGAAAATTTGTGTTTATTATATGTGATAGGATTTTGGTAATAGGGGATAATTGCACTTAGGATATAGAATTTTGGTTAGGAAATCGCAGAAATTTTTTTTTCGCTTTTCAGTCATGGCAGAAGAATTTACTACGGGTATTACACATTTGTTAGGGGAATTAAATGGGGAAGACATGGAAGAAACAAAACTGTTTTTTGAAAACTTCACCGCTATATCAGAGCTGGGAAATTGGAACGATGCAGAAAAACTAGTTATAATCAAATCGCGGTTACGGGAAAATGCCAGGAAATTTTATATGAGTTCTCGGGAGTTGAGGAGTGAAACCTCATTTGAAGCTTTCAAGCACAGATTTTTAGATTTTTTCACAGACAAACCCCATATCACCGCCAACCAAGTAATTTTTTCATCAATTAAACAAAACCAAGGTGAAACTATAAAACAATTATCACACAGGATTAGAACACTAACGTTGGAGTACATAGGAGAGGCTCAGATAAACGATGACACTCAACACATTATTGATAAATTAAGCCTTAGTAAATTTATAGAAGCTATTAGGCCAGAATTCCAAATTGAAGTGATTAAAGGTAACCCAAAAAATTTCACAGAAGCGGTACAGATAGCGCAGAACTTAGAATCGGCTAATTTAGCGGCAATGGTAGTAACGGTTAATAACATATCTAAAAAGAATGACATACAGGAACTGCGCAAAGAACAAGAACAATTTAATGCACAATTATTGGAGAATGTAACTAAAGAGATTAATAACTTAAAAGTCAGAAAGCAAGCAGAGATAGAGAAGAAACAAAACACTTTTTTGTGTCATTTTTGTGGCAGATCTGGACATTTTATGAGGGAATGTAGAAGTTATTTAAGACAGAATAATAATTTTAGAAGGGAAAATAATACTCAGAGAGATGCGTTAAATTTTGAAAGAAATTATAATAAATCGAAGGAAAGGAATTTCAGTGATAGATTTAGAGAAGAAAATAATACACGGAGAAATAGACAAGATTTCGGGGAAAGACACAATAAATCGGAGGAAAGGAATTTCAGTAATAAATCTAGAGGAGAAATCAATACACAGAGAAATAGACAAAATGTTGACAAAAATTACAATAAACCGGTGGAAAGAGATTTTAGGAATGAATTTAGAGATGAAATGGGTACGCAGAGAGGTAGACAAAATTTTGAAAAAAAATACAATAGGTTGGAAGAGAGAAATGTTAGAGAAAATAATTTATAAAGAGAAACAAGGAATCCTAGAGAAAATAATTCAGGAAATGATTGCAGGGATAATACAGGAAAGTGTAATAGACAAATTAATACACAGAGCGGTGCGCGAGGTCCAACACAAAACGAGGTAAGGGGAAGACCTGAAACAAAAATAGAAATGGATAAAGAGAAAAACAGAGATAAGGCTGAATTAATAGCATATGTCACAAAGGAGAACACGACTAAATTACCGACGGTGCAAGCAAAATTCCACGAGAACGAAACAGACATTTTATTAGACACGGGCGCTTCAATTTCAGTGTTGTCAGACGAGGTTTTCAAAAAAATTAAAGAAGAAACTCAGAAATTACGAGAAAATAAAACAACGGATGTTTTGATTAGCGAAAAGGTGGATTTCAAAAATACCCAAAACACAAATACAAATTATAACAATGAAAATACTCAAATTCCAAATGAAAACAAAGTAATGGATGTTTTGGTCAGAGAAAGGGTTGATCGTGAAAATATTCAAAATACAAATAAAAGTCACAGTAAGGAAAGTATTCGGAAATCAGATGAAAGCAAAATAATGAAAGTTAATAGAAATCAAAATGTTATTTTCCAAGAAGTCCAAAATGAGAATGGAAAGGTTTGTCAAAAAAGTCAAAAAGAAAACACAAAATGCAAGCTTCAGGACATTCAAATTACGAAGGAGAATCACATGATACAAAATACACAAACTTCAAATGAGAGTGAAATAATGGATGTTATGGACAATGATAATGAAAATACTTACTTTCAAAATTTGCAAAATTCAAATGATACCACTAAAAATATTGAAAATGAAAATTGTAATACAAGTAGAGAGAAAAATCAAAATGATAGTGAGGTTAATGATGTTCAAAAACTTTCAAAAATAGATGAGAACCAAAACAAGGAGTATGTTAGGCAAAATGTACAGATAGCAAATGAAATACAAGTTTGTAACACAAATGAAATTGAAGAGATCAAAGAGCGGAATGATAGAAAGCTTGGTTCAGATTTTTTCACGAAACCAAATATTTTTAGGAACTTAATATTGTCCGATGATTGGTATTTGGAAAATTTTAAAATGAGAAAGAGGTAAATATAAATTGGAATTTGATTGAATAGAACATGAATGTAAATATAATTTGAAATGGAAATCTGAATTGAATAGAGCAAGGGTATAAAAATGAATTGGTATTTGAGTTGAATTTAGAGAAAGAGTATAAATATAAACGGTAATTTGAATTGTGTAGGAATGTAAATATAAAATTGAAATTTGTATTGAATTTAGAGAAAGAATGTAAATATAAATTGAAATTTGAATTGTTGAAAAGCAAAACGTTATTTCTGGGAATATAGATTTTGGGAGAGCAAATATAATTTAAAATTGAAATGGATTGAACTTAGGAAATGGGTGTAGATATGAACCGGTATTTGAATTGAATAGAATGTAAATATAAATATGAATCGGTATTTGAATTGAATTTAGAGAAAGAATGAAAATATATTTTGAAATTGGTATTTGAATTGAATTTAGAAAAAGGGTGTAAATATATTTGAATATTTGAATTGTTTAAATGGAAAATTGAGATATTTAATATGAATTGTAACTAAAAATGCTTGAAATTTGATGGATAGAAATTTTGTGAATTTACGAGAGTACGGGTATATAATGCTTAGAGAAAACGTGAAAATTGGTGGATAAAGATTTAGTGAATTTACGAGAATACGGGTTTATAATGTTTAGAAAATATTTGAGAATTGGTGGATAAATATGTAGTGAATTTACGAGAGTACGTGTATATAATGTGTAGAAAATACTTGAGGATAAATGGATATACAAATCTGAAAAACAATTTAGAGAAGAAATGGAATTTGAATTTAAAGTATTTAAAATAAGAATATATGCGTATGTTGTAATATGAGGAGCTAGTTTAAAGGGAGAAGAGATAGGTATGCAAATTTGAAGAAAAATTTAGAGAGCGACTTTAATATCGGTAAATTCGAAAAAGAAGAGGAAAAAGGAAAAAGAGGGTTTACAGATGGAATATGGAATTTAATTTTTCGAGAATAGTGGAGAAATCGAATTAATAGGGAAGTTATAAAGTAGGTAACAGTCAGGTTAGATATACACAGAGAATTTTTTTTTTGTTGTGAGGGAGAAAAGTTTTAGAAAAGAAAAGAAAAAAAGAGTTTAGATAAACATTTTTGTTGATTTGCAGTTGGGAACAGGGGTAATACAACATTAACAAACACTTAGATTTAATACAGGGGAAAAGATTGAGTGGGATGAGAATGAGATAATATTTTTAGTAATAGAAAGGATAAGAAATAGAAATAAGATAAAAAAAAAAAAATAATATAAAATCCAATTTAAATCGTACAGCAGATAAGAGTGGGTAACATTTTGAAAAACTGGGTAATTACTAAACAGAAAAGATAATTCTCTTTTGAAACTAATGTAAATTTAAAATAAATAAATAAATAAATAAAATTTAGTGTAATTGACTATAGGGGACACGCCAGTTTGAAATCTAAAAGTGGGCCTGATCAACCGGCTTTTGGGTGCTTGCGCAGCGGACAGCCTAAGGATAAAACAGTGAATTCTTTTTCAGACAAGGGGAAAATTGTACAACACATAGCTTTACTACATCACAGTTAGCCAGTGACAAGAGGGACGAAAACAAGGGTAATCCAATAAATGGGGTGTGTCAAACACATAAAATTTTATGGCCACAGCAACACTCACAGAGGGAAAGAAAGAAAACACTTTCTTTTATTGCAGGGGGCTTTCACTTTTCGCTTGTCAAGAGAGGGTCAGTTTTGATGTACGGTCTCTTTCTTTCGTTATGGGAGGTATATGGTTCACAGTTCATGGGGATGGCCAGTCTGATAACTTGTAGGGATGTGGCAATCTTAACAAGTGCATCTTGCTTCGGGCAAGTTTGAGGGGTTGACCCGCTTTTCCCACCCCGGTTGTTGGTAAGATAGAGAAAGGAGAGATTTCTTTGTTTTTTTTTTCTTCCCGTGACGTACGCTTTTATTTTTTTTTTTCGGGGGATTTTGAAACACTTTATCTGACCGGTGCAGGGGCGCAATTTGGAAGTTTTAGGAAGATATACAGAATTATGATCTCAGAAGACTTCGAGTATGCTTTAACAAAAGGGAGGATTTACAGAATTGGGAGTTTTGAAAGGCAAATTTGGTAATAAGGTATAGAAAATGAATAATTGATAATACATGGCATGGCAATTTGGAGGGAAGATTAAATTTTAAGAATAGAAATTTTTTACGTTTGGTTTGCAAAAAAATAAAGATTAGGATGAATTTGTAGAGAATGTATATAGATATAAAAAAAAGTATTTCGGGGATAGTTAAGGAAGTAAGCAATGTTTGTAATAAGGTTATGACGAGGTGTAAATAAATTTTTAATGATAGGAATTTTTGTAATCGTTTAATGGTAATGTAATTTTTTCTGAGAGAGAGAGATTTTTCAATTTTTGAGTGTCTGTATGTATGTTCTTTGGCCTGTGTGGAAACTTATCTCCAGCAGTACATCTGGAAAGATACAGACAACGAGGAGCAGTGACATCTCTACAGCTGACTTACGAGAAGCGACACCCCATGCCAGATCCTGAGGGGCGATAGCAACTCACCGACGCAGTGGTGTGCCAGACACGACACACTTGATGTGCAGGACACCACACGATATTTCGGGACAGAGACATTATAATGACACATCTACAGCTGACTTACGAGAAGCGACACCCTATGCCAGATCCTGAGGTGCGATGGCAACCCACCGACGCAGTGGCGTGCCAGATACACCAGACTTGATGTACTGGACATCACACTGTACTCCGAGCTCATCCAGTGGCGTTAGGCCATACTTGGGACCATTTACACTATATAATATGATGGAGTGCAGTGAACTTTCCATCTGTGTTACAGCAACGTGTCATTTTTTTGTAAACTTTGACTGAAATATGTATCATATCCGTAAGTTATATATTGAAAATTAACGTATAATTAAATTTCTGATGAAGCTGGTGATAGAATAACTATGAGCCACGAAATTCTGGTTCCACAACTTCGTTGAAAATTTAAAACAGAGTGTTGCAGCTATAACAAACGTTAGATAGTAGTTGTAGGAATACAAGTAGCTGTCGAAGTGTTAAATGAGAACAGTTCCAGTTTAAATCAAAATCACTTTTATTGAAGAGTGAATCCATTGTATTTGCTTACAGTATATATCATGAAAACAGGTAAGCCAAATAACTAAAGCATACTATTTACAAAACATGAGCACTACAGCTCATATGAAGGTTTTTCAGTGTAAGTTCCATGCCTAGACACGTTTCTGGTTAACGTATTATTTACACAAGTAAGTGGAATAAAAAGCATTTCACACTTACGTGACCACGTGCACTTTCCGACGCTACCACTAGCTGGGCACACGCTATGGCAAAAACTTTAAACTTTCCGGATCAGCACTATAAAGTCCACAACACGGGAAACATGGTCTCCTTAACTGAGAACCATCAAAACTACTAAGTTTAGTTTAAATATCCGCGTTCACCGATAAACACTTTATCGTAACTTTCGATAACATCGAAACATGACTTTACGAAGATCCGTCTGCCCGATCTAGATCCTTCTAGATCCTTCCATCGATCAGTATAAGCAAGCTATCCAACGAGCTTTCCAAGCGATCGATCCGTCGATCAAAACGATCTACATTAAAACCAGAGCGATCTACTGACAAAGCGATCTACCTTAAAAGCGATCTGCCTTAAAACCAGAAAGTGTCTAGCCTTTATACCCGAAGATGGGTGCGTTCCGGAACATAACCGTTGCCGGCAACGCCCTCTGGATATGCAAAACAGGATGCGTGAGCGGCGAGAAAGGTGATTTGCATGATCAGCCAAGTTTTGTCCACATCGCGATTCGTTCACGAGAACGGAATAATCATTTTAAAAATGACGTCACGCTCCCGCGAAACGAGAATCGCGACGTAAACAAAACCAAGTTTCTAACAATCGGCCCCCTCATGCAAAAACACCAACTCTCGGCGCCCATGCTTTCATCCAACAAAAGGTTATTCTAAGAATCAAAATTCTTAGTATCCTAAAAACATAATGTATGCATACACAAAATTTTATACATTAAAGAAATTTATAACACTTATAACATTTAGAAAGTGAATAGCCTTTTCTCAAAATGGCAACAATCAAATGAGTACACTTATCTATTATGCAGATCATAAGCATTCTTTAAATTACATGTTTAAGGATAACTTAGTCAAAGAAAACAGTATAACCATACTATTGCCCTTTCTTAAGTACTAGCTCATACTGAAGAAAGCTATTTCTTTACTATTTTGAAAATTTATAAACAAACATTAAGTTTAAAATTTAAAAGTCTAAAGATATCAAAAATTTTAAGCTCTAGAAAAATTTTAGGTATAGTTATCAATTTTAATATTTAAGATCAAAAATTTAAATCTAAACATCAAAATCAAGTTGTAGAAAATTTAGTGTATAACTATGAAATTTAACATTTAAGATTAAAAATTTAAATCTAAACATCAAAATCAAATTGTAGAAAATTTAGTGTATAACTATGAAATTTAACATTTAAGATTAAAAATTTAAATCTAAACATCAAAATCAAATTTGTAGAAAATTTAATGTATAACTATGAAATTTAACATTTAAGATTAAAAATTTAAGTCTAAACATCAAATTCAAGTTTGTAGAAAATTTAATGTATAACTATGAAATTTAACATTTAAGATTAAAAATTTAAGTCCAAACATCAAATTCAAGTTTTGTAGAAAATTTAATGTATAACTATGAAATTTAACATTTAAGATTAAAAATTTAAGTCTAAACATCAAATTCAAGTTTGTAGAAAATTTAATGTATAACTATGAAATTTAACATTTAAGATTAAAAATTTAAATCTAAACATCAAAATCAAATCGTAGAAAATTTAATGTATAACTATGAAATTTAACATTTAAGATTAAAAATTTAAGTCTAAACATCAAATTCAAGTTTGTAGAAAATTTAATGTATAATTATGAAATTTAACATTTAAGATTAAAAATTTAAGTTTTATTATCTTAGCCCATGACTAGTATACACACTAAATACCCAATACAATGGCAATGATAATAAAAGATACAGAAGGTAAATATACATATGAGATAAACACAGATTAAAAATTTTATGTTTCAATAATGTACATTCAGATAACATTTTATTCACATAAGCGAAAATGCATTATGCGTGTAGTAAAAATGGATATATATATATATTTTTTCAAGTGTAATGTGAGAAAAGTAACAGTTCATTGTCACATAACAATATATACTCAAGATACATTTCATTTGTATCAATGAGAGAGGAATAAATTATAAAATACCCTAACCATTTATACTTTGAAAATATGAAAAAAAATTTAAAGTAAAATTTTTATTTCAACAGTTAAATTTTATATTTTAAAGATATCATTACTAAATTTTAAAACTCTATCTTTAGTCATTGGCTTCGTGAAGTAATCTGCTACGTTATCTTTAGTATTAACAAAGTTAATTTTAAAAGACTCGTTTACAACTAAGTTCCTTAAAATTCCACACCCAAAAGTCTTTTGACTTTTCCCAATTCTTTGATATCAAATTCTTTACTCAAAAGTGAAACTGTATGGTCTATATCATTTTGTTGTTTCAAGAAAATTTTATCATTCAACTTTGCATAAAGATATGCGGACTTAATGTCCAGTTGAAAATGTTTCCATTTAAGCATGCAAACGAATATGGAGAAGAAAGCTCTGATTAAACTAAAATTAATCACAGGGCTAAACACTTCATCATATGAGTCCCCCTTTATCTGGGTATATCCTTGAGCTACTAGGCGAGCTTTGAATCGTTTCACATTTCCCCTTTCATCCTTCTTAATGGTATAAACCCATCTACTTCCTATAATTTTTTGTTGTGAGATGGGTGCAGGCACTAAGTCCCAGACACCCCTCTCTTGCATTGTAGCTATTTCATCATCCATGGCTTCTTGCCATTTATCGGACTGGGGAGATTCTATTGCCGATTTATAGCTCTTGGGTATCAAGATCTCAACATTGCTTGCTTCTGGTTTCCTTTTGATATCACTTACCCCCTTTTTCTCTCTAAAATTAAACATTTGCTGATCATAATGAATGTTAGCTTTTCCACAAAACTTTCTGACATCATTATGAGATCTCAGCCTTTTATTGTCACCTTTTACTGAGTAGTAAATATCCGTCCTACTCCCATCAGGCCTAGGTACTGCTTTCCGTATCCAGTCAATATCTGAGCAGGGTGTCAGACCAGAATCAGCAGGAGAGTCCTCATCCCCACTAGATTTACTAGTGTCACGGCTCTCACCTGCTTCTTCCTCTGACACTCCTCCTAAGCATTCTGATTCCGAGTCAATCGACTGAGTAACGTTCGATTTTCTCAAGGTGATTCCTTTAGGGTAATTAGGGCCCAGGACGCCTTCCGCTGCCACTCCTTCCTCAAACCTTACATTAGAAGTTTCCTCAACTTTCTTTTTACCCGCTATATAAATCCTATAGCCTTTGGTGCTTTCGGCATATCCGACCATTATTCCTATTTGGGCTCTCATATCCAACTTATTTCTAATTTGTTTGGCTGTGCCCACATAGGCTTTGCACCCGAAAACTTTGAGGTGAGCAATGGCTGGCTTCCTTCCATAATATAACTCGTGTGGAGTTTTGGTTTTGAACTTATGACATATTCTGTTCTTGGTGTGTGTAAAACACAAAATCGCTTCTGCCCACATTCTGTTATCAACCTTGCTTTGATCAAGCATAGCTTTCACACAATCTAGTGCAGTCAGATTAAATCTTTCAGAAACCCCGTTCTGTTCGGGTGTATATGCATTTGACCTTTCCGATTTAATCCCCAATTTATTTAAGTATGCCTTGAACTGGTTGTGACAGAACTCCATACCATTGTCCGTACGGATACACAAAATCTTTTTGCCTAGCTGCCTTTCTTCCTTAGCTTGGAATTCTTTAAATATCTTAAACACCTCTGATTTTTGTTTCATTATATAAACAAACACTTTCCGGCTGAAGTCGTCAGTTATTGTCAAAAAGTATCTGTTTCCGCCCATTGAAGCTGTAGGTAAGGGACCACACACATCCATATGGAGTAATTGTAAAGGTTTAGTGGACCTTATCCTACCAATTGGCTTAAAAGAAATTCTCTTAGACTTTGCTAACTTACAGTGTGTACAGTTAATTTTTGCATATTTTAGTCTAGGGAGTCCATTAGCCGCGGAAACTTTACTTGTCTGATATAAATAATCAGAGTTAATGTGGCAATATCTCCTATGCCAGAGTTCCGTTTTATTCAAAACCTCAGAAACCGCACAACTTGGTTTCTCATTAACCTTTTCTTTTGACCTCGACTTCACCTCAGAGTTACGTTTACTTTTATTTATTCTAGGCAAATTTTTCATTTTGTCAATACTGTTTTTCTTATTTAGGGGTTTTCTATCTTTCTTAGAATTTTTATCCCTACCCTGATCCTTTCCTTTAGTTTTACGGTCTTCTATATTGTTATTTGCAGTCTGAACTTCGTATTGAGGTTTTAAAAAATATAACCCTTCTTTTCGCTTAGCATAGAAGAATTTTTCTCCCTTTGGAGTGTAAAACCACAATACCCCATTAGCCCCTTTAAAAGTATACCCCTGTTCCTCAAGAACAGATGCGGCTAATAAGTTTCGTCTTAACTTAGGCGAAAACATTACATCAGACAAAACAATATTACTTCTTATGTTCTGAAACTGAACATACATTTTGACTGTACCGATAGCCTCAACTGGGCTCTCAATATCACCCACTGCTAGCGACATAGATGCACCTTTGCTTTCCTTAAATTTTGAAAATAAATTAATATCATTGCAAAAGTGCCGCGTAGCAGCGGTGTCAATTACCCAGCTGAGTCTATCGCTAGGATCCTGCACAGTATTAGCTTCAACTCTAGCAGATGAATACAATTCAATTATATTTGAGCTAGACTTAAGAATAGGGCAATTATTTTTTAGATGACCAGCCTTATTACAAAAATAACATGGTCCTATGACCCTTTTAACTGGTTTAACACTTTTAAACACTTTGTTATTTTTACACTTTACATTTACATTACTCTGAGACAAGAATACAGATGAATTTTGACTTACATTGTTTCTATCACTACGGAGTTGCCGGATACGTCCTTCTTCCGCAGACAATTCATGTTGGATTTTCTCCAAAGTGAAATCTTTGTCCTCCCATCTGTAGATTAGCTGAACTATTCCCTGGAAGTCATCAGAGAGGTATCTTATGGCCTGGAATGCCACATAGACGCTTTCCACCGGGTGCTTGACGTCCTTCAATTTGGCGACCGCCTTCTTCAAACGCGTACAGAAGATATCCACCGGTTCATCTGGCTCCGGACGTAGGCTGAAGAACTCATCCAGTAAACGCACCAGGTTGGCGCGAGTCGGTGCGTCGAAGTGCGTTTTTAACTTATCCCACGCATCTGCCGGATCGTCGTTAATGTCAATTAACTCTTGGTAATCAGATGAAACATTCTGGAACAGGATTGCTAACGCGCGGTCCTTTCTTCGCATGTGATCTTCATAATCACGGCGTGACGTTTTTTCATCCACCGGTAACGCTGTTCGGTCTACAAATCCGAAACAGCCCTCTCCTTTAAGAGCGAATGAAACTTCATTCCTCCAAGTGACGTAATTGTCTCTAGTTAATGCAGTAATTTTATTTGCCTCCATGGCAAGGTGGCCTTTTGGAACTGAGCTGAACAGACCTTTTGTTTACGCTTTCGTCGACATGCAAATGGCGCCGTCCGCGGCCCCCGTCGACAGGATTCGTTGGAACTCTAACACTTCTAAATTTTTAACGTTGTTATGGGGAGCACTGGGCCATAACCTTTGACTGAAATATGTATCATATCCGTAAGTTATATATTGAAAATTAACGTATAATTAAATTTCTGATGAAGCTGGTGATAGAATAACTATGAGCCACGAAATTCTGGTTCCACAACTTCGTTGAAAATTTAAAACAGAGTGTTGCAGCTATAACAAACGTTAGATAGTAGTTGTAGGAATACAAGTAGCTGTAGAAGTGTTAAATGAGAACAGTTCCAGTTTAAATCAAAATCACTTTTATTGAAGAGTGAATCCATTGTATTTGCTTACAGTATATATCATGAAAACAGGTAAGCCAAATAACTAAAGCATACTATTTACAAAACATGAGCACTACAGCTCATATGAAGGTTTTTCAGTGTAAGTTCCATGCCTAGACACGTTTCTGGTTAACGTATTATTTACACAAGTAAGTGGAATAAAAAGCATTTCACACTTACGTGACCACGTGCACTTTCCGACGCTACCACTAGCTGGGCACACGCTATGGCAAAAACTTTAAACTTTCCGGATCAGCACTATAAAGTCCACAACACGGGAAACATGGTCTCCTTAACTGAGAACCATCAAAACTACTAAGTTTAGTTTAAATATCCGCGTTCACCGATAAACACTTTATCGTAACTTTCGATAACATCGAAACATGACTTTACGAAGATCCGTCTGCCCGATCTAGATCCTTCTAGATCCTTCCATCGATCAGTATAAGCAAGCTATCCAACGAGCTTTCCAAGCGATCGATCCGTCGATCAAAACGATCTACATTAAAACCAGAGCGATCTACTGACAAAGCGATCTACCTTAAAAGCGATCTGCCTTAAAACCAGAAAGTGTCTAGCCTTTATACCCGAAGATGGGTGCGTTCCGGAACATAACCGTTGCCGGCAACGCCCTCTGGATATGCAAAACAGGATGCGTGAGCGGCGAGAAAGGTGATTTGCATGATCAGCCAAGTTTTGTCCACATCGCGATTCGTTCACGAGAACGGAATAATCATTTTAAAAATGACGTCACGCTCCCGCGAAACGAGAATCGCGACGTAAACAAAACCAAGTTTCTAACAAACTTTATCCTCCACAGGGTACACGTGGACTATGAAAATTTGACAAGAAAAACTTAGTTTGATTTTAACGGAATGGACTTGGAACAAAAAAACTTCTGACTTTCTACGTTAACAAATAGTATAACCTGTTGCATGATATTGCAGTTCATTTTTGAGAATATTATTATTATTATTACTTTGATTTTTATTGTATGGATAATATGTATTTTTTTTATACTTGATTTCTATGGTATAAGTGGTATTTTACTGTTACAATTTTTTTTTCTTTACCCTTGGCTTTGCAAAGACAAAAAAAAAAAGTATTGGGGAAAAGGAGTAAATGTCACATGGTGATTTCCAAAATATGTGACATTGTGAAATTTTGGAGAAGAAGGCGACCTGCAAATGACGGTCCCTAGCCCTGGTACAAATATGTATAGGGTCCCCCTCTGGCCACCTGCAAGGGAGAGGGTCAGTGGAGCTGCCTGGGTGGTCTTACACAAGAGGAAGACAGAACGGGGGGAAAGCGGTCGTTGGGGGCGCAATTAAGCCCAGAGGTTCGCACGGGAGCTGGGACTCCTGGCCACCTGCAAGCGATAATTCAGGGGCTAATGGGCAAGCCCTGCTGTCATGGACTGGCCACTGAGAGTGGAAGCCAAGTGTCCACCAGTAATATTTAGGGGGCTTAAATCCTGTCAGCAAATAATATTTGAGAGGGAGGAGACTTCAAATTACAAGTTTTTGGAGAGAGTTTTTTGCAAAAAAAGGAATCGAGAGTGCCTCTGGTGAGCTGAAAGAGTGAGTTTGGTTTCAATAGTTGACGGAGCAAAAAGATGCTTCTTCCGAACTCCAAGATGTCATCGCAGCCGAGCCCTTGCTGGACCCAGAGCCGAAGGTAGGCCTATTGGATTTTCATGCATTTACTTAGATCTTGAATTTCTCCTCTCTCAATTATTGCTTCTTAAGGAAATTAATGTTTTCTTCGACACGTCAAAGATTTATGATGTATTTGGGATTTTTTTCAAATAGAATTAATTTTAAGAGGTTTTATGATGTTTTTGATACTTTGCTATGTCTTCGTACTTTAAGGGAGTAACTTTCAAGCTCATGTGTTTTGAGCAAAACTTCTTCATGTTTTTATTTTTAAATGTTAATTTTGTAAATAAACTTCTTATTTTGTTATTTTAAATCTAATCCGTGTCCTCATTCCAATCTTATTAATTACTTCTTAATTTTCAGTTTTAAACCACTTGCGATCTTACACGGCAATATCTTAATGTTCCTGGAACATTTTTAAGTATTTTAGCGTTCAAATCGAACGTGAGGTGATTTACCTCGCAACATATACAACATCCAGAACTTTTTAGCTAAAAAATCAAGAACCAGTGTAATTTTCTCCAATTTTTTAGCCTCAGGCTTCGAATTAAAGTGCAAGTAACATAAAATATCCACAAAGCTTTTTTTTGACACAACAGAGTTAAAAAAGGGCATAGAAAATATCAGGTTTGTAGAAAAATAAATCTTTATTGTAGGCTTTTTGATAATGCTCATAAGCATTACTAGTGCAAGAAAAATTCTCATTTCATTTCCTGTAATATCTCTAAAACACTTCGGTGCTGATGCACTTGAGGGACCTGGTTCTATTATTTGTTTTTCAAATGTGAGCCTTGAAAAGTTATTTGTTTCGATTATTACTTCTATTATTTCATCATTAAAATACTGATTAAAATAATCTATTACTTTTGAAAGAGGCTCTGAACTGCTTATATTGTTTATATTTAGTCCACAGTTTGCAGAAAACTGAAGAGATGGCAGATCTTTGATATTTGAATTCCAATTATCTGGTTCAGAATTATCAACTGCATTGTACACACCAGTGTCTTCCGAATAATCGACATCACTAACACACATCAATTACCTCATTTTCTTCACTTACATCACTATCAGGCTCATTCCTTAATTGTGAAATTTCACTTTCAGAGAGATATTTAATTCTCTTTTCCATGATTATTACTATGTGTCTAATTAAATTCTTTCTATGTAATACACACTCTCCCTGAAAACAGCAACATAAAATCTCAGCCACCCTCTCCCTCCCATTTAACATTCTAAACATTCCATACATCACCCTTCCATTAAAATAAGTGCAAAACAACTACCATGATAGAAATATTTCCTTTACATATCTTAGTCGGCATGCCTTTTAAATTGCCAGACAACTACAAATGCTTGTATGTGCATTTGTTTATATTATCAACTTAGTGAGCATCCTAAAGAAAACAGAAAACGAAACTGAAATATGAAAGTCAATGATTCAAGGAACTAGTTTTGCAAAAATTACGGGGGTCTAGTGCCATCTAGTGTTGTTTAAAATTTTTGGTAGAAACATTCTAGTTTCCCGATGCACATTTGCATCAATGAGCTCCAATAGCCATCTCACTTTTGAGACAAACCTGCACCGATGGACCAAGGAACGAGGAAGTTCTCCTAGGTATATATGACAGGCTGGTCCTGAACAGGTTAAATCCTTGAAGACATTGTTGAGAAAGTCATGCAGTATGTGGTCGAGCATTGTCTTGTTGGTAAATGGAACCTGGGTGGCTTAACAGCATAAGTAAAACAATTGGCTGCAGAATATCATGCACTTACAGGCGAGCTATCAGATTGGCTTGCAGCACAATTAGAGATGAGCTGCCCCATGAGATGGCTCTCCAGACTGTCACAGCATGCATGATGGCTGTAGCCTATCTACAACAAATGCATGATCGGAACACTGGCCAGCCCTCTTCCACACATGTATGCAGAATTCATCAGTACTGAGAAAGAAGCAGGATTTGTCATTACAGACAATATGATTCCAATCGGACACTGCTCAGGCAGGCTAAGCTCAGCACCAATCCAGACAGTTCTTCCCATGTTGAGCAGGGTGCATACAGGTGCTTGAAAATTGGGAAAGTACTTGAATTTTAGATGACCATTTTCAAGGCTTTGAAAGTACTTGAAAATTCCAATTTTTGTTTGTTAAGTCCTTGAAAGTGCTTTAAAAAGGTAGGGATGAAAATGTTCCATGGAGCACGGCATTAGGTTTTCCCAAGCAGTTCTGTTTCCCTGGAAATTTCGATAGTGGTTCTACTGTTATGACAACAACACTGTATCTTTTTCTTTTTTTTAAATTTTTTTTCTACGTCTTGATTAACTACATTAAGGCATTACACAACAATAAACAATAATATTAGTTTGCTATTTATTTTCCTCCCAGAAATGCATACAATTTCATAATGAAGGGTTTATTTACACCTAATCCCACCTTCTGCCAGTCATCTCCAAATAGTATACCTTGATACAGCATACATGGAGGATGGCAAATGCCTTCGAATGACTGATAGCAATGTCATTGGTGAGGATGTGGCTTATCTCCTGATTGCACGATTTTCTCGAGCAATTGTCTAGCTGGAGCATCCTAAGCCTCTGAGATGGTTACATGTGCCTTCTTTAATCCACTGTTGCCAATGCCAAGCAATTACCATATTGCTTCAACCAAGATGGCGACTGATACATTTGTTGGACCAACCATCTTCCCTCAGGCCTATGATGCAACCCCTCTCTGAATTTGGCAATTATTCATAGTGCTGTCGGTGTACATTTCAAAAGCATCTTTGTACATAATTTGCAATATCAAAGCAGAAAATCCAGTTCCAATTGCCTGTAAGTGAGAACACCTGTCGTTTTAAATGTGCATGATACATCATTCGCATGCACATTACATGAGCCATCTAACATCGTTGGCACTGACAGTTCATTTGCATACTGATCATTTGCATACCTTTTAAAGCAGTATTTGCATGCTGAGTTTCATGACTGTACCTCAATTCTTTTATGGGTGCATATATTTCTTTGCAACAGAGTGTATCCCACCTTCACCCAGTTGCATAATCATTGATAGGTGAGGATTGCGATGTGACGACCCCCTTTCTTGGAATTCGGCAGAAAATGTCAGGTGATGACAGGTGTCGACATGTGTTTGGTTGGTGATGTTACATGCATTCTCAAACACAGTCCCTAAAGAAGTTCTTTAGAAGGTTGTGTTCTCAGAACACAGTGAAAAACAAATTGGATAATAAAAGAACGATATGTTGTGCCAAAGGATTTTTTTTATTGCAATCATTTTAATTTAGAAAACATATTGTTGGTTTTTAGAAAGTTTAATTACCTTTCTTTTGAATGCGTCCTGCATGTGTATTTAGGGTGTAACAAAAAAGCTGGTATGAAACATATCAGAGGAGTTTTTTAGAGCATATCAAAAGAGCTTATTTAGGGCATATTATGCTTGTACAGAGGTTGAAAGGCATATCTAGGATGTATCAAAGGAGCTTATGTAGAGTGTATCATAGGTGATTATTTTGGGCGTATTAAAGGAGCTTATTTAGGGCGTATTAATGGAGCTTATTTAGGGCATATCAATTAGGCTTCTTTAAGGCATATCAGCCAAAAGTATGCCCACCCAAATTAAGACAGATTTGACAAAAGAGCTTATTTATCCTGTAATAAGTTTATACAGAGGGTGAAAGTTGTATTTAGGGCATAATGCAGTCATATATGCAGTCATATTAGGGTTTAACAGTCAATGTGCTGAGCACCCAGCCCAAAGTATATTATGCCCCCTTAACAGGTAGGGCACAGGCACATGTTTGCTCATGCAGCAGGTGACTATCGCATTTGAAAAATTGAATGAGTGAATTCAATTAATCCCTGCTTTAAATCCTGGGCAACGTTGAGTACATTTTTTAGTAATTTCATTAATGTAAGTAAAGGTTAATCTAATGTTTCAAACTAGTACTATGTAACTAGGAATATAACATATATCATGCATAGCTTTGTTTTTTAAAAATTACTTGATCTTCCTATAGAGTAATTGAAATTTACTCAAATATATTTTCATAGTAACTTACTTTAATTTAACAGCCCTTAATTTAAGTCATATTTGCTAAATCTACGCTTTGCATTCTTTTAACCTTTTTAAATAAATTATATAATTTCAAATTTTTAGAGTTTACAAAGATCATCAGAAAAGATGTCAGTGTTCTACAAGTCCACCATCATCTAGTTATTCTAGACAGTTAAATCCATATAACTGGGCTGTTGATTTTGCTCCTACACCTGAGGATATATTTTGGTAAAAGAACTTTAGAGAGTTTCCAATAAATGATTTTAATATTTGTTACTTATACCAAAATATTAATTTTCTGTTTTTAAAAAAAATATTTCAGGGAGAATTTAAGTGTCAGCAAAAGCCTGTGGTACAGCAGAGCATTTTCTACCAACTTTGCTTTATTTATTTTGTTCTTTTTCCTAACAACACCCACTATTGTACTTAGCTACTTGGATGTTTTAAATACTCCTGCTTTTGAAAAAATTGTGAGAGAGGTTTGTATTATTTTAACTGTTAGATTGCTTCTGTTGTCTGTTTCTTTGTTCACAATTTAATATTTCACTTGGCACTATAAAATTTTATAAGCATATATACTCACAGGGTGGTGGGGCATCAACACTGAGCTAATACATGCATAGGGTGGATATATATGCAAAATCCTCACCAGTTGCAACAGTACATTAAAATCTCCAATATAAATATTTCTCCATTAAAATATTTAATACCACTGCAATATCTATGATTCTTGTAAAGATTTTATATATGATGTGTTTAGTGTTGTCAGATTACTTGACTTTTTCAAAAAAAGGGCAGTTTAGGTTATGCAGGATCATCACATGTTCATTTTAAGCTAAGAAAATGTGAAATTTTTCACAAATTAAATATTTATAAGTATATATTTTTAAAAGTAAAAAAAAAAGTATTTCAAATGTATTGTTGGTGGAAAGCAATTCAGTTTTATCTACATTTTTATGTAGTACCTTTTTGAAATATTCTATATAATTTTTTTTAATAAACTAGGGATGTTTAACCATCTATCACCATAGCTAATCAAGTGAATCTTTGTCTGATTTAGAATAAAAAATGTAACTTTTGTATTACATTTTTCTGGAATGAAAATTAAATTTCAACCTTAAAACTATAACAATAAATAAGAAGTTATATTTAGATTGTGGTTATCTTATTAATGTTGAAGTTCTCTGAAAAATTATTTTTTTTTCCAGAAACAGAAAATAAAAAATTCTAGTTTTCTAGAATTTGAAAAATACAAATTACATTATAAAAATAACAACCCTCCAATAGAATGTTGTTAATTGCATTTTAAATTTATCTGTTGATGTAGTTAACTATTCTAATAGTTCTATTTTTATAATTTCTGCTGTGACGGGTAGGGCCTAGAATTCTTTGTTGCATTCTCAGGTCCCTATGGGCCTTCCTCGCTCTATCTTCACTGCAAATTTTAGACTTTTAACTGGACATGACTTTCTTCAAGGACACCTCTATCTTATTGGCGTGGTTGATTTGCCTGACCGTGTTCTTTGTTCTACTGACACCATTATGGATTTTAATCATCTGACAAGCTGTCCTGTGCTTTCTTTTATGAATTGTTCTCTTGACAACTTTTATAACAAGGCTAGTTTTTATTGGGCTGCCAGAGGGCTCATGGCCAATATGGCCTCTGCCCCGATGTAGGATTAAAAAAAAAAAATATATATATATATATATATATATATATATATATACAGGGATGTATCTAGAGAAATGTGAGTGGTGGTTGATTTTCCAGAGCAATTATAATTGCGAATATAAAATTTCGAAAGGCGCTTTGCGTTAATTCGCACACACAAACAGTATTAGTATTGTATACTTTTATATTAAAGAAAAACTTTTGATAAAATTGAATATAACTTTTTTTAATTGTAATTATAATAATAAAATACACACAGTAATTTCATTTTAATCTGATCTTCCTATTCTTTACAGTCATCTAGTGATGAACTGTTTTGTCAAACGGAAAGCTGTGAAGCTCTGGACAGTTCACAACGATACGTAAAAGTACGTCCAGAGTGAAGATTTCAATCTATTCCGGAGTTCTGTTTTTATTAACTTAACTTGAGAAAAGTCTCTTTCACAGTCTGCTGAGTGTATTGGTATTGTCTTGTAACACTGAGCGATATGTGAAATACCATTGTTGAGACCCAGACCGTCCGACCTACCAGAAAGGTGTAAGGTAACTGTTTGGACGGCCAGGAAGTGCCACCCAATTTAGACCGGAACCCAGTGGGGGAGGCATCCACAGGGACCGTACCCTCCTTCCCCTACCACCAACCTCTCGGAAGGACTTACGGACCCACATGTTTAACGTGATCGTACTCCGTGTGAACACGGCGGCAGTTTTGGCAGCGGCTGGAATCGAACCCGGACCTACCGAGTGCAACTCCAGCGCGCTAACCAATGGGCTACCGCTCCCAATGTGAAATACCGTGAAATAATTCAAGCATGGTCTTGTTGGTGATAATAGCTTTAACCATTTCTTCCTGAGTTTTCATTCTATGGTGATCCGAGATCAGCTGTTTTAAATACCAAAATTAGAAATGTAGTTACTTTTAATGAAGTAAATATATTAAAAATATATAGGAATTGAATACTATTTATGCTAAAATAATTTTAAAAATAACCGTTTAGCGATTTATTCCGTATTAGACTAGACAACTTTTGGAAGAAGCATATTTATTACTTCAATAAAAAAGCGTTCACGATCTTAATTTACATTACATGCGGCCGTAAATCCCCATCGTCATGACTGACATTACCATGCATGTGGTCGTAAATTTACATTGCCTTAGACAAAAGGGAATTTTTTGTAGGAAACTATGCAAATTTTGTAGGTAGTATGAGGATGTTTCCCGTAGAAACTACAGATATTCCTTAGTAATCGGCATTTCTGCTTATCAACACCTGTTCACGTTCGCAAATCTACCAAAATTACACAAGGAATCAAGCACAAAGCCAAGCCAAGACACTTACTTTCGGGCTACCATGGGACCGAAGGTCCCTCACGCCCACATCAGAATATACAAATGTTTCTGTATGTAGTTGTCTCATGGAGTTTTGATAGCACTATGCACACATCTTTATGGAAGGGTGCTGAGTAGAAGTCAGTGGCGGCTGATAGTGTGCCGCCTTCGTCTTGGAGTGGCTGTATGGCAGAGTACTGAGCTGTGGTGGCTGAAAGAGAAGGGGAGGGCGGGGCCAAGGACTGACGGGCCAATAGGAAATCCTGCAGAAGTGCAGAGCGAAATTTACAGTTTTACATAAAGAAATTAAAGTTTACAATTATAAATTTAAGTTTACAAATACATTTAGGTTTAAAACTTAAGTTTAGACATCAAAAGTGTAAATTAAGTTTACAGAAAAAGTTTACCAGTTTAGAATTCAGAGAAATACACTTTAAAGAATTACGATTGCAATTTACAAATTTTACAAGAGAGTCACTCCTGCTGCGAAAAAAGAAGGCCCTTATCAGGCACACAGTACAAATAAATTAAACAGTTTAAATAAAAATACAGTTCAAGTTATTTACAGAAGCAACAGTGCTATCCAGAGTCAGCGTTTGCTGACATACAAGAGGACCGGGCTGGCATCAAATACGCGGGCAAAGCCAGGTATAACAAAGGATTGAGAGCTCGCCGGGGAGGACGAATCAGGATTCTCCATTTCACTCCAGGTTTGCCGAGGCATTCCCAGGGTGTAATGGTCGCCTTCTCCGCCGTTTGGCAAACAAAGGTTAGGAAACACCTGCCTGGGGTGTAGTATATCTGGGGCGCTTCCACGGGGGTGCCATAGGCCCAGAAAGAAGGTGTCTAGGCCTTCTTTTTCCAAGGTAGGAGGATGTAGAAGTGTTGTAGCTAATATCTACATTTCTCAGGCAGGGCTTGCTAGAGTTCTTCCTGAAAAAATTTAGAGAAGTTTTCCGAATATGCCCAGCAACGTGTGGGACTTTAAGATCATGATGAATCACCTCGTTCTGGACAAACCAGGGCGCATTTACAATACAGCGCAAAACTTTATTCTGAAGCACTTGCAATTTCTCAATGTGCATTTTTGCAGCCGAACCCCAAACAGGGCAGGCATACAAAAACGCAGGTGCGATGATTTGTTTGTAGATGATCAGTTTATTATAAAGGGACAGGTGAGACTTTCTACCGAGAAGTGGGAGAAGGGCTACAAAGGTTTTATTGGCTGTTACAACCTTATTCATGATATGCTCTGCGAAAGTTAATTTGGCGTCCAATGTGACACCCAGATACTTTGCGGACAGTGAAAAGGGGATCGGATCATTGAAAATTTTAAGGGAGAAGTTAAGACTAAGTTCTGGGTAGTTAGGACGAAATATGACGACTGCAGTCTTGGTCGGATTAATTTTGATTCTCCAGGTCACGAGCCAGTGCTCAAGACTATTCTTTATGTAGCTTTGGAGTGTATTGATAGCGTTGTGTGGTGAGGAGCTTCTCGAAATCAGTGCCGTGTCATCAGCAAAGATGGCCAGCGGTACCTGTGGGATCCTGGGTATATCATTGATATACAGATTGAAAAGTAGCGGGCTGAGGTTACCGCCCTGTGGAACCCTGGCTTTGATTGGCCAATGAGAAGAGTAAGAATGTTCAACTCGCACGCAGAAAGAACGGTTAGCAAGATATGAGTTGATGAGAGCCAAAAGTTGTGTCGAAATACCAAGTCGGACCAGCTTGGTTAGCAGACCCGGGATAAATGCTTTATCAAAAGCCTTACTGATATCAAAAAACACTATGCTGGTATACTGCTTGTTGGTAGAGTTTTTGTGAATAGTTTCCACTACACGCATGAGTTGGGAATGCGTGGAAAAATCAGATCGAAAGTCGTGCTGTTCAGGAATTAAAATGTCTTTCGATCTGCAGAAACTAGTCAAACGTCTAAGCAACACTAACTCAAAAATTTTGGAGAGGCTAGAAAGCAGACTAATGGGTCTGTAGCTTTCTGCTAATTTAAGATTTTGATTAATTTTGATCAGAGGGATAACATCAGCAGTTTTCCAACTCTGGGGAAAGTAACGAAGATTCAACATATGATTAAGGAGCACTGTGAGCCAGCACTCACAAGCAAGGGGAAGGTTCTTCAGCATTCTGTTGCTGATCTTAACAGAGCCGGGTGATTTCTTCACTTTGAAGCTGTGTATGATGTTATGAACTTCAGCCAAGTGTATGGACTCGAGGTCGTTTGGTGCTTGTACGTTAAGTGCATTCTGATTGGTCTGTTGGAAATTGTGTAGAGTGCTTGTGTAGAGATGGCCGAAGTTCGGGTCTTCGTGTGGTGAGAATTGGAGTTCCAAGCTATCTGCAATTGCATTAGCTTTTTCCTCCGCAGTCTGGGCGAGAGAGTTTGGGCCATTAATGGCCGGAATTGTTGTTCTCGTGGTTCTCATGTTTTTAGCTGTTCGCCAGAGACTGTGATTCGTGGATGTAAGTTCCTCAAGGTGAGTGCGCCAGCATTGCTGGGTGTGAGTTCGAATCATAGACTTGACCTCACTATGAAGATTACGAAGTTGCGCTTGAAAAGGAGGATATCTACTGCGCTGCCAATTTCTCCGTAACCGGTTACGCAGCTTAATTTTGGTTTTGATAGCACTCGGGAGCGAGTGATAGTTCACACGTGAACGATTTGGTTTCGAGGCTGCATAATAAGCCTCTAGCAGTAAGTGATTAAAATCTTGGACGCTATTGGACGCTTGGACACTATATTGTCCGTGCTGGTAATTTTGAGATGGGGGGGGAGCAGTACTAGAAGTATTAAGAGAGTGACGAAAATCGTCCCAATTTGTATATAGCTCCACCGGGTAGTCCAAAGAGATACTATTAAAATTAAGGGTAAGTATTACAGGAAGGTGATCAGACGCAGGGTTCCCACTAAGTCAGGAAAAGAGGGGGAGAATTTCTCTCCTTCCAAAAAATTTTGGGAGAGATTTTCTGTTATAAGGAGAGACACTTAAAATTTCATTTTTTTTTATCATGCTAATTTAGAAAGTAATAAAAAAGAAAGCATTAACTATAACTCATATTCTTCGACATTTAAATTTTTTAATTCTTAAAACTAACATTCTTACTAACATTCTTTTTAAAAATTAATTAGGAGTCGTTTAAGTATTAAATAAGCACATTTTTGGTAATTTTATTGCTCCCCCCCCCACTTGTTAGCAAAAATACTCAAATTCCTGACTTCCCCCATGCTTACGTTATGATTTTATTTGCTGACATAAAAACGTCTACATGGGTTATTTTATGTAAAATGACTCACATGCGAATTTACGATTTTTTTGTCTGTAAACTGAAAAAGTCGAGGGCCGACTGTATTTACTTTATATTTTGATTTTTAAAATCATTTTATGATCAATTTTCATGCAGCAATAGCAATTAAAAACTTAACGATTTTTGATCGCCGAAGGCGGATATCGACGAAAACTATTTCACTAGGCAAATAGAATTAGGTAATAAATTTGACTTTATGTTTGAAAATGGATTTTTTTTTTTTTTTTTGTATTTTTTACAAAACTTGCAGAACATAAGGATTGCATCGTCCTTTTGTTGAATCTCAAGCCAGTCATGTGATTTTAGCCATTTTGTTTGACTCGACTTTTTCTTTTTGTTTTCAAAATAGCCCTTTATTTCATAAATAATACGTTTGTAAAATAATTTTTCTGTATAAAACGCGAAACAATTACAAACACTGTAGTCGATGCAAACAGATTGAAAAGTGAGAAATATTTTTCAAATTAAACGAGGTATGCCGAGGATAGCGTACAAATGCAGATTTTCGTGATACTGCTGCAAAATAACCTTTCATTTTATTAATAATACGGTAGAAAAATGGTTTGGTTTTTATTATTTGTCTATTAAACGACATAATTATAAAAAAATTCAGTCGATGCAAATATATTGTGAAAATGGCAAAAAGATATTCATTGGTCATCTCTCCTCAGAAAATGTGGGAATCGCTGTATGCGAACGCCGTTTTCGCAATCGCGGAGAAACAGATTTTCAGATCATGTAAGAAAGGAATGTCTCTGATAAAAAATTCGTTGCTTTGTTCAAATTTTGTAACATTTTTTGGGCATATATGGCCAATTTCACGACATTTTCGGGATTTTTGTAACCTCTAGACATACTGTGTACGGGGGAAAGGATTTTCGTCCGCGGAAAGAAGAAAATTTCTCGAGCAAAACACAAAAAATGCGGGAAGTACGCGGAAAGAGCATAATTCAAATCCGTGAAAGAATCCTATAAAAAAAAAGCAAAATTTTATTTGATCGAATTTGCCACCCGCGCAATCTGAGGGGACACTTATAGTTTTCTATAAAATATCTCTCTAATTAGAAACACGTAGTACTTTAGTGTACCCAAATCGCGATTGACTGCGATTCAGACGTAGCTACGAAATCGCGGTCCGCGACCGCTCGGCAATCTGCCCACGATTCGCAACAACGAGGCAACTGATCGCGATTTGCGGTCGCGAAGCAATCGGCCCGATCGGGATCGGGCATCGGATTTCTCGGTATCCAATTTGAAGGAAAAAATAATTTTAGGCCGGAACTGGAGAGAGAGAAATTCTCGCGCAGTCTAAATTTTTACGCGAGATTTTTCATGGATTGCGCGAGAATCTCGCGGGTTCGCGCTGAAATGGGAACCCTGATCAGACGTCAACTTATTATCGACTCTGATCGTATGATGAAAAGGAATGTTTCTAAAAAGAGCCAGATCAATTACTGTTGGGGACCTTCCTGTAAAGAAGTGAGTGGGAGTGGGCGGAGCTATGATCCTGAAGTTGGCGCACTGGGCCAATCGTTTTAGTTCTCTGCTTTTTCCATTCGAAGCTGTGTCCCAGGAAAAGTGGCGAGGGTTTAGGTCACCAGCGATAATAATATTACTGCTCAGTCCTAAAAGTGCTTTAATTTCCGATGAAGGTAATCTAGTATTGTTAGCAGGTGGGATATACACTGAAGCAAGTGCAATCGGGACCAAATTTGTAATAGTGACTTTGATAGCTGTGGCCTCAAGCTTCGTGAAGGCCGGGACATTTAACCTATGATGAGGAATGTTGTTTTTAACATAGTGCAGTTCCGCCATTGACACCCCTCGCCACCGCCCCAGCCCTCGTTCTATACGAGAAGTAACCTGTATAATTACAGATTGCTGGGGAGGTGGGGGGTAAGGTGCGTCTCATTCACCATAAAAATGTCGAAGTTTTCATCTACAACATTATCACGCATCTCGTCGAGCCTTGAACGCACTCCATTGGTGTTCCAAAAGCCGACTTTGAGAGACTGCAAAGTACGAGACGCCGAAAGAGAGAACATGGCGAAAGCCAGGAAGCACAGTAGGGGGGGGGACTTATCTAGCCAGAGTATCATAGCTCCGGTAGAGAGTCCAGACCATATCAATTTGCGTGGTCGCCTCACGCAGCGCAGGAAGTGCTCGCTCGAAGGCGGCAAGGAGTAATTCCTTGTCATGAGTATTTCTCATGGCCAAGAGAGTTAATAGGAAGTCGGTGTAGTTGATAGGGGTGTGTCGTGGGACAGTATTGGAATTTTCCTGTCGCCACTTCACTTCTAGAAAGTATTACCCCCCCCTCTCTCTCTTAATTTGCGTGTTTAGTGCGTCCAAAAATTTTCCTGGTCTTAATTGGTCAATGATTTTTTTCGACTCCTCGCTACTCAAATCACCTGCACTTTCTAGATAAGTCAGCGTGATACATTTGATTCTGTGTGCTAATGCCTTAACGCTCTCACCTTCAAATTGTTTAGTTAGAGTAAATTGTATTTGGCGGGTCGTTATGCTAGTCCTCTGTGAAAAAAATTCTAGTAGCCTTTCCTTTAGTACTTCGTACGAATTTTCTTTACGTAATTCTGCCGAACTCGCTAGGAATTTTAGTGCATTTCCCTTTAAACGCGACTTTAATACTACGAGTTTTTCTGGTTCGGTCCATTTTCCTAGCTTGGCTATCGAATCAAATTGGTCGAAAAATATTTTACAGTCTGTTTCAGCATTTCCTTCGAATACCCCAAGTAAAAAGGTTAACCCCTGTAACCGACTTTGATTTTCGCCTCCCTGCTCGGGCGCTTCTGTACTATTTGTATCCGGCATCTTGTACAATTTTTATATCTACTTTCAAATTATTAAATATTAACTCACTTAATATTTACAATATTACAAAGATCTTCCCATGATGCATATTCATTTCACAAAAAAAATTTCTCTGAATTTTGAATTTTGAATAATTAAATTATCCAGTCAAATATTAATCGAGGCACTTTGATAACTGTGCACAAGACTGGTCTCGGCGCCATAATATGTGGCGTGGCTCCGCTGAAATCTTACAATTACACATTGGCCGTTAATCGTACTTCTGCACGCCACTTGCTCGATTACCGAGCATATCTCCAGGTTCTGATTAATTAGAAAATGCATCACGAGTGTTGTGATACAACCATTCAAAAGACTTAATTAAAGAAAATAAATTCAATTGAACGATCATATCTCAACACCTGATTGGGTCGGACACTCACATACAATTAAAATGAAAGGGAATTAATTAAATAGTTAATTTTAATGGAATGGGATCGTATAATGGGGAATAGAATTTTTGAATATAAAGCATTGCGTTGTGTTATTTTAAAATTAAACCATACTTGTATGTGAGCGCCTTAAAATTCTTACCTGCAAAGTATGAAATGTCTCATAATCAATATTATATCTTATAATTAATGATAAAAATCTTGATCAAGTATGTGTGCAAAGTAATGAATTCCATAATGATTGTGGCCACGTCAAGAGTTCCTTTTTTTTTTTACTGCACTTAAAGTTCAAACTCACTTTGCAGAAGAAAAACGATATAATAGCAGAGCACAATTCCAAAATAGATTCCACAATGTTAATAGCTACATCTAGAGCCCCTTTTCTACGAAAGTCAAATGCACTTTGCTGTCTTAACATCATTCCTTGCCAGAAAATAAAAAAAATGACTAATATTTCAATCATCATAATGACTTGTTAGGTTATTTTATTTTTTCTGCGAGCAAATCTTTTTTTGAATAATCCACAAAAGGCAGATGAAAGATGGTGATAATAATTAGGTCTAATTTATGTCCAACATAACAATTCTTTCAGAAGAATATAAGACCAGAACTGCACAGTATATTGACAAAAATCAAATCCATAGATGCATAGTAACAAACATGACTTTCCTTGCATTGAGATAAGAAATGCATAGTAATTGGCAAAAAGGTTGAAATCCACAGAAAAATATCCATAGTGGCAAATGCCGCTGTCGAACCAAGAAATAAATAACATTTCTTTAACTTGACTCAAATAAATTTAATGAAAGGGTCATCAATCAATTTTACAATTGCAGATTTTTGTATTTACAGTTTGTAATATATATATATCTTTCTCAGGAAATAAGAATTCAAATAATTCATACTTAATTCATAAATCGTAACACAAAACAGATACGTTGATTTTCTTATGGTACGTAATCAGATAGATTTCATTTTACAGTAGATTGCATTTTATAATACTCAAAGTTCACACAATGAACAAAATGGCTAAAAAAAAAAAGCACGAGGCACCCCAGAATAAGGTCCCCAGAAGGGGACCCCAAAAATATCCCCTTCACGCTACACCAATTTTCGAGAGAAGCGAATGGCTCAGCACTTATTTCATAGAGAAGAAATTCCCGCCTAAACAGGAAGTTGCCATCAGACAAAAACTTAACTCTCGCTCAACCAAGGAGATTAAAAGGATCCACGTATCACCTGAAACCGGATTTACCAACTGTCGAAAACGGGTGTCATTTTACCGCAGTAAGAAAGTGGATGTCATACACATACATAAGAATATGAATACTGCAGCACAATATAATTAAAATTAATAAAAGAGACAATTGGTCTATTAATGGATATATAAAATAAAAGCAATTTTGAATAAGATAATTTGGAATAATAATAAAGTAAAATAAAATATTTAATGATTTATAAAAAAATAAGTTAATTTGGAATAATAAAATAAAGTGTTGTGACGTGTCACAACAACGAGAACACACAATAAATACTAATTAAAAGTTAATAAAGCTTTTATTTTAAAATACTTATATTCAAACCCTGTTACTTAAAATTTAAAAACCACAAAATGTCATCTTAATTACATAGAACATATTTACATTCGCTAAGTAGGTATTGGATAATGATCGATCTGATCATTTCCCCCTCTCTAGTTAAATTACATATCATAATAGCCCTCAAGTTAGGCAGTTAACTTCCTTATTAAATTCTAATTATATTCTCTGATACTCAGTCTGCAGTGGGAGAGGACAAAAGGACTTACCCCTTTTAGGTACGGCAGGACGGCATCGAGGTGGCACTCATCCGTCGGTTATTAGATGACCCAGTCTTAACTCTGAAAATTACCAACTGAGTTCTCTCTCAACTCTTCTTCTCCTCGTCGGGATCTCGGACGGCCCCCTGGCCGGGCTCCATAACTGACGCTTGGCCGCTATAGGTTCGAAAACCCATAAATTCAGTGACGCGGCCGGGCTCCATCGAATCACTGGATTTGGCCCCTTCCAAAGGGTTAGCTAAAAATTGGGGGCTCTAGCCCTCTTGCAGGTGTCCATTTTATTTAAAAATAAGATAGCGTCCTTTGCCATTTTCTCACCACTGCAGCTGGTCTCTTACTCATAGCCATGGAATGTCAACCGTTTCCAAAGAGAGAGGGGAGGGGGGGTAATACTTTCTAGAAGTGAAGTGGCGACAGGAAAATTCCAATACTGTCCCACGACAAGGTGCTATCAACTGGAGTTTTGGAATTTTGGGTGGCGACAACTGGGACTGACTGAGCCTCAGCAATTTGTCCGGTAGTTTTAGTAGGGGGGGGGGGGGGGGCAGATTGTTCCTGTGGAATGCCAGAAACGACGGTTGCAAAGTTAAGATTAGGCTTGATGCCAGCTGGTCGGTAAGGACGACCTGGGTTCCCAGGGTTTAATCCTGGGGAGGAGGGGTGAGAGTTATTTTTAGATTTAGTCTGGGGAGCCCTGCTACTCTTGGTCAGGGACGAGTTGCCCGGATTTTTCGGGCAACCGCGCCAGTTTGCAGCATGTTGACCACTACAATTGCAGCAGAGCAGGAAGTCTGCTTTGCAATCACTGGCGGCGTGGGGATCGGCACACTTGACGCACCGCTTCGGCAAGTTACAGGCTAGACTGCTATGTGAAAATCCATTGCACGAATAGCACTGTCCGGTCATAGGTGCTTTCCTATTGGCCGGCTCAGAATCTGTAGAGTTTGCAGTAGTTCTTGATGACTTAGATATTTTATGTACAAATCCTTCCTCATCAGTAAAAGTTCTCAGGGTATAGTTGCCATTAGTGGCTCTACGTTTTGCAGCATTGCTTAATTCATTATAATTATCATTATTTTTAGAAGAATTTCCAGCATTTAAGTTTGTTACTAATTTGTTTAGTTGCCTCGTGGGCGGCCTGGTCAAGTTTAGTTTTGTCATTAAAGTTTAAGTTTTCAGAAATCTGGGTTTTAGAACCCTCAGAGTTACTAGTAGAAGCATAATTATTTATGATCAGTACTATAATTAGCAGTAGATAAATCAGTGGCTTTAGAAGCCGTATCCTCAACAACAGTGGGGAATCTGGTCTTGAATCTTGCAAAGTCCACTTTGTCAGTCGTAGTCTTTTTCGCCTGTTGCCGGCAGATCAAGTCCAGTTCAAGGTCCGTAACCACCTGTTTCAATTTCAGTAATTCCTCCGAAGTATGCTTTTTAGAAAGGTTAGACTCGGTACTGTTACAGTGTGTAACATCCGTAACATCATCATTCTCAACAACAACATCGTTCACACAACTCTCCATAACCACGTGCCCAGGCGCTACCTGGGCTTCACTATTCGAGCACTCAATCAAGCGCAAATGAATGACAGAAAGAGAGAGAAGAGAACGAACGAAGAGTTGCTTTGGCATTGTGCCAGAGGCTCTGCTTGTTTCTTTTAGTGATGTCACTGTCGCCCGTAAACTGTGAAACTTTATTTTCTCCTCACAGTTATCAACTATCGCGCTGCGAAAGCCATTCCAGTTTTCGCAGCAGGAGTCCGTAGGGAGTCAAAATAGCCAGATGTCTTGCTGGTGGGCGCGGGAGGGAAGAAAGGGGGGTGACAAAATTACAAACACAGAAGCAGTACTGTTTACTTTCACCAGACTGTTGAATATCGTCTGTCTTACATAAGAGTTGAGGGGAAAAGGGGAAAATTTAATTTACGAGAAGGAAATGAGAATAAAAGGTTACTAGTCCGATGGACCAATATAATTTATATTCTGCTGGTCTGTTGGGTGTTTTTGTGGTCTCGGACCAACGGACCACCGTTAATTTCGAACCCTGGCTTCAGTCATATGCCAGGCAGTTGGTGATGATTCCAACTTCACTTGTTGTTTTAGAAAGTGTTTTTTTTTTTTTGGATGAGTGGTGGTCGGCAATTGAGTGGTGGTCGAAAGTTCTGAGTGGTGGAAACATCGACCACTGTAGATACATCCCTGTATATATATAATTTCATATGTTGCATTTTTACAATCTAGTGTAGATAAGTGGTGCACAACCTTTTTGTTGGTGCTATCTTACCTAAGAATTATTTTTTATGAAACCCCATCTCTTCATGTAAATAATATCAGAGGTTATAACTTATAATATTCACTTGTCAAATGGTATACACATTTTTACATTTGTCAATACTGCAATTAAAAATGTCAATGTTTCATCTAGCAAAAAGTAATATGTAGTATATTTTTGAAACAAGAAAACAATAAAAATATTATGTTTGACAGTCCTAATGTGAAATTTGAGCTTAAATATATAGAAATAATTAAAGAAAATAAGCTTCATTTTTTTTTGTGACTTCTTAGTCTTTCATAAAAAATTTCAGTGATGCCTTAGTAAACCCTTGTAACCCCAAATGAGGTTGCCACCTAAGGTTTGCGCACCACTGCACTAGATTACTGTTCATTAGTTTTAAATAGATATGGTAATCAAACTCTTAACTTTGATTTCAGAGTCTGATTAAGTAAGGGTTTGGAATTATGCTTCCACTGCAGTAATAAATATCTGTGAACGGGTTTTGCTCACATTAAATGTCATCAACACTAGATAGCTATAAACCTCTGGTAATGTGGAAACTTGGTAACCCATAATTTTATATGTTTCTGTACTAATAAAATACCATGCAGTTGACATCAAATTAAAATTTTATTGAATATTGACAGAGCTGGAACTGCAGGAGCCTAATGCTAGGCTCATAATTGCAAAACTCATAGATTAGGGGTATTCTAAATATTGGTGTTACAATCCCGGAAAAAGGTGTATTAATATTTATTGAATTTATTTTTGAGTAAAATACTATTAATAATGTGCAAATAACTAAAAATGTCATTTTTTAGCAAAATATTATGAAAATAACTACTCTGTTAAAAATTGTTGTACAGTAATTTTTGACTTCCAGGTGAAATGATAAAAAAAGATAAAATGAATTTTAAATAGTTACAATTTTCGAAACCAACTTTCTTCTGTGTTTATATTGCATATTAAGGTTAAAGAAAAAAAATAAACATATTATTATTACTTTTTGTATGTATTTTGTTTTACTTATTTTTTAATGATACACATTTGATTAATCTTTTAATCACCATTTTACTTTTTTTTTTTAAATGCTATTTTCTCCCTCGTTTAATAACTTCATTTCCACTTTTTAATCATTTCCTCTTATTTTTAAGTTAGTTACCTCTTATACCTCTTATTTTTAGTTATTTCCATCTTTGTGAAGCATCAAATGCATTTGTTCATTATCTCATAATGAATTGGAAAACTCTTGCCACTATTCAAAGAAATTAATTTCTTAATGTTAGTACTAAATGCTTCTCACCTTCATGTGCATGTGTGACAGCATGGCATTTTACTGGTTATTTATTAAGCTGTGAGACTAACAGAAAAGTCTAATATCTGCGACCACTATTAAAAAACCAGTGAGTTGTTAATGTAATATTCTGTATTTTTCAAAATTCTTAGTTCTCACCTTTAACCCTTTCCAGACTGCAGCATTCCGGAACTGCCATGGCCCAAAGGACGGAGAACTTCGCTTCCGACCTGTTCCCAAAAGACGGATAATTTTTTGCACTAAGCCTAACTCTCGAAAAAATCATTAAAAATCACCTATTCAACACAGAAATCTACTTTTTTCAGGAATAAAAGAAATATTTATTTTCTATTTGATGTATATTTTTCTTACAAATCTCAATACAAAATACTCGTTAGTTGCTTCCATTCTTTTATCCGAAATAAACGAATAATTTCACTGCCGCACATTCCTCTAAAACCCAAACTTAAAAAAAAATCTTTTCCTATGATTCACCAACTCAATCATTAAGCTAAAATCAAAACGAGACCCGAAACTCAATTATAAAAGTGATGCTGCAAGAAGTGCTCTATTTGTTTATATTACAAAACCATGTTTCACTGCTCCAGATAGAGAAATAATTTATTTGATCCACCCCTAACCAAGGTCAAGTATCTGCAAAATACATGTTGTTGCTGTTGCTCATAACCTCCTGTTTCGGTCGAACCACAAACAGGACCAGTGATGCCAGAAGAAGGACAAAGAATGACACAAGATGAGATCACAAAGTTTTTTATTAACACAAACAAGCATCACTGACGAAGGTCTGGGGGGGTGCAGCTTCACATTTGGCGAGGACTCAGAAGGTGGAAGACTGACTTCATCCTCAAGAAAACGCCCATGACTCGAACCCAAGCCCACTAGACAGCCGTCGGAGACACTATCCACTTCACCGCCTTGGCGGCGCAAAATACATTGGAGTTGTTTGCAAGGGCATTTAACGCCCTTTAGTAGACAAATAAATTCAGATGAAAATGTTCCATATGAAAACGCGCTCACATGGCCACCGTCTTTTAGGGTAAATTTTTCCGAACGCGGATACGTGACTGTCATACTTGAATGCAAGTTCGCAGCTGATGCGTGGGCGCGTCAACCATCTCGAAAGGGTTAAATGATTATATAGTTATGTTTTAATATTTTAGTGTATTTATTGTAATATTTCTGTTGTTAAGCATTGATTTTGGGGTGAATAGAATGTGTTTTATATGCACATTTTCAGTAATAAAAAGGTAATATATGGAATTTATAATTATGCTATAATTAGAATTTTTTTCCAGACTCCTGTTTTAAAAGATTTTTTTTCAACCTTGATGCTTTTGCTCTTCTCTTCATTATTGCCAGTCATTGTTTCATATTCTGATCGTTTTATGCCTCATTGGACTAGGTATTTAATTTTCATTTAAAATTGATTTTACTCTGCATGTTTTAAAGGCATGTTTGACTATGTGTAATTTTCATTTACCTTCCTTTCAGATCTTCTCGAAATCATTCCAAAATGCTGAGGACATTTATTTTTCTTCTGTTTATGGTTGTAATTCTACCTTTACTTCAGTTGACAAGGTATCAAATGTATTAAGTTATATGTGTAACTGTAGTAAATTTATTTTATGAGTGGCAGTCAAAGGACATATTTAATGCTTCAGATTGTCAAGTACTGCAAATATAGCATCACTTCAATTAAATATAAGATACAACAGCTGTGGAAAAGTGCATTGAATGCATATACCAGTGTTAATCACATGTTCCAGTAAACAACCTTGACGATCTTGATCACTAGCTAAATTTTGAGTACAACTTTTATGAATGATAGTTTTTTTCCTCTGTAAATATGAAAAAACTGCAATTATATAAATAGTACACTTAAATTATTTTGTTAAGTGATAATAAAAATGTTCAGTGTGACCTTCGTGTTATTAAGTTAAACCTTGCTATAATTCTGGATCTTTCAGATTGAAAGTATACTATGAATAATCATGGTTTCTCCAGGACTTAAAAACTCAGAAATTATCACAACTTTTATAAATTTTTTAGAAAATTAGAAAAATTGAGAGGCTAAAATTGTAAATTTTTATTTATGAAATAAAGCTTATTTTAAACATTTATTAAATCAAAATTCACATAAAATTCCAAATTTTCTTTGCATTAAAACCTTTTGTGAAATAATTTTTCTAAGCTTAAACTAGCATGAAAAATTTCAAATTATTAGTTATATGTTTTGTCACCCAAATTGTCCTTAAATATGTTTTGCTTTTATTTGTATGTTGACTAGCCTTCACAGGCGCTGACTTTCAAAAATTTCGGAGGGTGCTCAAAAATTAAAATGTCTTTAAATTTTTTAATTATACTGAAAAATGGTAGCTTATCATGAATTTAATGAAGTCCTACAAGGTTTGCAAAATTGATCGAGATGAAACATAAGCAGAACTTATATCCCCATCAGGGGCGTCGCCAGACCAAAATCCAGGACGGGGGGGGCCTAAAACACGTAATAACATAAATGAGAAAAGTATTTGCACTCTTATTTGCTAGTAATTTCTATTATTACTTATACAAAATATATTTAATCAGCTCTCTTTATGAAATCATGCGAGTTCCATATTCAATTTGGCAGCTCTTTGCTTATGAACTTGCAGAATAGCCACGCTATTTAGTCTCTGCTCCTTCATTGTAGATCTCAAGTAAGTCGAGTCGTCGGAGAGTAGAAAAGATCTTTCAGCTGTGCAGGATGTAACCAGAACTATTAATATTCGGTTTATTAATTTACAGAACTCTGGTATGAGAGAAAAATGTTTTCTTTTCTATATTAAAAAATTCAACTATATCGGATATACTGCCAATTTCTGCATAATTTGCCTTAACTGTGTCCCAAAACATATCCCGGTGAAGCGACAACCTTTTGCCATCAAAATCCAAACCGTAAAAATATACTATTTGTTCTTCACTTTTAATTTTATTGAAGGCAAAGTTTTCAATCATGGAAAGATGATCCTTCCTGTTTTTCTCAAATCTTATTTTTAGGGAACTTATGACATTGTCCACTAATTGAAAGTAAATTTGACGATATCTTTCTTTAGGTGACTGAAATTGATGAGGATCCCTTCCCTCGTCAAATTTTGTTGCAGTTTTTCTAATCCGTGGAAGGACAGGATCTTCTAAATCCAATTCTACACTCCTTTTTATTATTTCTTCCCATAAATCCTCAAAATTTTCTTCTCTCTGAGTTTGAGTAGACCCTACTACATTTTTGATGTAATTACAGAGGGTGTTTGTTCACACATTTTTATAACTATTTTGACTTTCTCTATGAATTAAACTTAAATTTAAAAAAAAAAACTGACTGGCATCATGTCGGAATAGGGTTTAATTATCGTTTGCATCAGTAAAATTATTCTTTGCTTTAAAATATCACTAGAAAATAAACAATGGATCGAAGGCTATATTTTTGCGCTTTCTGAAGAGAAATACTCATATTAAATTATAATACTCTTATTCGATTATTAAACAAAGATGTGAAAAGCATGGTTTTAATATTTCTACATGTAAATTAAGTAACATAATTAATAAAAAGGGAAAGAAACGTCAAAGTTTACATTTGACTGGGAAAAAGGTAAAAAATGCATACCCAGCAAAGGTTGGTTCAGAGAAAACAAGGAAAGTTTTGCTAAAGGTTTTATGGTTATTGCTGGATTCTCTTATAATAGAAAGCTTAAAATAAGGAAAGTAGAAAAAATGTCAAAATTAACTCGGATTACTATCAGAAATATGTTTAAACACCGGTTTTCAAAAAAACATTCCATCCCTTTACCCAAACAATCTTCACTGTGTTAAGTTCCATCAGGATAAGGCTGGCAGCTATACATCTAAATCTACTGCTATATTTTTTGAAAAAATGAGAAATTAAACCAGAATTGAAGCCATTCCATTTAAATGCATCCCAACGAAGTCCCCTGACCTTGGAAAAAGGTAAAAACTGCATACCCAGCAAAGGTTGGTTCAGAGAAAACAAGGAAAGTTTTGCTAAAGGTTTTATGGTTATTGCTGGATTCTCTTATAACGGAAAACTTAAAATAAGGAAAGTAGAAAAAAATGTCAAAATTAACTGGGAGTACTATCAGAAATAAAAATGAGAAATTAAACCAGAATTGACCAGAATTGAAGCCATTCCATTTAAATGCATCCCACCGAAGTCCCCTGACCTTGGAAAAAGGTAAAAAATGCATACCCAGCAAAGGTTGGTTCAGAGAAAACAAGGAAAGTTTTGCTAAAGGTTTTATGGTTATTGCTGGATTCTCTTATAACGGAAAACTTAAAATAAGGAAAGTAGAAAAAAATGTCAAAATTAACTGGGAGTACTATCAGAAATATGTTTTAACACCTGTTTTTAAAAAAAAAAACATTACATCCCTTTACCCAAACAATCTTCACTGTGTTAAGTTCCATCAGGATAAGGCTGCCAGCCATACCTCTAAATCTACTGCTATATTTTTTGAAAAAATGAGAAATGAAACTTGAATTGAGGCCATTCCATTTAAATGCATCCCACCAAAGTCTCCCGACCTGTCTCCTATGGATTACTATGCATTTGGACTTTTAAAACAAGCTCTTTATAAGTGGCATCCCAAAACATTTGATGGACTCTGGAAGATTGTGGTGGAGGAGTGGAACAAAATCAACCTTGATATTTTAAGAAAAGCTCTGTTATCTTAGAAATAAAGATGTAATATGATAGTTCAACAAAAGGGCTATCTGATTGAACACATTAGAAAATAAAATTCTTATCTTTGTTTATATATATATTTTTTTTCAAAATTGTTACAAAAATGTGTGAACACCCTCTGTATTTGCATCTTGAAAGTTCAAGGATGTTTTCAGAGTAATATGTAATGTCTTCACTCTTTGAAAGACAAAAGTAACAATTTTTATCATAAAGAAAATTTCGAATTCTTGATTTTTTTTTTTAAGAAAGCCATTAGCTTTTGCTCCTACTTCACTAACTTCTTTGCACATACCTTCGAAGAACTTAATGACCGTTTCGTAATTTTTTTCCCAATGATGAAATGGAGCTAACTCTCAAACACCATCTAGTTGGGCAGAATGGTCTCAAGGAAACTGTATTGTTGGAACCCAATTAAAACGTTTGGAAAATTTTTAATCTCTTTGGAGATCCTCTTATAAACAATATTAACTCACGTACCAAAGTTAAGTAATCACGAATTATTTGTAATTTGCAAAATAATGAATATAAATAGCCCTTGGCTCAATCTACAAAATCCTTGATTGCAGTCCTGAAAGATGGCCGCTGACAGCAGCTCCATCGTAGCATTGGCTATGGCAATTTTTGATATCCAGACGAAAGCGAGCTAGAACATCTGTTATTGCTCATAACAAAATTGGTTAATTATAAAATTTTTCCTCATAGTGTGATAGCATGGCATCAGTCGTAGTCAACCAGGAGAGGAGAGGAGGAAGTGTGCTTCATTTGTAGTGCTGCCATCTCATGAGAGAGGTGAGATCATTGGAGCTAGAGAAGATTGTGTGCTCGTATGTCCAAAGTCACCAACTATGGGGGCCACTTATCCCCCTGATGGTGGGGGATAAATTTGAACTCAGAACCTTTAGATTACTGATCCCATACTATGCTGTTAAGCCCAAAAGAATTCTTCGAACCTAAGGGAGTAATCTGAGATGTCTTTTGCAGCAGTGAGTGATGCTATGCAACCCTCACATTAGTATAAAGTATTGTTTTCACGAAATTTTTTGAATTTGAGATTTTGATGCCAATATACATTTTAAGGCCTGAACATGTTTTGACTATTTTAGAGTGATGTCCATCTATCTCTTTGTCTGTGGTCAATATTTTGTGTACATAATTTCAGTCACAAATATTTATAAATTTTCATTTAACTTTATCTGATTTTGTTTTAAAAATATCTAGAACTAGATAGGATTTTTTAAAATTCGAACTAAAACTTCAAAATTATATATTTTTTTAACATGGCAGCATAGAACAAATTTTACATAATCATGCATTAAAGGGTTTATTTATGGCTCAATGATCATGAGACTTAATAGTTTCAAATATTGTTGGGAAAAATAGCCGCAATACAATTTTTTTGTTTTTGATGTCATTAGCCCCCTAAGGGGAGCATGTTACCCCCACCAGGAGTAAGTACATTGTCTAGTATGGTATCAATCAAAAAAAATTTTTTAAGCCCTATAAAGTGAAGGGTAACATGCTATAATTGTAATCATTTGGACCAATGATAGTGATGTTTCAAAATTTTTCTTGTAAAATTTGAAAAAAAAAAGTATATATATACATTTTATGCAAAAACAACAAAGTACCATGAAGAAAATTGCTGTTTTTATTGAAATTAAATATGTCTTACAGCTCATACACAGGTAATAAAATTATTACAAAATCAAAGCCGCAGGACCATCAGTGGTTGGCAACAGCACATTTAATTTTCAATTCAGTAATTGGTTAAATCCTCCTTGGTGGCAATGCATGCTTGTATACATCTAGGTAAGGAGTGATAAAGTTTCTTAATGTCATCCTGCGATACATTCTGTCGGGCATTCCTCAATTGTTGCTCCAAATCTGCTACATTTCGGGGTGCCAGAATCTGGCAGCCTAGCTTGTCCCATATATGCACGATTGGTGAAAGGTGACCTAGCTGGCCAAAAACAGTATAAATGGCATGGAGACAGTCCACAGATATGCAAGCCGTATGTGGCGTAGCATTATCTTGTTAGCAAGTGGCCCCAAAATGATGTACCATGAAGGGTAATGCAATTGGTCACAGGATTTTATCAACATATCGTTGAGCTATTAAAGTTGTATGCAGGATGACTAGGGGCGACCTGCTGTTGTAAGAGATAGCACCCCACACTAGGGATAATGGCTATGTGCCAGTGTAAATTAAAGGCTGATTCGAACCGCTGGCCCTGGCGACTCTACACACATATCCGATGGTCACCTGCTGAAAGACTGAAGCAGGATTTATCTCTGAACACTATGCGATGCCAGTCTGCTGGCAGCCATGATGCTCGGCTACAACACCACTCCAAACAACTCTGTTGATGTTGTGAGGTTATGGGCAGACGTCTTAAAAAAGGTCGCCATGAGCGTAATCCCACCTCAGCCAAGCACCGTGAGATAGTGGAAGGTACCACGGGTGGTATAGAAGAGGCTGTAGCACGTTAGATGGTGGACAATGATGCCATTGGGCCAGTTTGAGTCTGTCACACAATCATCCGATCTTGCCTCACATTCATGCACTTTGGCCTTCCAGAGCTTTCATTCCGCTGATGAGTTGCTTGCAGCAACCATTGCTGCCAGCACCTTTGCATAGCAGTATCTGTTCGGTGCATGTGGCAGGCTGTTGCTCGGTATGACCAGCCAGTTTCATGCATTCTGACTATATGACCACATTCGAACTCGTCTAATTGCTTATAAGGTCTTTGGCAATATTGTAATGGCATTATTGGTCGTGTCTCAATGTAACTGCAATGCCAATAACGAGCAAAGATAAACCATCCACATTTTTAACCTGTTTTATAGGATGTTAGTTGTGTAGTAGAAACACATGCTATGAGTGAAGTTAATACTCATTGGCTTGTAAATTTAATCATTTGCATACTTGTTATAAAGGAATTTGCATGCGAAATTTCGAGATGATCAGACTTCTTTATGGGTGCTTCGTTTTTTTTTTTTGCGAAAGAGTGTGTATTAAAAATGGATTCTGATATGAGAAAGTCGAGTTGTGCTACACTCCAGTTAATTTTTTTTTCTATTTAAGAAACACCTTAGGGAAGTCAAAATCCTAATTTAGAAAATCTTTAGACTTTTCCACATAAATAAAAATCTGGCTCTGTTTTAAAACAAAATCTTTTGTATGGTAATTTTATAAAATAGTTATGACATTAAAACACTAATCTGGTGCCTAATTCTAGTGTTAATTATTTTGACATTTTTCAATTCGTAGAAAGTGAAATTTTTACTATGTTCATGTGAATCATTTTTATCTTTTTTAATTCTTATTTTATTACTTTAAAGTGTAAAAGCATTGTTGGAATGGAGTATTCGAAGAGGAGAAGCATACCGTTGGGAGTGAGTTAATATATATATATATATATATATATATATATATATATATATAATCAAATATATATATGTATCTATAATTTTGATTTATTATATACATTGTGTAAATAAAGTCTCAATCCAGTTTAGTGAAGAAATTAAAATAATCTTAATAAATCTTTTATTTATTGATTATTATTATGTTTACAAAGTATTTCAATATGCTTTAATATGACCCTTTTACATTTTGTTTCATTATTTGCAATATTTTGTAGTAGTTCAAAAATCTTGTTGCATAGTGACACAGTAATCATCTGAATTTTACAGATATGATTAGATATTTTTATTAAATGTGTTTAACAACAGCTACCTTTTTCTATGTTGTTAAAATTGTCTGGTTTATTGTCTGGTTTAATTATTTTGTCTGGTTGTCCAGTTTAATGTTTTCACAAAAATAGATTGAGACTATTTACACCCCCCAGAAATCCTCGGGCCAGTCGAGTGGTCTGAGACTTTAGCCCTGTTTAGTGTGAACCTCCAAATCAGGATTTCACTGTTTTATTAAATATTATACTTTAGTTAGAAGCTGAGCATTTGGAGGTTGAATAGTCTAAGTTTTAGACTACCTGTAACCCCTTTTATCATTCAAAATATTGCAAAGTTGCTGGGAATGATCAGATTGGAAATTTGTATTTCAAAATTTCTCTCAATATATTGGTGTTATCTTGTTTTAACTTTATTTTTTATTACCAGAATTCTGATTCTGAAGAAGCAGCAATAACACTATTGACTCCATCTCCTATAAATGACCTCTATGTAATATTGGTTCTATACTATGTGCAAGATATCCCTAGCACACAAATGATTAAATTAAATTTATTTCATTAACAGTCATTTGTAATTTTAAATATTTACAGTTTTTAAATTCTCTTTTGTCTTTTGGATAATAAATAATTTTTGTTTGATGACTGAAAATTTCTTAACACTTTTATTGATAGCAGTTTTTAATTTGTATTCGTAAGTTGATACTGATAATTAACAGAATATTTGAGGCATCTCTAATAGTATATTGATTTAATCTTTTCTTTTCTCTAGGTGTGTGTTTCTGTCCGGAAATGGAGCATTTTTTGTAAATTATGTTATTACTGCAAGCTTCATTGGAACTGCACTGGACCTCATTCGATTTCCTGAATTATTCATGTATGCTTTTTATATTTGTTTTTCAAGGTCACGTGCTGAGCAAGCTGGCTTACGAAAGGTATACCTTTTTCTGTTTGTTTTAAAATGCTTATTTCAGTAACTCTTTTATTATTCTTTTCTGTAAAATCCTAAATTTAACTTTACTTTTAGAAAATTTTTATTTATTTTAGCAGCATTTATTTATATTTGCCATGATAATATTTTATTGCATGTTGTGAAAACTATACATCTCAAATTTGTTGTAATGCATTTATATACAGAGATCTTGTAGAAAATATTTTGGAGGTTAAATAATATAAAGATTAATTAAGATGTATTGTTAATACACAAGGCTTAGTCATGCATAAAATACTAAAGTTTTATAAGAAAATAAAAAATTCGAGACTTTTTATTTTTAGAAATGAAATCATATTGTGATATCTTACTCAGAGATTTGAGGCATGAGTACTGATAATGTATTAGTCACATGTTCAAACACAAAATTCAGAATTTCTAAATTACTGTATCTGCATTGAAATATACATTTTTAAAAATTTCTGTCTGTCTTTTGTGACATGGTCATCTTTATCTTGCCTAATAAAGATTTTATCCCATCTTGTGTTTCAAAGCATTTCTTAACATTAAGTATAGAATGTAACTTTGTGCACAATCAATAATTAATTAGATCACAAAGTAAAATGATATACAAAAGAAAAAAAAATGGATACACGGCATTTTATGTTCTTTATATGTTATGTTCACTATATATTTCGTTTTTCTCTTTTTCACATCCTTTTTAGTATCACACTTTCAGTTCATTAAGTACACTATTTTCTTTCCTTTCCTTTTTCTTTGTTTGCTTTTCAAATTTGTATCTGCATTTTATATTTTCTTGTTTTACTTCTCTTGCCACACTAGGTGGCACTAACATATTGGGTACAGAACCATTTATAGCCCTTTTATTTTCTCAGCATGGCCCAGCTCTCGTTTAGGCATGCAAATCTAGACTTGTTCACAATGAAGAAGGAAATCTCTAAAGATTTTCAAAACATACGTCTGCTTACTAAACCATTTTTAAGCAGTATTTTGCTATGTGTATTTCTTAATATTAGTGAACTATAAAATGACTTAAAGCATTACTCCTTCTGTAGAATTCACAGCTGAAACTTCTTAGGAATGTTTTAGCATATAGCTGAAGGAGAAACAGTATGGAATTTTTAGTTATTTTATATGTTGCAGTCATTTTCTGAGCTCAAAATGAAAATTTTAGCTTAAAAGTTGTTCAAATAGAAAACTAGATGTGGAAAGATATTGAAAACCTGATATGTGTGTGACCACTTTTAGTGTGCATAATAATATCCAAATTTTCCCCATCACCCAAGATTTGCAATCCTTTTGGCAATTTAAATAGATTGAATATTGTGAACGATATGCTCAGCTATCAGTTATTATGAAGTTGATTATTTAGGTATTTATGTTTTAAAAATTTAAGAATAACCAGGGTGAATTATTTTTTGTATCTTTCACTGAAATTGTTAAACTTTCTAGTTGCTTCATGAGTGGGTTGATGTTGGTTAATGACTATTGATAAATCTGCTACCAACTAGAATTAACCCATGAATCAACAAATTGGAAGGATCTGTCAGGATTAAATAATAGAAATAGTTTAATTTGGCAAATTATTTAAAGTAATTTTCATTGAGACCTTGTATATGATAGATAAAATTAGTGTTTTGGTAAAGTTACCGAACAGTACTACTTACCCAAATTAATGCTTTCTAATTCAAAGTTAAATTTTACATATATTAAATAACATATAAAAATGTGTATAAGATTTTTAAGTAGAAAAAATTTAATTATTTAGCATAATTGAATATGACACTATTATAAATAAAAACTTATAATTTATTAAAGAAATTTCATTTTATTAACCAATATCCATATTCTATATGTTATTTTTTAATTAAATGCATTGAAATTAATGTAATCTTTTTAGGTTTGGAATTATTTAGTTTCCTTTACATTTTTACTTATTTGATTCTCTTTTTCTAGGCTATCATGTGGGAATTTGAATTTGGAGTTCAATATGCATATTTTCTTCTTATATTTTCAGTTGTAATTATCTACAGTGTTTTATGCCCTTTGATTGCTCCTTTTGGTATGTTTAAATACATTTGATTTCTAATAATGTTTGACTAATTTATTTTGACTAAATAGTAAACATAACATTTTTGTATTATGTAATTAAATTTTGACAATTAATATTATTTGATTAAAACATGTTTCTTAGAATTTGAGCATTGTTTATTTTCTGTAACATCAAAATTAGTCCTTGAAGTTGTGCATAGTTTGTGCAAATACATAATGCATTGAAGAAGTTTTATACTGAATTTTTATTTTCTACGTAAAACATAGTACAGTGCAACTTGGATAAAACGAACGTCTCTAATTGGAAATCGTCGTTAATTTGAAGATTTCTCTTGGTCCCTTGAACTTTGTATTAAATCAATGTTTAAAAATCTGGGATAATTTGAAGTTCAATTTCCTTAATGCAAAGTTTTTTATAAAAACTTTCGAACCATAACAACTTTTCGGCCTTTCATCATTAAGAAATCATCACCAGAATACCCCCGCCTGTTCGACACATGACAGCTGAAACCACTTCCCGCTACCTGTTCGACCAGTTCGAGCGTTCGACCTATAGAGGATGTTGGTTCAACCGGCTTCAGACGTCATTTGAGCTTCCTACTGTCATGTCTGTAGTGTTGTAAGAGTTTCGCTAGTGATCATTCACGATGTCTTTAAGTAAACCACACGTTCAATGCAAGAATGTAACGTTTGCTGAAAAGGTCACTGTCATTCGCGATGTGGAAAAGGGTGTGAAGAGGAAATGTCAAATCGCCAACGAGTATGGGATAGCGCCAAACACTTTGTCTACTTTTTTGAAAAATAAGGACAAAATTCTGAGTAATGCTGCTGCTACGTGTGGAAATGGAAAGGATCACAAAAGAGCTAGAGAACCGGACAATCCTGAAGTCGATGAGTGCTTGTTGAAGTGGTTTAAACAAGCACGGGACAAAAACATTCCTCTGAGTAGCCCCCTTATTCGAGCAAAAGTGGAAGAATTTTCTGCCGGTTTCGGAAAAAGTGATTTCAAGGCTAGCACTGGTTGGTTGGATGGATTTAAGGAAAGAAATGGAATCTCCTTTAGGCATATGTATGGTGAAAGTGGAAGTGTGAATCAAGAAGCAGCAACTATTTAGAAAGATGATGTTTTACAAATGATTGAGAGAACACCGGCTAAAGACATTTTCAATGTTGACGAAACTGGGTTGTTTTTCAAATGTGCTCCAGACAAGACATTAGCCTTTAAGGGAGAGCATTGCAGTGGGGTAAAGAACGAGTCACTTTATTGGTTGAGGCTAACATGGATGGCAGTGAAAAGTTACCTTTGCTCATGATAGGCAAATCTGCTAATCCAAGATGTTTCAAAAATGTCAAATCGAAACCAATAGAGTATAGATCAAATAGAAAAGTTTAGATGACTGCAGAAATTTTTAAAGATTGGCTGCTGAAACTTGGTAAAACATATCGACAAAAGAACAGAAAAATTCACTTGTTTATTGACAATTGCACTGTGCATAACTCTATTCCACATATGGACAATGTAAAGGTTACTTTTTTCCCACCAAATATGTCTTCAGTTGTGTAACCGATGGACCAGGGCATCATAAAAAATCTCAAGCATTTTTACAGATGCCTTTTTGTTCGAAACCTCTTGACAGATTCTTTCAAGAACAAAAACAAAAAAACAGTAATAAGTGTCCTTGATGCAGCACCATTGTGCCACAATGCATGGTCTCAAGTAACGGAAACAACAATAGCAAATTGTTTTCGAAAGGCAGGATTTACCAATAAAACTGACCCAGCTGAGTTCATAGAAGAAAATGTCCCCCCACTGGACGCATGAGGTAAAAATATGGGTATGATATTCGAAGAATACGTTAATTTGGACGAAAATGTGGAAGTTTGTGGAGAACTGTCAGATCAAGACATTTTATCAGAAGTGTTAAATAAGATGGGTGCAGCGGAGTGTGATATCGAGGATGATATACAGGAGGAAGAAGAAGAGACGCCAATCCCTATATTGCTGGAGGGACTTTTTCATCTAGGCATATTTCGTCGGTACATTGAAGGACAAACAAACGTTAGTGAAGCTGTTTTCCATTCACTAAACATGCTTGATGATTTTGCTAACCTTAAATGACTGAACTCTGCAAAACAATCAGACATTGTACAATTTTTTCTAAAACTATAATTTTCTGTATTGAATGCAATACGTACATGTATGTAGCTTACGTAAATCTTATTTTGTTTACATACGTATAGTGTTTAAGTCCTTCATACCCTGATATTTCTCAATAAATATTTACTTATTGACAGAATAACCTTTTCAAGCATTCAGTTGACCTGAATCTAAAGTTAAAAGATGTAACTTTTTTAAATCAAAGTTTTGGATAATTTGAATTTTTTTAGTGGTCCCTTCAGCTTCGATTTATCCAAGTTGCACTGTATATATAAAATGAAAGTATTTTAAAGGAGTAAAGAAATCAGATATTAAATGTTAACATATTTATATGATTTGGATATTACTGCTTGAAATTAATCATCTTTCAAATGTTTTCTCTTGGAAGCATCGAGCAATTTGAATGAAATATTTGGTGTGCTTAGTTTAACTAGTTGATTTTGGAGGAGATTCATGGAAAGGACCTCATTTTTATGAATGAGCATTATTTTTCCAGAAATATAATAATCATTAAAAAGTAATTACAACAAATCATTTAAATGGGTGGTTTCGAAACTGTGATCATGATTCATTATGTCAGTATGAAAGATATCCTTGACCAAGCTGACTTTTGTCCAGTTTTGTATGCGATAATGCATCAGTGGTAAAATATTTTGATAATTCTTTAATTTTTGATAGCTTATTTGGTTACTTAACTACAAAAACATGTAGTTTATTAAACAAAGTTATGTAAAAAGTCTAGCCCTTTCATATACTATGAGAAATGTGCTTGCTTTCCAAGTTAAAAATTCATGTTTAGGTTGAGAATACTCAAAGATTTATTTAGTTTTGACTGACTGTTTAGTTTTTGAATTTTTCATGGTCAAGAGGTCTTCCCTTTTCACTAGTAACTGCACTTTGAGGAACATTGTTTTTAATGTGCAGGTATTTAGTGTTATGTATAATTTAATATAAAAAAGTAAACTGAATAACTTACATTTTGATAACATTCTATTTTTAAGATATTACATGTTCTTTGATTAATTATAAATAATTGCCAAATCAATTTTTGATTATATGGTTTGGTTATATCAAAATTAATATTTTTATTTGCAGAAATTTTTATTTGAAGAAATAGGCTCTGGGTTCAAATTCCAGGTATGAAGAGAGTATATGTGAAATATATGTTCATTTTGCTCTAATGCAAATTAGCCCTAGCAAAAATTACTGTAAATCTCTAAATTAACACAACCCAACCATAATGTGCAAGATATATGCTAAAACTGCAAATTCCACATATGCATTTCCTAGTTTTAATTAAATACATGTAATAATTTTTGAACAGTTTTATTCACTGAGCTTAGTATTTAAATTTTATGATAATACACAGGTTAATAGAAACATATTAAATGCAATTTTAATTGAAATTGTGAAAAAAGTTTTTGTTTTATAATTATGCTTTTTTAAAAATATGTTTTTTAAGTGAATATATACATATATTTATATTTTTAGGTCTTTTGTATATGTGCCTGAAGCATTATATTGATCGTTACAACATATACTATGTTTATGGTCCCTCCAAAATTAGCCGTAATATTCATGCAACTGCAATTAATTTTGTAGTAATTTCTATAATCCTTATGCAGATGTGTGTCTTCTTCTTCTTATATTTAAGGAATGGTATGTTGAATTTATCTTTATTCAATTGTAAGCTATTTTGCTATAAATACATATTATTTTTAGATGTAAAGTACCTTTTCAGTTTTGATTAAATGTGAATAATGTGTTTTATATTACTTTAAATCATTAGAAATTATAACACTTAACCCTTTTGCGATGGTGCATTGCTGTCTGGGATGCTTGCTCAGGACGGATCATGATCAAAATACATTAATCACAGAAGATGGGACTTTTTGCATAGCTAAGCCAAGCTTTTGGAAAAAATAGAATAAAATAAACTTTAAATTCAATTATTTCATTTTTTCATATAACCTTAGTTAAATATTTAAATAATCATGTACATGAATATCGTAGTTTTCAGGTTATATTTTCTTTTAAAAATTACATGAAAATCATAGAAAAATGAGATTCCTTGATTAAACATTTAAGAAAAAATATAAAAAATTAGGAATATTAATTAATACAAATAATCAATTAAAACAAATATTAGTAGGTCAGGGATACATGCAAAGTCCTACATTGCTAAAACAATGTAGGACTTAGCACCGAGCTAACATTGCACAGAACTATCATTTTACAACTGAGAAAAGATTTGTCACTAGCATCTGATGATTTCTTTTTCTGATAGAAAGCATTTTTTTAGTCATTGTAAATCACTAATTTCTCCTCTAAACACTCCACAAAATATTTCCCTATACACTTCGAAAAAAAAAAACCTGAATATTAAAACTACAGAAAGACCCTCATCTGTCCAAAAAATAAAAAATTAAAGTATTCAGGAGTGCTAGAAGCACAAGAATGCCTCTATACTACATACAACATTTAAGGAGCCTGCTTAGTTTGTTTACATTACTTATCCTACCTTGCTGCTCTATGTCTTAGGATGAGCCAGACGGTCTGGGCTTTCGACATTACTCATCCTCATCATTTCGTCATTACTCATCCTTACAATTCTAGTTTCCAGGTTGTAACAAAAATACAAAACATTTGAATAAAATGAAGGTCAATATTCTAGACATGATATAAATTCAACTGTAGTGGACATAAGGTGCCATCTTGCACTTCCAAAGATAACTAATAAAGCATTCCGTCACTCCTTTGAAACTTTTGGAGGATAACAGTCATTAGCTTGCATCTCACCCGTGCAGCTATCAGAGGAGAAATGGAAATTGGTGCTGTTGCACCCTTGAGACTATCAGAGGAGAACTGGACACTGGCACTGTCACACCCTTGAGATTTTCTTCTGGAAAGGGTTAATACATATTCTCATTGTATTGTATTTTTTTCTTGTTAAGAATGTTTAACAAACTTTATCCCATTTTTATTTTACTACAGTAATAATACACATATAGTAGGATGGAAAATATGAGCTTGCTTGATATATTTGATATACATGCAGTAGGCAGTAAAATATGAGCTTATATAACTGTTATGTTATCGATATATATTTTGTGCTTTCTGATAGTTTATGAATAACTTAAATATTTATTAAGGGATTAATGTTGCCTTTTAAAATATTTGTTCAGTTCTATTTTTATTTTATATTTTCTGGCTCTATGAAATTAGAAAATATTTTGCTGCTGTGAATATGAATATGTCTGTCTTATTTGCTAGTATGTGATTTGTGAATAAATGGTAAGCTCTTTCGACTGGTGTGGGCAATTTATTCTCATCTTACAATATTACATGATGCTCATTATAGTTCAAAATCTTTTAGTTGCTATCTTTCATGCACAACAATAAAAAAGAACTAGAATTAATTTTTTTCATCACATGTATGAAAATGTTGTAGAAAACCATACAATTTTCAGTGAGACATGTATGTTGTTATTAGGGATTAGACGATTTACTGCTTTTTTCCATAACTTAATGTTGTGTCATTCTGATAGCAAGCAGTAAGTATCATGAATGGAAGTCATTGCAACAGCTTCTGCATGAAATTTCATGTCATCTTTTGTTTCACCTTGGTAGACTGTTAGTAATTGTGCATATCATACAAATGTATTTTGCTTATATAACGTGTTGAATGGGAAATCATAACTTCTATCATATTTATTTGACTTTTTCATGAAGTAACAAATACCAAGAGGTAATCAATTGATAATGGACAACTGTTTTTGATTGGGCTATCACCAACCTCCAGGGTAGCAATTTTTGTTTTTTATAAGTTGATTTATAACTATTGACAATTTTTCTTCTCCTGGAGTGTTCCATTTTTATATTGAATGCTTGTTTGAGGTGCATCTCTTTGTAAAATAATTTTCTTCTTCATAATATTGCTTAGTGTGATATTACTTTTGTGATCGTTTAAAGGAAGATAGATATTTAACACTTTTAAACATCTACTTCAAACAATATGAGTATATTATAATTATTGAAGAATGATCAGATAGATATAAAATGGGTCGATTAAAATATCTAAATTGTGAGATGTAATTGATATGAAAAGAAAAAGCAGGTAGGAAGCACATAAAATTGTATTGTATAGTATGGGATCTGTTATCCGGAATGGTTGGGACTTTGGACTTTCTGGATAAGGGATATTCCGTAATTTGGAACACTTTTCGAAAATCTATCAGGATGTTCTACATTGTTGTCATAGAAAATTATAATTCAATTTTTAAGCATGAATATATTACATAAAGCTTTATGTTGTACCGAAAAGTTTGCTTAATTAAATAAGATTATACGAGGTAGGATTCAAAAGTTCCTGGACTGAGTCTATAACTTAAAAAATATTTGCAGTAGAGTGACTACGATAACGTTTCTGTATTACTACATTCTCCCCCTCTTCTAAAAGTGGTTTGACCCAAATCACGTGGTCGGTGGTTCACCATGGCGTTATATTTTGTAAACGGGTGCACTCTGTAACTGGCGATTGAAAGAAATTGCGTTTGTTGAGCAGAGAATTAATATCAAATTTTGTGTTTGCTTGGGAAAGAGTTCTATGGAGGTTTATGAAATGTTGAAGCATGTGTATGCTTGGGAAAGAGTTCTATGGAGGTTTATGAAATGTTGAAGCATGTGTATGCTTGGGAAAGAGTTCTATGGAGGTTTATGAAATGTTGAAGCATGTGTATGGCAGTGATACATTATCACAAATGCAAGCTTTTGAGTGGCATTGACGTTTCAGAGAAGGCAGGGAAAGTGCTGAAGACGACGAATGCATTGGCTGTCCGCAGACTTCCCGCACCACTGAAAACATCGAAAATGTTTCTGCGATGGTACGTGGGAACATGCACCAAACAGTAGCGAAAATAGCAGAATCAGTTGTGATATGCGAGGCCACATGTCAACAGATACTGACTAAGGATCTTAACATGCATAGGGTGTTGAAGACCCAACCGTCCAACTCATCCAAGGACTTGAGCAACCAAAAGGACGGCCGATGCATAGGATGTGTCAACACATCGTTCCCCGCATATTAACCGAAGACCAAAAGGCAATTCGAATGGAAATGGCTGGAGACTTAATTTCAGCTGTTGACAAAGATCCTTCCCTACTTGGCAGAATTGTTACTGGAGATGAGAAATGGTGTTTTTTATATGACCCGCAATCAAAGAGAGCATCGGCAATGTGGAAATCACCACAATCTCCACGCAATCAGAAATTCTGCCAAGATCGCTCTAAAGGGAAAGTCATGCTAGAGGTGTTCTTTGATATCCAGGGCATTGTGCATCTTGAATTTATCCCTGAAGGATGCACTGTGAACAAGGAACTCTATGTAGATATCCTGTGTTGTTTGCGCTAGTCGATCTGGAAGAAGAGACCAAAACTGTAGACTGAGCAGTCATGGGTGCTTTTGCATAACAACGCTCCTACATACCGATCCCTACTCGTCGCTGACTTTCTTGCGAAAACACAAATAACTGTTTTGCCACATCCTCCTTACTTTCCTGATCTCGCTCCCTGCGACTTCAGCCTATTTCCTGAACTGGGAAGTCGCTTGCAGAGTCGTCCATTTCAATCCGCAGATGAAGTTACATCGCAGCCTGAATTAAAGGACATGGCTTAAAATGGATTCCAGAACTGTTTCGATGACCTTTACAAGCGATGGCAAAAGTATGTTGTTGCACAAGGGTCTTATTTCGAAGGAGTATGTGTTTCAGCATTTTAATTGATAATATTTTTTAAGTTCTAGACTCGGTCCAAAAACTTTTGAATCCTACTCTGTATATTATTAAAAATACACTACGTGACAGTGAAAATGAGACACCAAGAAGGAGTGAGCAGAAAGTGATGAAAATCGGCAAACAGAGAGAGACAGCAACAAACAATAAGTGATGTTTATTGCAACATTATACACCTATACACTGAGCGATGACATCGTCTGATCAGTAGGTTGTAGGATCATTGCCGGCTGTGATACAGGCAGCAACACGTCTAGATACAGAGTCAATGAGCATGCAAATGGTGTCCTGAGGGATGGCTGCTCATTCCCTATCAACCATTTGCCAGAGTTCATCTTCTAAATGCGGTGGTGGCAGCTCATGCAACTGACGTCCAATCACATCCCAGACGTGTTCGATTGGTGAGAGATCAGAGGCTGGTGGCCAGGGAAGCACCTGGGTTCCATGCAGGGCATGTTGGCTGATGCATGCCGTGTGTTGTCGGACATTATTCTGCTGGTAAATGGCATTGGGTACCTCCTGAGGCAAGGGCAGTGTCACTGGCAGCAGCACTTCATCCACGTATCCTTGGGCCGTCATAGTGCCCTCAATACGGACCAGAGGTGACCTGCTATCATAGGCGATGGTACCACAAACCATGGTGCTGTGTTGTCGCGTGGTGTGGTGTTCCACAGATGCAGCCAGATTGTACCTGTCACCACTTCGGCTCCAGATTTATAGATGGCGACTGTCATTGTTAAAACAGAAGTGTCACTCATCTGAAAACATGAATCTGTGCCATTCCACCATTCACATGGCTCGATCTTGACACCATTGCAATCGGAGGCATCTGTGTTGTTGGGTCAATGGCAGTCTTCTTAAGGGATGCCATGAGTGCAGGTTGCCAGCGACCAATTGGCAGATAATGATCCTGGTTGATATGGGAGCATCAAGGGTGTCCTACATATGCTGCAAAAGGGAGACAAATATGTCCTATGGGACTGTCAACTCTTGCCAGTAGATGCATTGGTCCACACATGCTAACATTGCTCTGGCCATACCGGCATGTTTGGTGCAAATATGCCGCATTCCCTTGTTCCAACCATCTTCGCCACAGTCGGTGCACCATGGACGTGAGTAGGTGGCAGTCTGCTGAGATTTGACATATGGACCAACCTGCCTTTCTGAGTCCGATCACCATACCCCTCGTGAAATCGTCTTGTCTGCAGGAAGTACCTCTGTTGGCAGCTGCCTGATATTCTTCTGCTACTGCACATTTTCTCTGAGACAAGGAAAACATTGTAAAATTATTTCCCTGGCAGACAGAGCAGCATGACTATTGCCGATTCTACAAGTTCCTTCCCTTATATCTCACTCAATGTATGTGGGACAGCCGCACATTTCGCATCATTTACATAACTCGGTGAGCTGCATTTACCCTGCAATTTGCATATTTTTCTGCCCACTCCTTGGTGTCTCATTTTCACTGTCGCATAGCGTATATATGTAATTAAATTAGAATCAGATGTAGTTAAGAAAAAATTATGAAAAAGGGTTAAAATCTGAAAGAAGTTTACTATTGAGGCTTGATAGAAGTTTACACTAAAGATAATAACATTTTTTTAAATTTTTAATAATGTTATAACACTATATTTATAAATGGGATTATATCAAATTTTAACATTTCTTGTTAAAATGGCTGTATTTCAAGTGCCTAAATCATTGTTTTAAGACATTTTTCTAGAAAATAACACATCATTTCATTAACTTGAAAAGTAATTTTCCCACATAAAGTTATTAATAAAATCTTAGTTGATGCAAACAGATTGCAAAAATTGAAAATGTGTTTTCAGTAAAACGAAATATAATGAGGATCGTATATAAATGCTGATTTTCATGATATTTTTAGAGAATGTTTCCCAAATTAAACAAATAAATGAAACACATTAAATCTTATCAACTTTCGAATTTAAAATTTTGGACTGAATGTAAGCCATGGTTGCCGAGTGAGGTATTTTTCATGGGGGTATTTGCATATTTCCCCGAAAATCGGCAGAAACTGTACAAATTGGGGTTTCATGAGAAAATGGCACTGTCGATGAAGTCGAAGGGAGATTGGTTTTAAATTCCTTTTTAGAGCCACTATATTTTTTTCTCTGCATCTTGGACATGGATAACTCAAATTAATTTCAGAAATTGGGATTTCAAAAAGGTTTTTAAATGTTTGATAAAAAGAAAAAGATATTGGACCGAAATTGCATTGTTTAAATGTGGGAGTGATACATCAAGAAATCTGCATAAATTATGCACTGTAGTGTGGAAACACTAAGTTTATTGTAATAATTTTTTGGAAAATAATAATTTTTGCGATTTTCCTTTGGCAAAAAAAAAAACTTTGGGCACATTGCTCAGATCTAATCAGAACAGGGGAAACTCTCTGTAATTTAAGATGTACTATACGGAGATAACAATCTCGATGACTCGTTTAGTGATTTATGCCAAATGTAGAAACTTTTTATGAAGTATATAATATATTATATCAAAGAAAAATGAGATATTAATTAATAGATTACGGGTGTAAATGTACTTTGTTGCATGGATTGACAACACACGCAATTGTAAATTTTTGGTGGTCTATGGTAATTTTCCATAGGAATACATGAAAAAACCGTAATTCATATTATGAGGACATTTTCCATAGAAACTACAAAGAAATCTGTGGAAAATAACACTTCTGATCATTTGGCAAGATTTGGTCAAAACACTATTTTGACCAATTTTTGGTGAAAATATGTTTGTTAGCCCACAATTTGGCATCATTCTGCCCAATTCCGGTTTTGGGAGCGTTGTGGATATCGGGATGCTGGATAAACGATCCTTATATTTGTATAATACTAGAAATAATTTTAGTACAACCTAGTTGACTGAAATAAATGTATAATGCTGTATTTAATGTTTTAGGATGGATGCAAATGTCCATAGTATCCTTAGCCATATGCTTAACAACTGTTATGATTTTTATTGGTCAAGTTTCTTTTCAATGGTTTCTGGTTCTCAGTCCCATTTCCTATAAGGTAAGTATTATAAGTCTTGAAAAATTAATTTTTTTATTAATTTTTGGCATCATGGTCCTATTATGGTTCTTAATCGATAAATATTCCCAGATCTCTTTAAACCACCCCTCTTTTAACTACTAATACTGCCTTCTATCTATTGTGTATAGAATATAAACATAGCCCCTATTTTACATGTAATTTCTGTTAAAGCAACTGCCCAACCTTAATTTTGTAAACATATTTATATTTCTTAGAAATCTCATTTATTGCACCATTACCCTCAAACTTATTTTAAAATTCGCCTCACTAATCATCTTCATGTAAACGTACAAAGGAATAATGTAATTAATATTTTAATTTACACTTATTGCCATAAAAATTTGCGCACCAAGAAAGTTGTCAGATTCAAATAAAATTTTATATATGTGAGTGTAATGTTGATATAAGTAAGTGGTTACAAAATCAAAGCAAAAGGATCATTTATAACAGGAAAAACTACAAATGAATGGAGGTTCTAGTACCCTGTTAGACCATCTCTAGCGTGAATATACAATATGATACTGGCGGGCATTGAGGCATACAGATCCTGTATGGTGTCTTATGTCATTTTATTCCACAGTTGTTGTAAATGCGCCTCTAGTTCGACCAAACTCGTAGGCTGTCCAACTTGCAGCCCAAAGTGATCCCAGACATGCTCAATCTGTGACAAACCTGGGGATCCGGCAGGCCAGGGAAGGGTGGTAATGTGGCAAAGGCATTCCTGTGACACCCTTGCTGTGTATGGCCGAGCATTGTTCTGTTGAACAATGCCTTCTGGGAACCCTGCCATGAGTGGTAACACATGTAGCTGAAGGATGTCACAAACGTACCACTGGGCTGTCATGGTTCCATGGATCAATATTAGAGATGACCAGGTGTCGTATGCGACGGCACCCCATACCATCACACCAGCTGTAGGAGCGGTGTGCTATTTTAAAGTGAAGACAGGATTGAGGCATTCAGCATGGGGCCTTCACACATGTACACAGTTGTCATCACTGCCCAAATTGAATTTCGATTTGTTGAAGACGACTTGGATCCATTCAGTTGCAGTCCAATCCTGTCGAGCATGACATCACCCCAAACGGAGGCGACAGTGGGTGGGTGTCATTGGAAGCACACTTAATGGGCACTATGATACCAAACACCCTTCAGCCAGGCACCTCGCGATAGTATGTATAGACACAGGAGCCCATAGTGAAGATGCCACCTGTGTCCAGATGGCGGACAATGAAGCAGTTGGTGCTGTGCGTGCATGTTGGGTGATGTAACAGTCTTCTAAGATATTGGTCTGCTGAGGGTGTCCTGAGCCTGGCCACTGTGGCTCAGGACACAGTGGACTTCAGCAGTAAAGTCGGAATGGCCTAGGTGGCGGGCTACTGGCTGACATGATCACTTGACTTCAGTCTTCCCGATGATTCTTCCCCTCTCGAACTCTGACAGCTGATCATATTGTCTTCGATGGCAGCATAATGACATCCCAAATAAATAAGCATCCCCCAGTAACAGATTATGTACAATCAAAAAGCCTCTGCATACCTTTTTTCTGCACCAGGGAGAATAAAGTTCAACGCCCTCTGGTTTCATTACGTAATGCGCAATCACACTGTGTTTCTAATCATTTGCATATCTGCCTGACACATACCTTCATGCCAAGTTTCTTTACAATCCCTGAATTACTTTTTGGTACGCAAATTTTTATGGCAATGTGTGTATATTGACCATTTGTATGTATGTCACAATGTGACATCACATCAATGTTACATCGCCATGTTGGGCAGGATATACACCAATTTGGTATTGGATTCAGGCAGAATATTATTATCAGGACACAATAGAAAGTATGAATGTATGTCTTCTAGTAAGGGTAATATTGAGAAATTGTGCTGTATATAGTGAGTATTATATTATACAATAATATTTAACCATTGTATCCTTCGAAAAAATACTTTATTGCACTAGCAGAAACTTTTAACAGCAGCAAGAAAAGCATGCTCTAACATGGGACAGCAAAGCAATTTTTCCATCTAACAGGACTAACAGGAAGTAGATTAACCGTTTGTGACATCACACTCAAATGGTCAATAGACACTTTGTTTCTCTTTTGTTTACATGAGTTATGGTTGCTACACCTTGATGAGTCAGTGTTTCTTGAAAAATTGTTTTCAAAATAATTTGCAAATCATGTATTTTATAAGCCAAAAGATAAGATATACATTAATTATCCTATTTAAAAAATATTTGTGTTCATTGAAATATTTTTAATAAAAAGTCAACGTTCATTAACACATTAATTTGCAATTTAAAAAATTATAATTATTGGGTCTACTTGGGTAGTTTAACTATAAAATATATGGTTTTAATATCATTGTTTTACTCTATGATTTTTTGTGTATTTTAATGTTTCAAAAGATTAAAATACTAGTAATTTATATTAATTTTATATAACTTAAAAATTAATCGAATTGACAGGAGTTTAAAACTATTGTAGTTAGACATTAACTTGTAGTTGCATTTCTGAATAAAAAGTAAATTTTCTGACTTTTAAATTGTAATGCCATATCATTTATTTTGGAATTTTTTAAATAAGGAATTCATGATTTCATTAACTTCAAGCTGACATGATTAGACATATGCCGGCTTGAAACTTCCAGATAAACTTTATTTTAATACACTTAATCAATGCAATCAAAAGTTCTAAACTTTCAAAGATGAAGATCATGATAAAAAATGTAAAGTTTTGATGATTTTCTATTAGATGTAACTAAAATACTTATGCAGGTATAAGTGTTAAATTTTGCATAGTTTTTTAATATTGAAATTGACTGATAAACAGTCAGGTTTAAAATAATCTGAGGGTTTGGAGTGGGGGATCAGGTTGTAGGCCGTATTGACTTGACATGAAATGTTTTGGGAGTATCCAGAACTTATATTCATCTTTCTTAATATGAGGATGTTTAGTTTTAATTAAAGCTTCAAATTTTTATTTATTTCAAATGACTGCTTTAATCTTTTGTCTAAACATGTCCTGAAACTAAACATAAATGCTCATATTATTTGTAAATTCACTAAAAAGGGAACAAAATGCCGTAAAACAGTAATAATCAAAGCTATGTCATTAATGTTCCACAACTGCACAGTAACTGGCACCAGTTCTTAAAATATGCTGGTGTCCAAAATTATCTTTACATGCATAAATATAAGCAGTACAAGCTTTGTGCATGAAGTATGTGTCCCTGCAAATTTTTGCAATTCAGGATTTTATTTCAGTGTTTATTGACTTAAAACAGCTTTTTATGGCTTTGAAGTAATATTTAGAAAGAATCTTTGAGGTGACAAACTATTTACCATTTAGAGGCTGGGCAGACATTGATGGAAATGGCAAATTATTTCATAATTAGTTTTGTATCATATGCATTCATATTCAATATTTTCATTTGTATGTATGTGTTATGAAGCTATGTATCACCCTAAAATAAAAAAAAAAATCATTCAATTATATTGAACTGTTGTTGAGAAACACCAGTGTATATTCAAGGTCAAACAGATATGTCAATGAAGTAACAATAAAAGTAATGGTTATATAACTTACGGGTGTATCAGCTGACATTCATAATTATAGTAGGCACAAACAATAAAAACACAAATGAAATGGAATCAAATTTGAGTTCTTTTTAAAATATCTAGTGCACTTAATTATTTGTCCAGGGACTGCATGTTAAAAAAATATATATAAAACACAATTTTACTGTTATTTTAGAAGGTCATTGTAGTTAAGTTTTTACTGAGGATTTGTTTATATTTATATTTTTTTTATATTTATTAATCAAAATTACATTGAATTGTTTTAGGCATTTGCTCGAAGAGATAGCAATCAGTATGGTGATATGCCAAGACCTAGCCTAGATTTATCACAACAGGTAATCTATTTTTCAATATGAACACATAAGTATATTTGCATGCATCTACTCAGTTTAATATTCCTGGGCATTTGTAATACTGTTTGTAGTATTTGATTTTGATTCATTGTATTATTACTCAATAGTAGCATATTATTTTAAAATGGGTATAGCTGCAATCACCTGTTTATCTATTTTTATGTAACTATTTTATGTAAGTTTAACATCTATGAAATGGGGTACTTTTTATATACTAGTGCCCCAAATTTAAACTAGCGAACAAAAACTAACATAAAAAAACACAATTCTAAAATGTAGTTTACTTCTAGTATTGATGTCTTTAATATATATTATTTCCTAACTCTTTTGGAATTGTTTTAACAAATATTTGTGTTCCTCTGCTTATTTGATTTGTCTTGCCTAATGCACATTTTATGTGTATTGCTTTTTTAATCTATAAAAGATGTGAAATCGGCCACTAATGCACCAGACTCACATATAGAGTTGTTTTTGTAATCATAACACTTAAATTCTGACATATGGAAAACAAAATATTAAATATTTAGCAGGTACAAATTTTAGTACACATGGATGTGAAAAAGAAGGAAAATGTCTTTAGTGATAGCATAAGACCCAGGCTGAGGCGGTTAAACAGTATAGGTTTGGTTGTTAAGCTGCTGAACATATGCAACTGGAGATTGGTTGTAATGGATAGGTCAGCCTTGCAGAAAGTTCTAAACATTTTGTTACTCATACAGAACTATATAACATAGTTATTTGTGTGAGGGACATATGTCGTTCATTATCATTACTACCATGATGGGTCAAATGACCCTTTTTTAAATTTCTAACAAAATTCTTCTCATTCTTCAAGAAATGAAATTTCAAGTCTTTGAGGAGTGCATATTATGTATACTGCTTAACTGTTGCAGGGATATAATTTTTCCACTTGTTACTTTTATTTTGGGCAGTGGTGCAGTATTAATTTTGAAACATGTAATAAAATGTTTAAAATTTAAGTAATTGAACTAAAAGTAATTTAAATCTGTTTAATGAATTCCAGCCTTATCTCCCAGCTGTTTTAAAGAGATCTGCCTCTAAAGGGGAGATTTTTACAACAAGTATTCAAGACAGATCTTATGGAACTAATGAAGACAGTGTTCAATCTACTCCTGATGGTGGAAGTATCAACCTTCCATGTTCTGAAACTGATCCTATTACTGGTAGTGAACTTTATCAACGGTTTTGAGAATTTATTTGAATTGCTTTTTACTGGAAGATATTTTTATGTGAAAATATCTGAAAGGAACTTAATTGGTTTTAGGATTTTTAAAAATAAATTTTAAAAACATCATTTTCATTTTGCAATTTTTGTTTTTATGGGTCATAAACTTATTTCTAAAGATACTGGTTTACTCTTCTCATCAAAGTAATTTATTGCTTATTTATTTTTCATTGAACATGTGTATTATAAAATCATGTTACAAATAGGTTTCATCTTATGTACTGTGCTAAAACATTAGAATATGTTTTTATGCAAAAGTATAAAGTGATGCTTTTAATGAATATTAAAATTTTAATTTATTGCATCCAAATTTTCTAAATTCCTTCTAATATTATGCATAGTTTTTATTATAATTAAAATAAATTTGCTAACAGTTTCTGATTGTTATTTTGATTTTTTTTAAATTTACAAATTGAGTAACTTAAGTAAAATAATAATTTTTGTTCCTGTACTTGGTACTTGCTTTATCATTAAATTTTCTATAACTTTCATTAAATGACTATTTGATGTATTTATGAATTAATTTCACTTTTTATGTATTGAAAGATAATTTAGAAACAAATGTAGATATTAACTGTTAATATTTGTTAATTTATGATTTAAAAATTGTTAGAGAAATGATGAAAATATTCAATTATAGTATAAACTGATTGACATACTGAAAGAGCTACTGAAGTTGTTTTCTTTGTTCTACCAAGTTAATATATTTGAAAGAATATTTTTCTAAATGTTTATACCTAAAACCAATAGAAGGTGTATACATTACTAGTCCATTTGAAATTTCACTATGTAGAGTGAGTTTTTATGATAGTGATTCTTTTATTATATGTGACACTGTATCTGGAAGTAGTTTATATACTTCTGATAAATATTTGTTATGTCTTTCATATACTCTTCATTTAGGCTGTGATGTTTTAAACTGAATATTTTTTTTTATTTTTTAATTTATACTTACTGAATATTTGTTAAAATGGATAAATGATATACATGTAGAAAATGTTAAGCTTCAAAACTTGTGCCCTTCAAAATATATTAAATTTTTCCTCAGTATTTCAATTTTCCCACATTTTATTTAAAAAAATAAGATTTCCTGTCTGTAAATGCTAAAAAGTTTTAAAAATAAAGAAAATAAATATTTGCTTGTTTCATATTTTTATATTTCCAGCTGTTGGTTCATACAGCTGTTTGTTCATCACAGTTCATAAACAAATTCATATATTTAAAAACAAGAAAAATCTAATGTTTTCATAATTTAAGTTGTTTAGATATGCTAATACACTGTTGTAATATATATATATACACACACAGGGTGTCCCAAAAACATTGAACTTGGCTTTTATTCCTTAAATATTGATCTTAGACATATATAATAAATTACAAAGTTGCGTAAAAAGAGGTACAGAAATTTGACATGGATAAAAATTTTCAGGGGTTTAAATTTGAAGAAATACAAAACTTAAATTTTTATATGGACCCCGTACAAAAACATTTCCAATTAGTAAAATGTGCCCCATACACTGATAAGGTGATGTACAAAATTTGAGTATTTTATCAGAAAAAGTCCCAGAGATTTGTTTAAACAAAATTGGTGAGCTATTAATCACAAATTGAAATGTAAATGTTTATAGCAAGAGTGCAAATGACGCAATGCAGAAATACATCACAGGCAAATAATATCTGCCCCTGATCTTTAATGGATCTTTGGCATGGATGGAAAACATTTTGAACAAGCTTTGTAATCTTTGTGTAAAGTTATTATTTCTACATAGTGTAGATACTTTCGTACCGATAAATAGCAAAAATATTATTTATTTATGTAATCATTGTTTTCTTTCTTAATTTGTGTATGACCCTTGAAATGCGATCTGCCAACATGATTTTTCCCCTCTGAGAACCCATGTCGATGCATCGAAAAGTGGTTTAAGTCAGTATTTTTGTCTTTTCATATCTCTGGGACTTTTTATGATAAAATGCTGAAATTTTGTACATCACCTTATTAGGGTTAGGGACATATTTTACTCATTGGAAATATTTTTGTACGGGGGCCGTATAAAATTTAAATTTTGTATTTCTTAAAATACATACATATATTCCCTTGAAAATTTTAATCAATTTCATAAAATTCTGTACCTTTTTTTTCCCAACTTTGTAATTTATTATATATGTCTAAGATCAATATTTAAGAAATAAAATTAAGAATAAAAATTTCAGAAATGAAATTAAGAAAAAAAAGTCAATAGTTTTGGGACACACTGTATATATATATATATATATATATATATATATATATATATATATATGTATATGTATGTATGTATGTATATGTATGTATGTATGTATGTATGTATATATATATATGTATGTGATATATATGTATATTATATATATGTATATATATGTATATATGCACCCATAAAAAATTGAGCTGCAGCCGTAAAACTCAGCATGCAAATGTCATTTTAAGAGTTATGTATGCAAATGATCAAACTGTCAATACCAATGATGTTATAGGGCTCATGCAATGTGCATGAGAATAATGTATCATGCAGCATTTAAAATGGCCCGTGTTCTCACTCACGGGAAATTGAAACTCAATTTTCTGCTTTGATACAGTAAGTTTTGTACAAAGATGCCTTTGAGACACACTCAATGACACTACAAACAATTATCAGATTTAAAGAGCAGTCACATCCTAGGCCTAAGGGAAGCTGGTTTGCCCAACAGATATAACAATGACTATGTTGGTTAGAGTGATTTGGCGGCTGTTATTCGGTGATGACAAAAGTGGATCAGGGAAGGCATGTGTCACCATCGCAGAGGCTCAGGATGCTCCAGATAGACAACTGCTCATGAAGATTATGTAGCTAGAAGAGGAGCAATGTCCACACCAATGGCATTGCTATCAGTCATTTGGAGGCATTTGTCAAAAAAGCTTCTTTTTGATTTGTGATGCTCTTTGAAGCAATTGAAGTAGCTTTAATTTTTTTCCCCAAGTTCATCCTCACAGATAATTGCCCTACCTGAGTGGAGAGAGATTGTAAACAAACCCTGTGGATGTGATTCTTTTGTCGTGATTCATTCACAGTGTTAATTGGAGATTCTTTAACATTTTTTGATATTCTTATATATTAAGATAAAGACAAACAGCATTTATTTAATTATAGTGTTTATTTATTTTTGTTTCGTATATTTAAATATAATTTATTTTTGTATATTTAAATATTTTTGTCAAAAATAAAATACTTAATACTCAAAATGATATGAGTTTAGGAAATGCTTGATTTTGCTGTTGGCAATTGGCAACTATTGTTTGTATTTTCGTTTTTACATAAGTTTTATTATTATTTTTTCGGTAATGTTTCTTTAACAGTAACTATTCTTTATAGTAACTTTTTTGATATTCTTATATATTAAGATAGACAAATAGAATTGATTTAATTATATTGCTTGCTCACAGATTAGAAGTAAGGGTAGTCTTAATCCCCAAGGCTGGTCCCTTGGTGGTCAAAAGAACTTAGCTGCCTGTGTAGTAAGTGTAGAAAGCTCTTTTATAGAGCTAAAAAGAATGGTGAGTGGCAGACTTATAAAACTGCTCTCACTTCCTATAATAAGGGGGTAAGAAACTCTAAGAGGATTTCCTGGAGGAACTACTGCGATAGCATTAAAGACATTTCTGCCACTGTAAAGCTGGTAAAAATAATGTCTAAAGACAGGAGCTGTAGTCTAAATACCATTAGATTGCCAAATGGTGGTTATTCTGGGACTGGGGAAGAGACCCTTGCTGAATTGTTTAGGGTTTATTCTCCAGTCTCAGAGATGAATAATCATAACACTATTCCTGCTGCTTACTCCACTCCTACCTGTGATAGTAGTAAGTTTGGTACTGATAGGAGGGTGGGTTCTCTGGACAGGGTTTATTGGGAAATTAATTCTTTCAAACCCTAGAATACCCCGGGGACTGATGGCATCATTCTGATTCTTCTTCAGATGGGAATTGAGGTGCTTACTCCCTTTCTCTGTAGAATCTACAGAGTCTGTATTGCCTTTGAACATGTGCCGTCTGCATGAAGGCATACCAAGATAATCTTTATTCCAAAGATCGGCAAAGAAAATTATTATGAGGCCAAGTCCTTCAGGCCTATTGGCCTTGCATCTTTTCTTCTAAAGACTATTAAAAGGCTTATTGACAGGTATATTAGGGAAGAGATTCTGGCTTCAATGCCGCTGTCTAATTCTCAACATGCCTATCAACTGGGTAAATCTACGGATACTGCCCTTTACAGTCTCTCCTTTATACTGGAGAGAAACTTAAATGCTAAGGAAATTGCCTTGGCTATTTTTCTTGACATTGAAGGCGCTTTTGATAAAATGCCCAATGACACCATCCTACATGCTCTTGATAGGAAAGGTGTTGATTTGATGATCTCTTATTGGATCAAGAATTTGTTATCTAATAGGTACATCTGTGCATCTTTATTTGGTGGTAATATGACTGTGCATGCTTTGGCAGGCTGTCCGCAGGGAGGTGTTCTTTCACCAATTCTTTGGTGTTTAGTTGTAGACTCTCTTTTGGAGAACATAACTAGTTCTGGTGTATCCTGTGTTGGATATGCTGATGATGATGTAATCATTGCTAGAGACAAGTTTGGTAATACTGTCTCTGACATGATGTTTACTGCTCTTAGGAGTGTTGAGTCATGGTGCAAAAATGCAGGTCTCTCTGTTAATCCGCAAAAGACTGCTATAGTTGCGTTTACAAGAAAACATATTCTTAATCTTGGAGACATTTGCTTTGATCAGAAGCGTATTTGCTCCAAGGAGGTAAAATTCCTAGGAATTTACTTTGATATGGGTCTCAATTGGAAGAGACACTTTGAATACTGCATAACTAAGGCCAGAAGAATTTTCTGGTCATGTAGAAATGCTATTGGAAAAACCTGGGGATTGAATCCCAAGGCTATCCATTTGATTTACTCTATGGTAGTCTGTCCCATCATTACCTATGGCTCCATTATATGGTGGTCTAGAATTAGATGTGAAACTGCTAAATTAGATATAATTAGGCCTCAAAGGATTCCTGTCAAGTGCCTGCTGATTTTTGCTTCGGCTGCTGGTCTCTTTTCTTAGGGACTTTTTATTTTCAGGGGATAGTACAATAGACCTCTGGTCACTGTGCTGGGCTCTTTTTGAGCCACCCACTTTTATGTCATTCATTCAAGGGTAGCTTTCATATCTTAGCTCAAAATGGTAGAACAGCTAATATTGTGTATCCAGAAGCTCTTCAATATTAATAACGGGGTATTAAATAACATAAATGATACTTAACATAAATGATTTTTAACATAATTTATTTGATATTTTACAGAAGTTACTCTTCTCTTACTGTACATACATTTTTTACATGCTTTCTAACTTCAATTTAGCCATTTCCACAAATATGTCGAAAAGGCCCATATTATACTTGATATAATTTATAAGTTTTGGCTACAAATACCAATGTAATTGGTTGGGAAAAAACCACTGAATGGGGAAATATGCCTATAGCGGAAACCGCCTCATTTAGCGGTGCGTAACAAAAGAGGTAATGCATCCATATAGTCTACCTCAAAAAAGGTGGATGTGGAAATGAGTACAAAGGAGTAGCATTTTCTTTATTTTTACACTTCAAAACATGTGATCACAATTACAAGATTTAAACACATGATACAAATGTTTAATTGCATTTTTCTTTCTCATATTTTATTTCTTGCTTATGTTCTTATGTTCATTAAAGATTTTTGATGTTTTTTTATTTGACTGCACCCATTTCGCCTAACTAAGCCGACCGACCATCGTCTGGTACAGCTATTGATTCTCACCCTCACAGCCACCTGGTTGACCTGCAGGGCCACCACTTCCATTACCATGCTGAGAGATAGTTTTTAAACAAGCAGCATCCCGTTAGGCATCCAGGGCCCACCCACAACTTTGGTAAAAAATCAATATTTGCACATTTTCTGGTAGCTGCACCAGACAAAGGCTGGTCGCCGTTGGCAGCTAGTTTAAGAATAAATCTTAACACAAAGAATGTGTTGTTGTTGAGACCCAGACCGTCCGACCTACCAGAAAGGTATAAGGCAACTGCTTGGACGGCCGGGAAGTGCCACCCAATTTAGACCGGAACCCAGTGGGGGAGGCATCCACAGGGACCGTACCCTCCTTCCCCTACCACCAACCTCTCGGAAGGACTTACGGACCCACATGTTTAACGTGATCGTACTCCGCGTGAACACGGCGGCAGTTTTTTGGCAGTGGCTGGAATCGAACCCGGGCCTACCGAGTGCAACTCCAGCGCATAATACTTAAATAATAGTTTTAAGAACCCTGTTTTAAACACTAATTATCATACAAGGAAAAATAATATAGCCGTAGAAGAGTTGTATGGTACTTGAAAAGAATATATACATATTCTGTTAAAAATTGATTTGTGTATAAAATAATCAGTGACAGAAAGAAAACTATTGAACAAAAAGTGACTATAAACATAAAATTGAAAGGTAATATTGAGTTTTGAGAAAAATTTCTACAATTAAAATGCAATTCAATGTCTTTTAAACTTTGCATGAAAATGCAGTTCTAATTAATGTAATTTTTGTTCTTACAAAATTAGACAAAATTGTTTATAACAAGTTGACATAAAAAGTAATTTTTATTTATATTTGAAAGCTGTAAATACTTTCAGGGATCATACAGAATAATTTTCCAATATTAGAAAAATGAATGAATATTTAATAACAAAAGTAGAAAAATATTGGTATTTAAAAATGTAGCAAATTAATTATTATGAAATTATAGTGTATTGCAAGGAAAATTATGTCTAAAAATTAACAAATAAATAAAGTATATTTGGTATCATTTTTCTACAGTTCGGGGAGTTATTTTAAAGCATATTGTAAGTTTTAGTTTATTATCAAATTTGTAATATCAGGTAATATTACTACTAAAAAAGCAATTCCTTAAATTGGTCAACTTTTGCAAAAAATATTCGTTTATATTATTAAAATTTTGAAAAAGTAGTAGACTTAAAAATTTTGTGTGAAATTTTTATTGATTATGATTGTCTTGAGTTGGAGGTAAGTGTTATAAACATTAACCACCAATATATGCTAATACTTTATATTTGCTCTTTTGTATATGCTTTGAAAACAAACCACAATTTCAGGAACAATTAGCAGGAGATTTTATGAATTTTGATGCTTTTACTCAATAAGAAAAAAAAAGGGGGGGGGGGAGATTTCATAAAACAGAAAATAAATAAATTTATAAATATACGATCCTTAATAATGTTTTTGCCTTCAAATAAATTAATTTATATTAGAACTATGAACAATAAGTATATAGTGTTCTTTGTTTATAGTGGTTTCAGGAAAATAATTTTAATGCAAGTTGACTAACAACAAAAGATTAGTTAAGTTTTGTTTTTTCAAGAGGAATCCATATGTTTTACTTATATTGGTGCATCGTTGAAAAAAGAACGTTTTATAGGGTAGCACTAGAAATACTTATTTCATCAAGTAGTATTTTTTATTATTTTTTTTATTTTTCTGTTTGCTCCTCTTATGTCAGTTAGACGTGTTTTACCATCCTCAAGTAGTATTTTTATACCTGCAGTCAAAATGAGGCATTTATTAAATTAATTTAAATTATATATCTTTTGTGATTGCAGCGCAATCTACAAAGATTCGAAAAAAATGTTTCCAACAAAAGTTACATATTTTTTTCTGTAGAATCCGAATCTGCAATAAAAAATGGAGGTTCCCATTTGAAATTTCCAAGTTGCCTCCTCCCCCACCCCTGATGGGGGTGGGCCAAATTTTGCGGGGTTCAATTTCCCTCTCAGAAATATGATGACTTTGTTAAAACATTTTTTTGTATGCGTATTTCGCGAGATATTTCGATGTCTCAATTTAAATGGACCACCCTGTATATCTGACTCTTTTGCTTTTTTCATTTAAGAATAAGTATTTATATATACATATGAATTTACAGAATCATTATGTAACAGATTGTGTACATTTGCAAAATTGGAACATTTGAACTTTTGTACTGAAAGAACTGGACAAATTATAGTTTCCCATGAAATCTGAATTTTTAGCTGCAATGCTGTTATGGTAAAAGTGTTAAGGAAATGGCATGTTAAAATGACAATGTTTAAAAAAAAACTGAAAGGCATAGAACATTTCACATCATTATTTGGTTGCTTTATAGATAAGTCAAACAGCTTTATTCCAGGCACTAATATTGAGATTTTGTGTTCTAATATTGCTTCCATATGTGAAATTGGAATGCAGACAGGATTGATTACTGTTAAAAGTCTAACTACAGTACTTCTTAATAATGAAGAATGCTGCAGTAAATGCTTGTGGAGAAAATGTTGCCTTAGTTACAATATATAACACAATAGCAGAAACATTATTTGTTATCTTTACTATTAGCATTATTATATTCATCGAATATTGTGGTGTGATTGATAATATGAGTGGTGACATGTAAGATACATTTCCACATGGTTATGCTTTCCAGATCAGGATTTGCCACTGCTTCACAATGCAGTAAAGACACATACACCCTTATAATGCAAGTAATCCTTTTTTTACATTTCTTCTAGAGATGAATTACGAGGATATGGGTTAAGGGTCACTTAATTCCACAGAATAAAAGTATCTGTCAATAGAGTGTGAACAGGGAAAGAAGGATGAAGGAAAAAAGGACATGTTTACCATGACCAGTGAGCAAAATCCTGCACAGAAGGAAGCGGAATCAAGTGATCATTTTTGCTATGGCACATGATCATTGTTTTTGGAGGGGAATGCTGAAGAGAGGAAAATATCTTATTTCATAGTATGAGAAAACCACACAGCTATTTCTGTTGTGCGAGTTTGTCTAGAAAGTGCAATATTCTCATGCTCTAATGGTAATTGTGATTTTAAAATATTAAATACTTTCCAACATGATGAAAGTTTGAATATATATCCATAATTGCAAAAAGTGTGATTATTGTTATACTTTTTTATAGTGACTTACATTTTACTTGTTTATATAGTAGTTACTTATATAGTCCAACAGCAAATAGATGAATAGAATCACTAGAAATATTATGTAAAGTATTTGCATTTTATTTATTTTTAGAGCTTAATATACATACTATTTTGCTCAGGTCATTATACTAGTAAGTTGAGTGATTTCTCTGATATTTGACCTTAAAATGAGATTGAAACCAGAGATGTAGAATGTTAAAATAATAAAATTAAATTACTCAAATAGATGATACAGATGATATGAAATAGGAATGTCAGATGTTAGTGAGTTAATATATGAATAAAATGACCCATCATGTCTTATATATTCAGACCCCCTTAAGAATAGAAAAATACATCTACTCCAAGAGTAACAATGTAAATAAAATTTTTGCAGACTAAAATAAAGCTGAATATAAAATTTCAACTGTAGAAGTAACACAATTTAAATAATTTGAGTGTCAGTATTTATATATACTGTCATTTTTGCCCACTTTTGGTATTTTTGTCCTTAACAGGGAAAAATAAATTTTTGCTATTGCGCTATTTTACTTTAACTATTGACTCATATATTGCAGTATTACTTAAAGTTTATTATTACCAAAATGCTACTGTAAATAAGCTTCTTATAGGTGAGTTTTAATTTTATATATATAATTTAAAATGTATAGATTCAACATGTAACTGTTCAAGGATTAAAAAATCAAAATGTGTAAAAAAATGGGTATATACCTGTTGCTTGGAGCTTTGCCAAGGCCATCTCCAAATACAGATATATAAACTGGACCAATATTTCCGAAATTGTCTTCTTTTTAGTACAAATAAACAAAGCTGACAATGGTGACAAAAATGCTGACCCATTTAGTGTACCTGTATTTAGATGTAGACTTGGAGATATAGAATTTCAAGTTATACAAATCCATTTTTTTTTTATAACTTATTCATTTTTAGATCCTGCATCATTTGCATATTAAATCTATACATTAAAAAAAATGTTTAAAGCAGTCTTAAAAATGTAGTTGCACCAGTGCTGATTTAGTAATGATGATTGAAATTTTGACAAGTTTTTAGTTTGGGTTTTTTGCATTATGTGAATACATTTGAATGTGCAATTTCATATTTATCAACTATTAATTTTCAATTTATTAGTTTTTTTTCAATTTATGTTTAACATCTTTCATTATTCAGTTTAAGAAATGTTTGATTAATATATATGTATGTATATATATAATTGAAGAATTTTTATTTTACTTGAATGATATATACCTGAGATTGATCAGTAAAAGAAAATGCTCTGTATAGCAAAAGTGAAAGGAAGATGGACTGAAATGTAAATGTGACATCGAAAAGACTATATGACAAGCTGTTGAATATTTTAAAAGGAACATGATAAGTAAACACAAATGAAATAGGTACTAAATTGGTATAAAATACCCCTTTTTCTCTGTTCCATAAGTTAGGGAATGGAATAAGAATTACTTGTGGTAAAGAGGGGTGAAATTTTTTTTTAACTACACATTAAAATGAAAGTATTGTTATATAAATCATATATGTAATGCAGGTACTTAAGGTACTAATCTCCTTGTACCCTGCATAAACTTACATGGTGTAAATGCAAGAAATGTGTTTGCAAAACAGAAACATTGTTTTGCATGAAGAGCTAGGCCTTTTCTAGCTCCCCAAAAAATTTGTTGAAATTGAATAAAATGAAAAGCATTTCTGTAATCATGTACATTATCAAGGGCCATACATGTTTCTTTAATGCAGATTCTACATTTCTGTGTTCATTACTGTAAATTGTATTACAGAAATAATGCACATGGTCCGACGTAGATGAAAATATAAATTGGATCAGATATATAAGAAATCAAATATAAATCAAATATAATCAAATATACCAGCATGTGGCTAAGGATTTATAGGAGAATACAATGTAATGAAAAGGTATAAGAATATAATAATATAAATGTATTTACTCCTTGTGCTGCTTAACAGTGTAGATTACATGATACTAAGCATTTTAACTCAAAACAGGTTACAGTTAATTCTATATACTAAGTTTTCAACTGTTGGAAGTGAAACAGAGATGAAAAGCTATTTAAAATTGTTTGATAATGATCTGTCAATATGTTTCTGTAATTGTAGCAAGGTGTTGAATTTAAAATTGTAGCGTAGTTTGAGATTTTTGATGGGAGAGGCTGAAAATTTGGTATTACAAGTGAAATTTATATTGGAATTTGTATTTTCATAAGTTTTATTTCAATAAGTTTTATTTATTGGTATAGTACCCAAGTAACTTGCATTTCATGCAAATCTAAATTGACAATTATCAATATCGATAGCATCCCAAATAAACAATATAGTCCATATATTAAAATATTTTAATAATTTACCAATTTGTCATTATTTCCATTAATTTAATGTCATTTTTGCAATGTTGATGATATTTTGTAAAATTAGTAGCCAAGTTCGTTAAATTTATTGCTAAGTGTTACAAACAGAGAGAAGAGCGTTTCCTATATATATATATATATATATATATATATACAGGGTCTTTCAAAAGTCCGTATAAACTTTGAAAATTCATTAAAAATCGAAAAATCATCGCATTGAGATGCGGTTTGTATCATAAGTATTGTCAGGACGGGGGGGGGGGGGGGGGGGGGGTTTGACGTGACAAAATTCTGTAGTTTAAAAAATCACCTATAGGTGGCGCTTACCGGAATACATCTTCCCGAAGTATGCAAATAAGACTGTTATAAAAGAACTGTAGTGCTCTGTAGATTCTTCATTTGATTCATTAGTAAATGGTGCAAAGAAGAAGTTTTTGCGAGAATGTTAACTTTGATCGAGAAAGCCTTGTTAGTGAAGCTGTATTACGTGAGCGGAGAATCAGCATCAGATGCTTTGCCAAAATTTCGATTTAGGAAAAATCTAAAGAAAGGAAAAGGTCCTATCACCTGCTCTGGGTTACTGAAGCTTGTCACACGATTTGAAGAAACTGGATGTTTGGAGTTGGTCCACGAAGTGGAAGACCATCGTTAACGGACTCCCGTGCCAGTGCTGTGGCATCTGAAATTGAAAACCTAGCAACTGAAACAGCGGCTGGGACTAGCAGCGCTTCTGAAGCTGCAAGGCGATTGGATATTCCTGTATCCTCGGTATGGCGTATCCTTCACGGTATCTTAAATCTGTATCCTTACAAATTGCAATCACTCCATCAGCTTTTACCGGTAGATACCGCACAGCGAGAAACGTTTGCCAAATGGGCTATGTCAAAAATCGCACAGGAGCTACTACAGTGGTTATTTACTGTTTTGTGGACAGACGAAGCCCACTTTTCACTGCATGGAAATGTGAACACACACAACTGTCGTATATGGGCGACTTCTAATCCACGTGAGTACATAGAGCAGCCACTTCATTCACCACGAGTGACAGTTTGGTATGGCTTCACTGGCTCTTACATTCTGGGACCTTTTTTCTTCGAGGAGTTTAGCTCATGTACTGGTTGGAAAACTTGCACAGTAAACGCACAGCGTTATTTAACTCTTCTGCATGAGCAAGTCGTGCCGTCTTTGCGAGAACGAAATGCGATATCTACTGTAACATTTATGCAGGATGAAGCACCATCTCACATCGCAACTCCAGTAAAGAAATTTCTAATTGACATCTTCGGGGAAGACAGACTTATCAGTAAGCATTGCAACATCCCATGGCCTCCTAGGTCTCCAGATTTGACACCAGTTGATTTTTGGTTGTGGGGGGGTATTTAAAGTCACGAGTGTACCAATCAGGTCCTTCCACATTGTCGGAACTAAAAAATTCCATTCGTCGTGAAGTGAGTTTGATCCACCCAAACATGCTGCATTCTGCAGTTACTGGTGTTTTCACTCGCCTGAATTGTGTCCTACCTTGTCAAGGCTATCTAAAACAAGGCTTGGACATCTAGGAATCATGGGATACGTGACGTGAGCCGCGGGGGGATCTGCAACCACTCCGAATGTACGAAAGTGTATGGAAGTTACAGAAGTGACTTTCAAAAATTCATATTTTTAAATAAAAAAATAATTTAAATACGTGCCCACTTGGATTAAAATGACTACTGAAAACAGGACTTCGTAAATGGTAAGTTATTTTTTATTTTGTCTTATTTTATGTATGCAATTTTAACATTTTTTTAAACACATAGCACGTGTAGCGCCGAATGTTGCTATATCTGTACGAATAGTCTTATATCTTGAGAAAAGTACTCTTAATTCATGTTTAATATTGCCTGAATGACTTGTTATTCATCACTGAACCTTGTGTTTTAAGCATAATTTTATTACAGACTTTTGTGAAGTAAATATTTGCCTTTTTTGTTGAGAGCGTGAATCGTACATTTTTTAGACGTTAGAAAGACAAAATCTGTTACAAATTGCTCCTTACATCATGATATGTTATTTTAAGTTAATCTAAAGTATTAATGAATCAAATTGAAGCCTTGCTAAATCATAGAATTATTGAAATAGGCATAAAAATCATAGAATTATCGAAATAGCCTTGATAAATCATAGAACATGGAAACTGTATTACAAATGAAATATACGCAATATGCCTTTGTATAATTGTTTAAGAAAATAAAACATGGGGGGGGGGGGGTATTTAGGTGGCCTTGACCTTGTGGCGGAAGACATGTCGAACACATGATGCTATAATAAAGGTACTGAGCGTACAGTAAGTTATTTTCGTTGTCTTTCCAATGCGTTCAACGCCACCTATAGGTGATTTTTTAAACTATAAAATTTTTTAACGTCAACCCCCCGTCCTGACAATACTTATGGTACAAACCGCATCTCAATGCGATGATTTTTCGATTTTTAATGAAGTTTTAAAGTTTATACGGACTTTTGAAAGACCCTGTATATAAATGACTATTAACAAATGATTAGGCATGAAAAGACAAAATTATTACTCAAATTATCTTCATCCGTGAATTAAACGAACTAGATCCACGAGAATGATGTTAACAAATTTATTGCATAATATTACATATGAAAAGTGTATTGCACTATTGTAAATACTTTGTAATTTTTTTTTTATACATTTATTTGAAAAATGGGCAATATCTCTAAAACGGTTCATATTAGCATTCTAAAGTTTGTGTCATTTGTTTTCTAATGTAAAATTACATAAGAAAATAACACAAGAAATACTATTGAAGATTCTGATTTTTTGGTTATTTTTTTCAAAATTTAATTCAAAAATTTTGAAGTCTTTTGAACATTCGATTGTGTTTAAAATTAACAGGGTTCCACCATTCACTGATTGCAGTGGCGGCTCGTGAGCGACATGTAGAGGGGGGGCTCATCTATGTATTTATGCCTATATATATATGTTAGTAATATATATATACATATATATATATATATATATTATATATATGTATATATAAAGCATATGTATATACATATACGTATTTTGGGCATAGCAACGGGAGTATTAAAAATACAAACGACGGATGTATTAAGTAAAATAACGTACCTCCCACCTGCTCGCTCGTTCATAAAAATCCTGAACACATGGAACGTATCTTTCCTAGTGAAAAACATTACATAGTCCCAATTTACATTAAAGTAAAATTGTAGGGGCTAGTTAAACTAAAAGTTATGTCCAGGGAGTTGACTAAAAATATGCATATTCTGGCGATACGTACTGATGGTTCAGACACTATAGCCACCCGTAAAATCAAAATCGGTGGATTAGGAGGTGAGATAGAAAATTGGGGGGGGGGGGGGTAACCAAAGTAAGAGTTACGCTCGGGGATTTGCTATATTAAAGTTGCATATCCAGGTGACATGTACAAATGGTAGAGAGACTCACTATAGCGACAAACCGAACCAAAATCGCTCAATTAGGAGCAGATATGTAAAATTCTGGGGACTAGTTAAACTAAAAGTTATACCCAGGGGTTGACACAAAAATATGTGTATCCAAGTGAAATGTACAAATGTTGCTCAGACTATATAGTCACCAGCAGAATCAAAATCGCTCAATTAGGAATTGAAATGTAAAATTATGGGGACTAGTTAAACTAAAAGTTAAGTCCAGGGGTTGACGCAAAAAACGTATGTATATTATATCCATCAAATATGTATATCAAGTTAATACGTACATGTGGGTCAGAGACTATAGCCACCATCTGAATCAAAATCGCTTTATTAGGAGTCGAGATGGATAAGTGTGTGTGTGTGAGTGTGGGGGGGGGGGGGGGGTGCTATTTGAAGTAAAAGTTACGCTCAGAGATTTATCACTATAAAAATGCAGATCCAGGTGACATGTGCTAATGCTGCTGAGACTATAGCTACTAGCAGAACCAAAATCGCTCAATTAGGAACAGCGATGTAAAACTGTGGTGGATAAAAGTTACGCCTAGGGGTTGACACAAGAAACGTATGTATATTATGTCCATCAAATATGTATATCAAGGTGATACAGATGGTGCAGAGACTATAGCCATCAGTAAAATTAGAATCGCTCAATTAAGAGGTGAGATGGGAAATTGGAGGGGGGGGGGGGGCGTAACTGAAGTAAAAGTTAATCTCAGGGATTTCTCACAACGATGCATATCCAGGTGACATGTACAAATGGTGCAGAGGCTATAGCCACTAGCAGAACCAAAATCTCTCAGTTAGGAAACGAGATGTAAAATTGAGGGAGCTAAGCTAAAAGTTACGTCCAGGGGGTTGGCACAAAATATATATTCAGGTGACACGTACAGATGGTGCAGAGACTATAACCATGATTAGAATCAAACTCGCCGAATTAGAAGCCGAGATAAGAAATTTGGGGGCTACCTCAATTTAAATATAAGCCTAGGGCCAATATTATAAGTCTAGAGCCAATTTGGGGGCTACCAATATAGTCGCCAGCGGTCGGGCTAAAATTTCCAGAAAAACGACGTCAGATAAAAGGATCATGTTGAAAATTTAATTTTTAAGTTTTTTAACAAATACTTAGAATTTCTTTAATTTTTAGGCATTTTTTAATGTTAAATAGCTGAAAAAGTAAGACAGCTGGGTAAGTCAACTCAAACTAAATATCCGAAATAACACATTTATGAAAGTGTCACTAAAAATAGCCTATATGTCACAGTGTGCCAAAAATTGGAAACTCGTGACGTTTAAAGAATTATTTTGAAGTCAAACATATTGAAATTCGTCACCAGCAGATCAACCAGAGCATTGAAATAAATCCCTTCCGGAAGAACAGAACAACAGACAAACTACATCAGAAATGACGAAATGCGAAACAACTTCAAAAATTAAGACAGCTGGGTGGGTCAAGCGATCCCTCAAACTGAGTGTCCTAAACAAGGCACTTTATTCACGATAGCCAGAAACCCCTAAAATATCATAACCCTCCCCCCTTTCCATCACCACACATGTACACTTAATTCTCTCATTTGTTCAAATGTTTATTTAAACTTCCAAATTCATAACAAAGACGAGAATAAGAACAAACACATTCTTAAATGTAGAAAATTGAAGCCAAATTAGCGAAACTGAGTCAATTTGAGAAGTCCCTCTTCGTGTTTTTCTACTCTTCTGTTTCTTTTAGGCTGGGGGCGCGCTCAGTCCCGCGATACCATCTACAGTGACCGCCGATTATAAGAAACACGTTCGTTTCGCTTCTTATAAGCAGTTGTTTCTTAAATCCGGAAATTTTTTAAATATCGTTCTTCCATTGTAAATACTAACTATTGAACACAGTTTTACAGAATTTAAAAGATAAATGTATATAAGCAAAATATTAGTACGTACATAATACATTTGTAAATTAAGTTTTGCATTCAAAAATATTTCTTATTTTACAAATTAAGCCTTACAACTTAAAATATTATCTATATGCATATAGTATGCAGTTAAATAAGAATAAAAAGTAAAACTCATAGGTCGTTCATTTATGTATAAGAGCAAAGTACATTTTCATGCATATCGTAATCTATTACTGAGGAATAGCAAAAAACTTATGCAGTGTTGTTTGTGTTAATGAGTCTGTGATTAGTTTACGTACATCCATTTCTAAATCATAAAATAGTCCATAAACTTTTTCTGATGCCCCTCTGTGTTCAAAAGTTTTTCTAATTATAGTTAGGGCTTCTCGCGACTGTTTGGCTGTAGGAAAATTTTCTTCTTGTGGAACTTCGTCTTCATTTTCTTCTTCATTGCAAACATTCTGAATTTCCGCACTATGTCATCATCACTGTTTTCTTTAGATGTTTGTAAATTTTCGTCGTTGTGAATCCATTCTTCGAAAGGTGCTTCTAATTTTTCTTCATCTTCTGCTAGTATGTCGACATTATTTTTCAAAAATCCTGCTTTATGGAAGCAATTAAAAATGTATATGTCAGAAACCTTTTTTCATGCGCCTGCGATCATATGGATAGAGCATCAAGCAGGGTTATTTTCTTGCTTACTGACTACACGGAGGTAGAGAATCATACTTTTTAAGTAAACTTTGCTTTTCAAGCAAAGTAAGGGGGTTTTCTCTTTTGCGACATGTTTCCACTAGCAAAACATAAAATGACTAACTAAAGCTGTACGAATCTTATTTGAGTGCATAAGCAAAGATGCCTTTCCTTATCAGTACGTTTCCTTAACTGCCAAAAGATTAAAATTCGTTTCTTACTGGTTTGGGGTTGTTCCCCCCAAGCATTTCTACGGAGAAATTCTCTGTCATCCTTTGTTACATAGCAAACTCCCACCCCCTTCCCGTACGCCCAGAGACAAGAGATAACAACTCGTCCTTCAGTTAACCTTAAACAAATCGATTTTTTTTTACGCCCGCGTCGCAAGGAAATCAACAAATTTTCTGTAGAAAACTGTTTCTTATAAGCGGAATCGTGTTTCTCATAAGCGACACAATTTTAATGTTAAAACGAAGTTTGTATTTGTTTCTGTCGTTTTGGGTCTTATAAACGGCTGTTTCTTATAACCACTGAATCTTATAACCGGCGGTCACTGTACTAGTAAATCTGCAATGTCTGGTTTTTTTTCACGCCAAATTTCTAATATTGCTCCTATACCATTCTTTCACTCAGGAGATGCCGACGGCAGGGACGCGGCTTTAAAAATATCCCTGTATTTTCCCCTATGTGTTGAAAATTCTGTGCAATACAGCTTTCGTGAGTCGACTTTCTCCGAAGAAAGGTGTAGTGCTGCCATCTAGTGACTTTTTCATAACTTATTTTTAATAATTCTCGATTTAATTGAACCAAAAATTCAGATTTTTTCAATAGAAATTGTAATAAATCTGTATAACTAAAAAAATAATTTGGGGTGTTTACTCAATGGTGTCGCGCGTACTCGCGCCCCCCCCCCCCCAATGGCCGCCACTGACTGATTGTAATATTTGTATAAAATTTTGTTCGAAATGCTCCACTTGCTCATGTGAAATCACATCCACAGACTCAGAGGAACACACATATGCACACACACAAACATTGCCTCAAAAACAATCGAGTTCAGGGATACTTCAAATGTGTTTATCCATCAAGAACTCTTATTCGAATTTTTTATGCCATCACAATACATTCCCTATACATTATATTATGTATGAAAGAAAAGTAATAATGCACTCCTGTATCAGTTTCAGAATACCCAGCTGTATATTTGTACTGTTTCCCTACTTTCATTATCGGATGAGTGACTGTTGGAAATAATATCTGGAAAGAACTGAAATGAAAGAAATACTTTTGCGTATGGACTAATTGACTTTTTACCGATGTATTACATACGTTTTAAAAGTTTATTTTTGTATGGCAACACTGATAAAACTGTTAATGGAACTCTAATTTGACGTTCGGTTTGCTACTGCGTTTGTGAGCATTGTATCTTTCGTTTCATGTATTAAAAGAGGTTGGAAAGACATTTTCCTGAGTGATTATTTTTTTGCTTCATGTATTCTATTATCGACAACCGCTAAAGCATCTGGTAGATGCACAAGAGCCCCAAATTTAATTCAATAATTGTGTTAAGGTTTCTAACATAATTTATTTGGCGCCCAACGTGGGGCGAAAGTTTAGCAGTTGATTTTTCGGAAGCAAATTAAGAATGGATTCTTTGAAGGTAAAACGAAAAGGACTTTCCTTTTCGACGAAAAGGAATCTCCTTTACGGCTTGCCATAATAAAATTGAACAATTTCTTCGAAAGGAAAATCCTGAATCGAAAGAACTTTTGATTTTGAAGACGCAATTGATGGATAAATTTCAGCGTCTGACTGCCTGTCAGGATGAAATAGCTAACAGGATTTTGCAAGATGAAAATTCGGAGGAAATATTTGCAACGGACTTGGAAGCAGCTGAGGAATATAGAGACAAATATTGTGCAGCTCTATCCGAAATAGGAACCAAGTTGTTTGATTCTTCGCTTCCGAAAGAAATGGTGGAAAAGAGAAAGTTCAAGCTCCCTAAAATTGAGTTGAAGAAATTTAGCGGGGAGGTAAAGGATTTTCTGTCGTTTTGGAGTCAGTTCGAGAAAATACATATTGATGAAAGTTTGCCAGCTGAAGACAAATTTCAATATTTACTGCAAGCAGTTGTCCCGAATTCAAACGCAGCCAGAGTCGTGGAAAGTTTTCCTGCGACTTCTGAAAATTATCCCAAAGCCGTGCAGCCAGGGCCGGCTCAAAGACATTTTCGTGTGTGGGCAAGACAGTTTGGAGCCGCCCTTCATATATATATATATATATATATATATATATATATATATATATATATATATATATATATATATATATATATATATAAATTGAGCTACAGCCACGAAACTGAGCATGCAAATTTCGTTTTAAGAGTTATGCAAATGATCAAAGTGTCAACGCCAATGACGTTATAGGGCTCATACAGCGCGCATGGGAACGACATATCGTGCAGCATTTAAAATGTCTGATATTCTTACTTACGAGCAATTGAAACTGGATTTTCTGCTTTGATACTGAAAATTGTGTACAAAGATGCCTTTGAGACGCCTCGACAGCACTACGAACAATTGTCGGATTTTGAGAGAAGTCGCATCAATGGCCCAATGGAAACTGGTTGGTCGAACAGACGTACCAGTCGCCATCTTGGTCGGAACGATATGGTAGTTGCTCGGTGATGGAACAGTGGATCAAAGAAGACCCATGTAACCGTCGCAGAGGCTTAGAACGCCCCAGACAGACAACTGCTCGAGTGGATCGTGCAGTCAGGAGAGGAGTCACATCTACACCAATGGCGTGGTTCGAATCTTATCAGACATCGCCCGTGCATCCTGTATCAATGTATATTATTCGGACGACTGATGGGATTAAGTGTCGACGTCCATTAAAGCGCCTACCACTGACCCCTTCAACATAGGCAGAGGCGTCTGAATTGGTGTTTAGCTAGTTAGTGTACTAGACAGTGTCTGATTGGAGGCACGTTCAGAGACCAATTCCGCTTCGTCAAACTGATGACCGGCGCATAGGTGTGCGGATGAGGACTGGACTTTTTTCGTGATTATACGAGAAAGCTATTAAGGGCAAAGTATCTTAGATAGGCAAGAGCAGGAGGGAATAATCTCCCTTAGGAACAGGATCACCATCACCTTACGAAAATTATTTTATTTCATTGATCTATCAAATTTTATTCTCATCTAAATTTAGAGGTTTAGAAAATGTAATGCTTCACATTTCTTTCTACATGCATAATGCAGCAGTAATTTATAATACATAGCTGAATTTTGGACTTTATTTGTAATTTCCCTGCACACAAATGATGTATTTTTAAAGGGATGTCTGTGCGCGAGTATAATGTATATATGGATGTGTATAGGAGTCTAAAGAGACAAAAATTTCTAGAACGAATGGAGTGAAGTGAACAAAATTTATGATTTTAAAGGGAAATAAACACTCTGAAGGTCGCAAGTTTTCAAACTTCTTTTAAATCATAAAAAGAAAACGGCATTCAAAAATATTAAATAAACAATCATATTATATGCAAATTTACGTGAATAACATCTATGTTTGGGATTTCTGTGTGGGGGAAACGAAGCGTTACGAAAAATGTAAACCTTTTGGGCGCTTATAATAATAATTTCAATATTTTAATATTCAGAACTTTGTTTTAGAAAGCAAAAAAGTGTCTGTCCGAGCGAGTGTTTTTATTATTCTTGTTTTCATTTTAAACTATAAAATAAAGATATAAATAGTAAACGACAAAAATACGTACTAGGAAATTTAGTATCAAAATCTATATTTATTATTAAGAAAAGCTTTTATAATTCTCGAGTAATCGTCTTGCCAAATTGAAGAAGATTGAAATTTTTCCATTTTTCAACTTAGTAACATCTCAAAAATTAAAAGAACTAACTTTGAACAATAAGCATGAATTTGTAGCTCTGTGAAAGCCCTACAAGTGTATATAATTGGATTTTGGATCGAACTATATTTTTCTTTGGGGGGGGGGGGGGGGGTTATACTTAGAAACATAAAAATTAGTTTTTTTCCTTGTTTCATACTTTCACTCGAAATATCTTTGAAAGTATAAAAGATCGATAGAATTATTAAGTGATAAAAATATGTATGAGGAAATTTAGTTTCTAAATTTATATATATATTTAAAAAAGCTTCTATAGTTTTCGAGTAATCATCTTGTCAAGCGAAAGAAGTTTGAAAATTTGAAGTATTTCAAGTTTGTAATGCTTATATCTTAAAAACTAAAAGTGATAACTATAAACAATTAGTATGAATTTATTGCTCTTGGTTTTTGAAATATAATGATTATAATTTCGATATTTTAACATATCGAAATTATAACCACTATACTTCAGAAACCAAGTTTTTCAATAGGTGGGAAAGCTGTAATATTTGAATTGCCACGATTATTGCAAATCAGTCTGGTTACTTACTCTTTTGAGAAATATTGTTGCACAAGCACGAGATATTTTGCTTTGTTTAAAAAGAATTAGGAAGTCAAATGTATATGGGGATTCTAAAGATGTTTAATGATTAGTGAGGGTTGAACAGAATAGGTAGAAATATACGTATTCAATTACGTATTTATGTGCCGCTAGACAAGTTTATAGATTAACTATAATGTAAAATTTTGTCAGTAAGTTTAATTTTTATACTGCAAATCAAGTTAGTAAAATAATCGAATATTCACTGGGGGGGGGGGGGGGTGAAGACGATTGATATGTAATGTTTAAAATGTCCCTGAGTTTGTGACAAGTGAATGAAAATATATAAAAAAATGTTCGAAGATACAAAACCTAATCCAAAAGCAGGAAAAATATATAGAATAGAAAAGGGGACAACAATTAAGAAAGAAAGGTGGAGGGGGTAAAAATTAAAAACATTCTAATTTTCTGCCGAAAGATAAAGTGCATAACAAAACTAAGAGAAGGGGAAAAATCATATTTGCAATCATTAGAGAACAGGGTGGTAAAAAACGCAATATTTGTTTTCGTAATTTTGAAAAAAATAATAAACGAAAACATCTGAAAAGAATTTAGAGATACTTAGGCTCAACAGAAACACAGGGAAATATCCAAATGTTTCTAAATTCTTTTTAAAAAAAGGACGGGGGGGGGGGGGGGGGTTAGAAATTAAAAAATATGAACTTTTGAGTGGGGTAATAAAAATAGGGTGTATTAAGAATAAAAAAAAAAATCCATTCGTTGAAAAAGAGGACCGTCAATGTTTCATTTTTTCTCGGTTTTGAAATAAAAAATGGACAAAAAAATACCACATATCATACAATACAACTTTATATAAGAATAATAATGAATCGAATGTTGACTGGAACATGGTGATATTAAATGAATTGTTTGAGTAGAAATAAAAAAAATCACAATATCAAAATGTATATTACAAATTTTAAGATTGTTTAATTAACATTTTACTTAAAAGTGTATTAAATTATAATTATAACTAAAAGTGTAATTATGCAAAAATAAAATAGTATTTACAGATTATTGAACGTATATCCAGACAGAAATTTGTGTGCATGAGCAAAAGAATATGTATAATTCCCAGATTGTGTCTATAGAATAAATTTATTAATTTATAAAACAGCTCTAACAAATTAATAACAACTTTTGCACTTTCATACAAATATTTATAAAGGATGTTATACTTCGTAAAAATATTTTGTAGCATTTTTTTTTTCGTTTTACAGTGAAACTGGAAAAATTACAAACTTAAGAACATTTTACACCATTGCTTAATTATTTACCTCTGAAATTCCTCATAGAACAAACGGGGCCACGGGGCATATTATTTTAGATTAAAACATGAAAAAGTTATTCTTTTATCAGTATTATTCTGTGGCTAATGCCATAGACTAAATTCAGTACCAAATTAATTTTATTTGTTGAAACACATTAAAAATCGACAAAAAATGTAGTCAATTAAGAAATTTTGCAAAAATATTTTAAATAATTGAAAGAAAAAGTTACCCGAATAGTTAGAACTTAAAAGACAGCCATATTTGTGGATGGATTTGTGAATCTCGCACAGCAGCATAACACAGCACATTGCTTTGAACACTAGTAAGAAGTAGCTTTTTACTTCTAGTCACTATATTTGTTATCTGCATGGCCTCCAGCTAGTCTCAATGCCGAAATGAGCTAAAACGGTAGACGACCAAAAGAATGACCATCTGGACTAATCTCCTGCCTCCCGTCCTTTCAGAAGTGGGATCATAGAGACCGCATCCATGTGTTTGCAATTTGAATTTGAAACCAGGAAAAAATTCTGAGAATCGCTCCTTGAGTTTTTCCCAGTATTTGGGGTGCAAAGTCCCCTAAGGGATTGGACCCAGCTGCAAGTTGTTTAAAATCTCCCAAGTGTTGAACTGCACATTGCTTCAAAAAAGATATAATTATGGGAGAAAAACGCTTTTATCCTTTTATATTTTAATACTATCTAAGAAAGTAAATTAATTTATATTAAAGTGGCACAAAATTGCTTCATTTTCAATTTTTTTTTTTAATATGACCATAAAAGTCATTCTTGCTACACCTAATTTCACTTCCAAATGGCCGCCCCCTGATTCGGTCGCTGTGGGCAATTGCCCACGCCGCCCACGCCTTAAACCGGGCCTGCGTGCAGCAGTTGATGGAACGCTTCGGACGGGAAGATTTACTTGTACAGGTTTGCGTACGAGAACTTTTGTCCATGGTGATGAAGAACGCTATTAGCGGACGAGCGAAAACGGAACTCCCGATCCTCTACGACAAATTGGAAGGGAAACTACTTGCATTGGAAAGCTTAGGAAGGACGCAGGAGAAGTACGGAGACTTTCTTACGCCTCTTGTAGAATCGTGTCTTCCTGAGAATATACTTGTTGCCTGGGAGAGGAGCCGAAACAGAAAAGATTCTTCTTTGCCAGATGATCGAACTTTAGAAAATTTAATGGGCTTTCTGAAACAGGAAGTTATGGGTGAAGAGATGGTTGTGCTCGCACGTACCGGGTTTAGAGCTAACCATGCCAAGAAATCGAAGGAGTTTAAAGAGATTACTTACGAAATCGCTTCTGCTGCGGCCTTAGTGAGCACTAATGCACAAGAATACTCAGGTAGGAAGTTTTTTAATTGTCTTTTTTGTTATAAAAAGCATCCCAGCCAAGACTGTTTTTATGCCAGAAGATTAAATATTGAAGAGAAAAAGAAAGTTCTGGCGAAGAAAGGTGCTTGTTTTTCTTGTTTGCGGCTAGGACACACTTCGAGAGTTTGCAAATTTAAAAACAGAAGCATTAATTGCAATAGAAATCATTTTGTTTTGATGTGTCCTGACCGTAAAACAAGCACAAGTGATAACAAAACAGGAGTTGATACAACTAAAATTTTAACCGATAGTTGTACCGTTGAGCCTGTGTTATTAATGACTTTGATAGTTAAGATTAAAACGATAAACAGTGAGATAATGGTTAGAGCTCTTATAGATACTGGATCTCAACTCTCCTATTTAAGTACCAGAGTGATCAATAAGCTTAAACTGAAACCAAAACGAAAACAAAATCTTGCACATAGCTTATTTGGGGGGAGAAAATCTAGACCATGTTTACATGAAGAATATGAAATTGATATTTTTGATTTGCAAAATACCTTTTCTGTTGATGTTCTATCAGAAGATAAAATATGTTCCTAAAGCTAGAACAGTTTTAACTTTAAAGGAGTTAAAAGATAATAGCTTGATGATACCAGATTTGAATTTTCCAGATTATGAAATCGATTTACTTTTAGGAGCTAATGTTGCTGGATCAATCATGACTGGTAAATCTATTAAATTAAATTCAGGATTAGTTGTTTTAGAAACAAAACTGGGTTACACTTTGATGGGAAAAGAATGTATTTCTGATAAATGTGAAGTTATACCCGACGCGAATGTCATTAAGAGTAATTCAGGTTGTAGTATATCTAGTGTTTTAACATTGCATTCTATGAACTTTGTTAATCATTTATGGGACCTTGATGTTATTGGTATAACGGATCCATGGGAAAATGCTAAAAAGTTAATTTTTTCTGATTCTGTCAAGCAATTTCAAGATAATTTAACTATTCTTCCTGATGGAAGGTATGAGTTGTTGTTACTTTTCAAATACGATACTCAGTTTCCAGATAATAAAGAATTAGCTTTGAAAAGGCACAGAAATATGTGTAAACGGGTAGCGAAGAAAAACTTCTTAAAAGATTATGTGGAAGTATTTAATGAGTGGGAAAGATTAAAAATCATTGAAAAGGTTCCAATTGAAGAAATAAAAAAAAGGGGACATTATTTACCCCATAGGCCCGTGATCAAGGAATCGAGTCAAACTTTTAAAATTAGACCTGTGTTTGACGCTTCTGCCAAAGACGGTAACGGCCCTTCCTTGAATGACTGTTTTATTAAGGGTCCTAATTTGATAAAATTGATTCCAGACCTAATTGATAGATTTACATTATATAACATTGGGCTCTCAGCAGACATAGAAAAGGCGTTTTTACAGTTGAGTATCGCACCGGAACATCGAGATTTTTTGTGATTCCTCTTTCCTTCTGAATCTGAAAACTTTATTATCTATAGACATTGTAGAGTTGTATTCGATATCACCACTAGTCCTTTTCTTTTAATGGCATCATTTGTTTGAGAATGCTGCTGTAGAATATTATGACATAGTTTCAAAGCTTCAGAATTCTTTTTATGTGGATAACTGCGTAACTGGAGTGTCTAGTCTGGAAGAGTTATCTCATTTTGTACCTCAAACTCAAAAATTGATGAAAAATGCATGTTTTAATTTGCGAGGATGGGAAGGTAATGTTTCCAGTCCCTATCTATCCAATTCTACTGGTGATACTTCTCTTTTGGGAATGGTATGGAACCTAGATCAGGATACCTTAAGATGCAATGTTCTGACGAAGATAGATCCTGAACAAGATCAAACTAAGAGAACTATTTTATCTATTGTACAACGAATTTTTGACCCTCTTGGTTTGTTATGCCCTGCTACTCTGTTACCCAAGCTATTGTTACAAGATGCATGGAAAAGCAAATTACCTTGGGATATTCTTTTGCCCCCTAACATGCAAAAGGAATTTTCCAATTGGTGCAAGGAAATGGCGATTTTTTCTGAATTACAAATTCCTAGACACTTAGAGACAAACGAAACTTCAGAATTGCATATTTTCGTTGATGCTTGTAAAAGATCATATGGAGCCTGTGTATTTATAAGATTGGTAGTCTCAGGTGAAATTAAAGTTCAGCTTGTGAGAGCCAAAGCAAGAGTCGCACCGATGAAAGACATGTCTATACCCAAGCTAGAACTCATGGCCTGTTGGATAGGAACAAGGTTAGCTTATTCAATAAGATTGGCATTTGATTTACCCAATATAAGTTTCGCGTTTTGGAGTGATTCTATGACTGCCCTGTGGTGGATCAGAGAACATGGAGAGTGGTCCGTTTTTGTGTCCAATCGAATTAAAGAAATTCGCAAATTAACGTCTCCCGAACACTGGCGACATGTCCCGGGAAAAAAGAATCCTGCAGATCTTGTTTCTCGAGGTTGCACACCACAAGAGTTGGTTAAGTCACGGTGGTGGGATGGACCCCAGTGATTGAATGAAAGTTCAGAAAATTGGCCGTCCAATGAAATCTTTTGTGAAAAAGAAGTCGAATTAGAAAGACGTAAGGTTAATTTGAGTAATTTAAACTTAGAATCTGAAAATTCCCCGTGATATGCCGAGAGATTTTCCCGTTTTGAGTCAATCATTCGACTTACGGCATAGGTTCAGCGTTTCGCTAATAATTTAAGAAGAGAGTTCAGTGAAAGAAAATTTGGGAAACTCTCTTTGCAAGAAAAGGAAGACGCAGAGAAATTTTTAATTAAACAGGTACAATCTTCGTTTTTGTCAAAGGCTTGTGTTCCTATGCTGTTGTTGTTGTTGAGACCCAGACCGTCCGACCTACGAGAAAGGTGTAAGGTAACTGTTTGGACGGCCGGGAAATGCCAACCAATTTAGACCGGAACCCAGTGGGGGAGGCATCCACAGGGACTGTAACATTTTCACGGATGAAGACGGAGTTTTCCGAGTAAAAACGCGGATTACCGAACGCATTGATAAGCCTTCTTTTATATCTCTTATATTGTTACCTGATAAATGTTTATTGACTAAACGAATAATTGAACATTATCATGAAATAAGTTGTCATGCAGGAACTCAGATTCTCTTAAGCATTTTACGAGAAAAGTTCTGGATTGTCAAGGGAAGGAGAACTGTTCGTAGTATTGTAAATAAATGTATGAAGTGTAAACTCTTCAAATCAAAAGCTCTACTTTCAGATCCAGTGTCATTGCCTGCTGATCGGGTTAAAGATGCCTGTGTTTTCGAAGATTTATGTCCGCTTACACCGGCTATGTTTTTGCTTGAAAACTCTGAATCCAAAGTAACTGATGTTGATCAAGTCGATGCCAAGCACTGTCGCAAAAGAATAAGATACCGAATGAAACTCTTGGAAGAATTGAGAAGACGTTTTCGACAAGAATATCTTAGCTGATTCAGAGACAGATTCAAAAAGTTCATCATCCAAGAGTAAAGTTAGGGGAAATAGTGTTGATTGGCGATGACTGTAGAAAACGTTTAAATTGGCCACTTGCCAAAGTAATACAGTTGATACCTGGCAAGGATGGTAAAGTACGAACTGTTAAACTAAAAACACTAAATGGTGTCCTGACGAGACCTATCCAAAGAATTTTTCCCCTTGAGTTACATTCTAACGATTCTTTAGATTGTTTTTTGCAGGTTACGAAGGAGGTTGCACCTGCTACAGATACTTTGAAGGAGGGGAGTCCCAAATCTGAACAGCCTGTAACTTCTTCACTCTTGCCTCGTGTGTCTCGAACCGGTCGTGTCATCAAAATTCCCCAGAGACTGGGCCTTCACAATGCTATTGAGGTTTTGAGTCTTCCAAGTTCGACTCAAAAGGGGGGAGGATGTTGGAAATAATATCTGGAAAGAACTGAAATGAACGAAATACTTTTGCGTATGGACTAATTGACTTTTACCGATGTCTTACATACGTTTTAAAAGTTTATTTTTGTATGGCAACACTGATAAAACTGTTAATGGAACTCTAATTTGACGTTCGGTTTGCTACTGCGTTTGTGAGCATTGTATCTTTCGTTTCATGTATTAAAAGAGGTTGGAAAGACATTTTCCTGAGTGATTATTTTTTTGCTTCATGTATTCTATTATCGACAACCGCTAAAGCATCTGGTAGATGCACAAGAGCCCCAAATTTAATTCAATAATTGTGTTACGGTTTCTAACAGTGACATTAAAGATTAAATTGATTGCTATGGGTGGGAAAGTATGTGTATATTCTTTGCTAATTTCTGATCATTTTCAAATTAAATCTGACAAGGAAAATATATCCATTCAATGATTTTCACAATATTTTGTGAGAATTTATACAGTAGTAAGAGATTGATGGACCTGATAATTGGGTATAAATGTATGCATAATCCATCCCAGTAGCTGTGTGAGCAAATACTTTTTTACTACAAAAAAACTATTGATAATTAAAAAGAAATATAGATTGTAGATTTTAGGGAAACTGTCGATTAACAATCAATAGCACTGTCTATAGTCACCAATATTAAAGCAGCAAATACTAACTGGTTTAAAAGTTATTTTTCAAAACATTTTGCAGCTCACGTTGAATTTTATAACTCAACATATCTTATTTTGTTAGGCACTATAATAATAATTTAAATCTTATTTATATTTCATAAACTGTGTCAAAAGTAGAATTAAGATTATCTGCTGCAATTGTACAACACTTTTCCCCCACTCATATTTTCACAACTGAATCAGATATGTTTGTTTGTTTTCATGAAATCTAAACTGTATAGTGTAGTTTTCTTTTTTATTAATTTTGTATTACGTAACATACAACAGCTGTATTGGTGTTTAGGAACCAAAAGTTATAGAATGTTGTAATTTGTTGAATTAAAATAAAAACTGTTTCTTTTGTGTAAATATTGTGAATTGTATTTTTATGAAGTCAGATTAAATAAATTTATAATGGAGAATGACTGAAAAGTATTTCTGGGAAATTTTCAAAACAAAAATATAGGTATTTTTCTGTACATTTGTATGATCACTTCACCTTAGCATATTAATTCCTTTATGTTGCATATAGAAAGAATATACTAAAACCTGTTGTACAGCTTTTAATTTCATGGTTCATAAAATTCTTTTTAGCATATATGATGCAGCTACATTGTATGAATAGTTTTCTAGCGTAGAATTCTATTTTCAGTAGCATATTAGAACTACAGTGGTGGATAAGTTAATCACAAATTAAACCATGTTCATTATAAATTCTTACACTGAAACATTCTTAGAAACATAACTATAGCCACAAAAACTCTTGTAAAAAGGAATTTTAAAATAAAAAATGATTGTTTAGAAAAAAACTCAAGGAGGCATAATGGCTTATACTTGGGCCATCCTGCAAGATTTAATTTTGGGCTATATTCCCACCATTTCTATGATCTTTAATATTTTTCAGTTCTATTTTGCAGGTCTCTCTATGCACTGGGCTCCTTGCGTTGCAGGTCCTGTAAGCTCAAGTGTTACATCACTGATCTAGACCAAATCCAAGGACAATGAATATAAATCGGATAAAAGTTTTGGATGTTATTCTACTTTTTGAGCCACACAATTACTTTATAGCAATGCAGGGGGGGGGGACTCTTTTCTTTTGCACCTCAATTTAGATAAGCATGGCTCAATCTGTAGAATTAGCTTAGTAGCATGATGTGAGGTTAACTCATATCAAAGTAATGAGAAAAGAGATCTACATAACTTTGTTTTATCAGTCCCAATATTTTATTGAAACCTTATTTTTGTCAAAGGGACATGTTACATTCACACATAAAATAAAGTTTTGCAGACAATCATTCATTAGATTGAGCCAAGAGCCAACTACTCTCACAAAAATTAACTAGGGCTAAACTCCTTTTGCACATACTCCGGGCATGCACCATTGTACAATATTCTTATATTTTTAAACAGTGATTATGGTCTAGCTAGAGCTATACTCATGTATTGTATTTCAGCAATTCAGATGTCATCTAAATTCCTAAAATGACACCTAAAATTTTTTTTTCATCCTAAAATTTTGTAATTATAAAGCTGCGGCATCAAATTTACTCTACTATTGCCAGAGTCCATTCCATTCATACGTCAATCGATGTTCAAAAAGTCTTTAGAAATTAAAACGTTGTTCAAAATAGCACTCCCCTTTTACAAAGACGACAAAAGTGTCAATCACGACAAAATCACTGATTCTCAATGGTTAAATCCTTCGACCAGAGATATAGGTAGACTCTTCGACCAGAGATATAGGTGTGATATTAAATCCCCTCCGTCCGTGGACTGTTTTGTGAAATACGATCGCAAGATGAATGGCGGCCCACGTGATCATTTACAGACCGGAGAGTTTGGGGGAGATTTTTTGGTTTGTGGGAGTGAGAATCTCCAGCGCAAGTTAACAAATCTAGAAGCCTTTAACCTCTCTAAAAGAAATACAGTAGAAAAAGACTGGTTCGATTGTTGAATAGTGTGCTTCCTCATATTTACTAGATGAATCACGAAGTTTCTCTTTCTTTGCAAAGTTAAAATTTTGCTCAACAATTCTTTGTTTGAAATAAATTTAGTGCAAAAAGTTTTGAAGAATTTTTGGTCTAAATCCAATAATACAAATATAGTTAGTCGGATTATGATTCTCTTACGCCACTCATTTACGTAATATTTGATCAACATCATGTCAAAACAGGAGAGTAGAGAAGGAATTTTTGTCTGCTGTCTGCAACCTCTCTAGGCATTGATGATATTAAAGGATATCCCTTCAAAAAGATGCATTGCATACGGGCCCGGACCACATAGCAGGTTATGAAGAAAAGCAATAGATAAAATACAGCATAGTAGGTAGGCCCCGCAATTGGATCGCCAGGCTCCCCATAAAAAATAAATTAAAAACAATGAAAAAGCAAGAAGGTGAGGAATTTTAAACAAACACATTCCCTCTTCCAACAGATAAAACTTTTAAACAGTTTTCATTTTTTTTAAACTTAAAATTTTGTCAAATTATTCCATGTTGAGTATGTATCTGGGATGAAAAGTACCAAAGATTTGAACTCTAAGAATTTTAGCTCAAAAACCAGTATTTAAAAATATAGTTTTCTGGACTAGAGTTCTTTTGAGCCACAGGAACTTGTGTATGTGTTTTTGTTGATTCTATCAAAACAGAGGATGATTGAAGGGAAATAGCAATGTTTAGATTAACGCGTTGCAGTAGCTTTTATAAAATATAGGATACCTAATTTCCCTCATATTATTTAATTACTGCCTTTGTCGACGAGCCCTATCGTTTTCTGAAAGTTTTTAAACTTTCAATACCTTTCTTGTCGATCGCACGTCTCCGTTACGCGCTCAAAATGGTTTAGTTCAGGAAGTAGCTGTCTATCGCACACCTCAGCTACACGCATAAGTCGTGACTAGCGGTGCAGTTCATGGGGTATATGTCGATCGCACTCCTTCGTTACGCGCGCAAGTCATGGCTAACGGTGCAGTTGATGAAGAAGCTGTCATTTGCACACCTCAGCTACGCGCGCAAGTCACGTCTAACGGTACAGTTGATTATGTAGCTGTCTATCTCAGCTATGCGTGCAAATTACGGCTAATGATGTAGTTCATGAAGTAGCTGTCGATCGCACGTCTCCGTTACACGCTCAAGTCATGACTAATGGTTCAGTTCATGAAGTAGCTGTCTATCGCACACTTCAGCTACACGCATAAGTCGTGGCTAGCAGTGGAGTTCATGGGGTAGATGCCGATCGCACGCCTTTGTTATGCCCGCAAGTCATGGCTAACGGTGCAGTTGATGAAGTAGTTGTCAATCGTACACCTCAGCTACGCGGGCAAGTCACGGCTAACGGTACAGTTGATTAAGTAGCTGTCTATCTCAGCTACGCGCGCGAGTTACGGCTAACGATGTAGCAACATGCGCAATTCACGGCTAATGATGCAGTTTATGAAGTTGCTGTCGATCACACACCTCAGCTACGCTCGGAAGTTACGGCTAACAGTACAGCTCCTTAAGTAGCTGTCAATCGCGTTTCCGATCGCAATGCGAGCACACGGGTAATGATACGTCTGCTGCGTACAAAATGAATCATCTTTTATTAATGGGTGCATGCAATCTGCGTACGATACATGCGGTAACGACAATTCCACTACATGTAATAACGATATACACTCTGCGCGCGCGCATGCAATCTGCGTAGATTTAAAATAGCTGTCAATCGCGTTCCCGGCTACTACGAGGGTTCAAGGCTAACAGATAAACACTTTTCACAAAATAAATTGGCTTTGATTAGCATTATTTGCTTTAAGCCTTGTACGCACTCCTTGTACGTTACATGCAATAACTACTAACTTACCAGCTCGATTTTTGCTCTTAAGGCCGTATTTTATTTTACAGTTCTTGAAAAATTTAAAATGTGATTTTGAGCTTTTTGGATTCTTTTTTTGTTAATTATATTAAGATTTTCTTTTTCTGTTTATATAAAGTAATTTGAAAACTAAACTAACATTTTTCTAACATACATATATATGTATATATATATATATATATATATATATAGTGTGTACATATGTATATATTTACACAAAAACTACTTGTGATAAAGTGGTCACTGGATACTAAGTGATAATTTGACTTTTCAAGTCTACAGGGCATTAAAATGAAATAGAAAAAATATTCAAAAAATTACCTTTTTCTTTCAATGATGTTTGTTCTATGTATCAATTCTTCTTTTATTTATGCAAAAAACGGTAATTAAATAGTACTAATAATAGAAATAATAAAAATTAACTCCTAAAATTTTCCTAAAATTTTGAAAAAAATTCCTTAAATTCCTACCTAAAATTTTTAGAAAATCTGCTATGATCCCTATGTCAGGTCTAAAATAAAAATCAGTTCTTCATAACTAATGTACATATATACTTGTATAACTCGTATATATATATATATATATATATATATATATATATATATATATATATATTAGAAAGATGGAATAATAATCAGTTGAACGTTCAACCACGTCTACCATGTCAAAAAAATAAATGAACAACACTGGCTTAATTTGGAGGTTAATTAGACTAGACTCTTCATCAGGTCTGAGCATCTAACTCTAATTAACCCAAACAAATGCTTGTTTCGGATATGGCGGTAGTAAGTTACTATAAATACCATAGCACAAACTACAAGCATTAATAGAAGGAAAAATTGAAAAATTATCTAAAAGTATTATCATGAACCATGAGGCAGGAATCCTGTATACACATGCTATGCAGTTGAGATTGAATGAAAGAAGTTGAGATGCGTCCAGGAAAAGGAGAAGAATAATTAACCATGGAATCAGAAGGGGAATAAATAGCTGAAAATAATAATCAAATAATACAAATGAATATTACAATGAATATTATCTATGGACTGGTAAATATAAAATTCAAAATATCATCATACTAATGTCAATCACAAAAGATCAAAAATTAAAAGATTCAAAATATTATCAAATGCTAATTTCAATCACAAAAACAAGAGGCCCAATATAAAATTATAACATAAGAATAATATATAGATGTACTTGACTGTATAATAAAAATAAGATAAAATTGAGATAAATATTGACACCAATTCAACCTAAATGCAGCTAATTTTAGTATAATTCAGCTTTTACTAATTAAAATAGGATGTGTATACGGAAATCCATAAACAAACGTGACAGAAAACAATATACAATATACGCATAATGCATATATATATATATATATATAATATATATATATATATATATATATATATATATATATATATATATATATATATATATATATTCAAATGTATTCATTCCGGTGCCCACTCGCATTGACGAAGTGAGGTGAAATGCTCAGTCGCTTGTTCAACTTACACGTGGTAGCAAAGCTTGTGAGTTCATATTTCGGTTCGTGGAGGTATTATTTTTCTGATTTGTAATTCAATTGATTTATTTTTCTCCTTCCACTAGCCAGTAGACAGTTCCAATGGTGTCTATAGTTAAATACTATCGCCATTGTCAGAAACTGGCTATTCTATCGGCTTTAATTCAAATTGTATGGCTGTCCTGATGAGAATACAATTTCGAACTAACCGCTATTTTTTGTGTAGTTTCAATTGATTGTTCTCTATGTCTTAATCTTTTATCTTGAGCTAATTATTATTGCCTTTTCTCATTTTTGCCGTGTTTTCTTTTTTATTTTTATTTATATTTATATACTTTTAATTGTGATTTTTGTATCCTAATATTCTTCTCATCCCCCTTTCCATTGTAGTGATATGTTACTTTCTATCTTTATCCTTAGTCTTGGTCTATAGTTACTCATATGTAACAGATATGCTAGAGATGGGTTTTTTTGTACATGCAGTAGTTTATGCATAATTTTCGATTAAAATCTTTCAATTTATATATATATATATATATATATATATATATATATATATATATATATATATATATATATATAGGCCCCCCAAGACGAGAATATAAAAGTTAGGACAATGAATCTGGTAAAAAGCGAGATAGATGAAAAATACCAATTACGAAGTTATTGAGAATTATCTAGTTAGTCGAAAACAACATCAGAATTATACGAGACATGTATATGGGTATATGGAAGGAGTAAATATCTGTATAAAAGTCATCATCAGGGACTGCAACATGGTGACACATGCAATGCTTGTCCAAAATATGCAGTAATATTCTTTCTCGAATTCAAGTGTGGATTGTTGTGGACGGAAGGCATTTTGAACAGATTGTACATTAGATTTCTTTACCAGTGGCGGAGTTTGGTTTGTGTGTGCCCCCCCCCCCCCAGCTTAAAACATTTCACCCACTTTACCTTCCCTTCTACTTAGCCTTCATGTTATACATTAACATTGTGCCTCAAAGCCTCAAGTTGTTTTTATGTGATAGAAATATTCTTCTTCCCAACAACATACACTATGTTGTTGTTGAGACCAAGACCGTCCGACCTACCAAAAAGGTGTAAGGCAACTGTTTGGACGGCCGGGAAATTTAGACCGGAACCCAGTGGGGGAGGCATCCACAGGGACCGTACCCTCCTTCCCTTGCCACCAACCTCTCGGAAGGACTTACGGACCCACATGTTTAACGTGGTCGTACTCCGCGTGAACACAGCGGCAGTTATGGTTGTGGCGGGAATCGAACCCGGACCTACCGAGTGCAATTCCCCCGCGCTGAGCACTGGGCTACCGCTCCCAGCATACAGTATGTGATGAACTGGTATGTTTTATTAATATATTTAATTATACTGTTGTTGAGATGTCGAGACACCTTCTCAAGTTACTACAATATCACAAAGTATTAAGGTGAGCTATTGTGAGATTTTGCGCAAGAGAGAAGTGTTTGCAATTTTCAACACACTGACGAACTGAGACTTCTTAGCAGTGTTTAGTTATTATGTTGTTTCAATATTTAGAGATTTTGGTGTAGTATTGCAACATCATCCCAATCAATTACAGTGGGATTTCCTCATGGTAGAAATAATGGCTTTTTCTCATGACACAAAAATGTGACATCGAACATAAAAATGTGACAAATAACTGATAAACTGGGACATATTGACAATGTTTAATTATAATGGTGCTGCAACAGTAATGGTGTAAGTATGGGAGATAATACCCCCCCTCCTCCCCCATCCCAATTGACTGGTCAGCAGTTACATTGGTTCTTGATTGGTCCACTAAAACGAAATGAACAAAATGAAATCCAGGCAGCAAAACCCTCCTCATTCTATTATCGGCCTTCCCTTATCGAAATACTGGTTACGCCTATATGCAACAGCAGTGGCGTATTTTGAAATTCAATTTGGGGGAAGGTGGGTTAAGTTTTAAGTATCAATCTTAAGGGGTCTAAATTAGAGGTCTGCACGGGTTCGGGTCTGGCCCACGGGCTCTGGTCTGACTCTTGGACTTAGGCCCGACCTGTCCATTGGCCGGGCTCTGGCCACGTTTTTATTAAATTTGGGTCGGGTCAAAATAAATAAAAAGCTAAAAATAGATCAGAATTGAAACAGAAAAATTTGGTATTACATATGAAACAAAATTTTAAATTAGTTTAAATTTTCTTGTCCCATATTAAGTAATAAAAGTTTGCTCTGTACGGAGAACGCAGATGGGTAAGTTAGAACCGGATATAGAAAAATTATAATTTCATATAAAAAATTGAAGACTTTTATTCGATGACATTCTGAAGTCAAAATAAAACATAGCTCTTCGCAGCATTAAAGTTGTTTGAAACTACAGCAACAGAATATATTTTCTGGCTTGGATGCAGCAAAATAAATATACGACGCCTGTGTACCAGATGTCATGTTTCGTAACGTTATGTGATGTATAAATTTAATAGGGAAAAAAATACATTCCAAATTTAATTTCTGAGGAAACGATCATTCTGTTACTATTATTGGTCAAGTGCGAGGTGCAATTTGTTACAATTTTAAATGTATCGCAAAATATTTTAATCGCTTTTTAACTGTGATTGCTCGACTGTTGATGAAAAATGAAATCCAATAGGTACTGTTTACTGTAGAATTTAACACTGATATTTTATTTTCAATTTTTCTGTGATTTTAATTTTAATTATTAGATTCCAAATGTTTTTAAACTATTAAAATTAAATACATTCTATTCTTAAATTAAAACACTTCCGTCGATTTCTTTCCAATAACAAATATCGAATGAAAAGTTATTTAAGCAAACTTTTATAATTTAAAATTAATATATGGATAAGACGAAGTATTGCCCTTGAATTTATTTATATTTGTATTTTAAACCTCTATCACTTTTAATTTAAAATTATTAAATTTTAAAGATATTCATAAAACTATGTCCTAATTAAAGAAAATAATATCTATGTATACTTACGTAAAAAGTTTAATATCATTGAAATATTTTTAAAAGCACTAACAATTGTGGCATATGACATATTTGTTTAACTACCACTGCAGTCGAGAATACTTGGTGCTGATAAGCTTCAACAAAAGGGCATTGCATCGCTCACTGATAACTTAAATAGGTGAATAAAGCGTTTTTTAAAACTTAATCTCGGTGAAAAGCCTTTTTCTTATTTAATCTCTGATATTATCAAACTAAAATGTTAAATAAAGGCACACTTTATAGTTATGCTCATTCTTGATTTGTACAGATTTTTCTAATCTAATTTGGGTTTTTTATAATTTATTATTATATGTAATATAACTTGTGTTTAATGCTTTAAATGCAAATTTAGATCATCATACGAGGCAACAGGCTTTAATGTATTGCAAAAATATTCGGGCCGGGCCGCTTCGAGTGCTTTCGGGACGGGTTAGACTCGGGTGAATTATTTAAAAAATTCTTGGGCTTTATCCGACTCATATCTTAATATTTTTGGGTCGGGTAAAATTTTAAATTAGACCCGTACAGACTTGTAGTCACTAAATAACTAGCTGTTGGTCTCAGCTTCTTCTGCGAGCTTTTGGACCGGAATTTTTCCAAATTTGGAGACTTCGGGTTTTACTGTAGTAGGAGAATTTCCATCCTATTGGAAATGACACAGTAGTCGAAGCATTTTTTTTTCAATTCTTAGTTTCTTAAACCTCACCACTTATTCCATTTTTTATTATTATCTTTCATTTATTTATTTATTGTGGTTAAAACGGGTTTCCAGTTCAAGGATTTTAGAATGACAGATTGAATGGGGATTCAGTAGATTTTTTTTATCACATGTGTGTTTAGGAAGCATTTTGAACTTTTTCAATTTCGGTGGGGGGGGGGGGGGAAAGTACTATTTTTGTACAATGTTGGTTCAAAACTACCTTATATATGTACTTATGCTGCCTCCCAAAAGTTAAACATGCTGCAGTAAATTCGAAGTAACTCAAAAAGTTCTGCTTTGATTGACTCGAAATTTCACAAGAAGGTAATCAATTAAATAAGATATTCATGAGTATAATAATGGAATTATAGAAAATATATTTAGGTATATTTATTATCCTTTAAGTGCTTACTTCACACTTAGTATTTTCGGAAAAAGTTTTGCATGCTATACAAACAAACCAAAAAAGCCTTAATATTGGATGTGACCTCCTCTGATTTTGACACAAGCTTAGCATCGAGGTTTCATTCCTTCAGTCAGGTGATTCAGCGCAGCAGAAGGCAATAATTGTCATTTGTGTAGAATGGCAGTTTTCAGCGCTTGGAGAATAGTAGGAGGAGATAGATGAGCAGAGACAGCTTTTCTGAGGGCATTCTAAAGATTTTCGGTGGAATTGAGGTCCGGAGAGTACACTGGCTACTGTATACGAGCGATACTTTTTGATCTGAACGTACTCGTCCTCTAACCCTGCTCTGTTTAGGGGTTACCGTCCACCAAGAGAAAACGTGGGCCCACTGCTGCAGCGTAGCTTCTAATGAAAGGTTCAAGGACTTGATCCAGATACCTTTCCGCCGTCACAGTACCTCCTGTAAACACTTGCAGTTTGGTGCTATATCCAAAAGAAAATCCAGCCCATATCATAACACTACCACGACAAAAGGTCTAATGATTAAACATGTTATTGAGCTGGTTTCATGTTCCTCGTTCTCTCCAGACTCTTATACGTTTGTTGTCTGAACCTAGGACAAATCGTGACTCATCCATGAGTAGTATAGACTATTGTGCTTTTGTCCGAGTCTTATGCTGATGACATCACTTTAATCGTGCTCCTCTGCCATAGTTCATAGCATTATAACTCCAGAAGCATGTGGTTCTTTTCAGAAGCAAGTAGAACTTTCAGGAGAAAATGGCAGTAATCTGGTGCTATAGGAAGTTTAATATGTGGCAAGATTTATCAGTAATCTTATTTTAGTTGGTAAACAAGTTGGTGTACAAGGTGACAAGAGAGTAATTTTTGATAGTGATGGGGGACATATTCTTGATAAAAGAGGGAATGAGTTCCTGACTTCTGATAAAATTGATTCTATGTGGTAAGTCCAGAACAATTTGAAAGTAAAAATATAAATGTTCTAAAAGTGGGCGGAACATCCTGGGAAGATTGGCATAATATACTGGGACATATTAGTGAATTATATAGAAAGCTCATGAAGAAAAAATCAGTGGTGCACGTACTCAAAAGTGATTCAGTAAAGGAAGAAAAATGTAGTATTACTTGTATTCAAGCAAAGCATACAAAAAATAAATAAATAAATAAGTAAAGAAGTGACAACACCTCAATCAAAAGGAATTTTGGATTTAATTTATATGGATTTGAGGGATGATTTCAACTTAAGAGGAACCAATTTGAGGTTCAAAATATATCTGGTGAATGATCACAATGTTAGATGATTTTTCCAGGAAACTATATAAAGATAAGGAGAAAATTGAAATTATAGAGATACTGAAAGATTTCATAGAGCAAGTACAGAATAAAATGGAAAGAAATGTTAAAGCAATCAGGAGTGATAATGGCATAGAGTTTTTAAACAGAGAAAGTGGAAATTATTGTAAGAGGAATGGTACAAACCATCAATTAACAACTATTCATTATCCTTTCTAAAATGAAATTGCAGAAAAGGTCAATAAAATTCTTATTGAAGGAACAAGACAGAATATAGCATGCCTCAAATGACAGAATATGACAGAATATAGCAGAAGATAGCATGCCTCAAATCGGGCACTGTCCTGGCTGACCGAACTCGACACCAACCCAGGCACTTTGCCTATGTTGAGGGGTCATTTGTAGGCACCTTAATGGCCGTCTACACCTTATCCCACCTTCTGTCAGTCGTCTTCGAATAGTATCCCTTGATACAGGATGCATGAAGGATGGCAAATGCCCACCAATGGCTGATAGAGACGTCATTGGTGTGGACGTGGCTCTTTTTCTGACTGCCCGATCCTCTCGATCAGTTTTTCTGTCTAGGGCGTCATGAAATTCTGTGACGGTTACATGCACTTTCTTCTGATCCACTGTTGCTAATACCGAGCAACTACTATATCGCTCTGACCAAGATGCCACTGATACGCCTGTTGGACCAACCAGCTCCAGTTGGCCTATGATGCGTCTCCTCTCTAAATCTGACAATTGTTCGTAGCGTCGTCGAATACGTCTCAAAGACATCTTTGTACACAGTTTGCAGTATCAAAGTAGAAAATCCCGTTTCAATTGCCTGTGAGTGAGAACATCGGCCATTTTAAATACTGCACGATGCGTTGTTCTCATGCGCGATGCACGACCCTTATAACATCATTGGCGTTGGCAGCTTGTCCATTTACATAACTCTTAAAAGGACATTTACATGTCGAGCTTCTCGGCTTTAGCTCAATTTTATATGGGTGCATATATTTTTTTTGCAACACAGTGTATTTAGAAGTCAGGCATTTCATTGGATACTAAAACCGAAGAGAGAAGGAAAATTCGATAAAACATCTACAGCTGGAATATTTGCTGGATATTCGAGATACCGAAGGGTGTTTAGAATATGTGACCCAGAAATATTAGGAATTACAGAATCAAAAGATATAAGATTTCTGGAAGATAAATGAGGGTGTGAAACGGACAAAATTAACTAGAATTATTCAATAATAGAGATTGAAGATTTGATTTCTGAAGAAGAAAAAACGTATTTCCAAGTAATGTCAAATGTTGAATAAGATATTTATGGGTACGGAAAAACTGACAGTCAGCAAATATAGGTTTTGATTTAGAAGAGCCACCAGAAGATGAAGGTCATGTTCTCCCTGTTGCATGTAAAACAAGAAAGATCAATCATGTTTAAAGCATTGATTATGAAGCACTTTCCAACTTCAATGCAATTTTATTTAAACATCTCTAAAATGCAATACATTCCTCGGTAATAGTTTAAAATTTATCGCAATACTACATTAATTTATTATATTTGAAAACTTAAACCTTCATCGAAAAAAATGAACTTTATTCAAATGACGGCATTGAAATATAAATTGCCTGGTTTAAACATCTCTAAAATGCGATACATTCCTCGGTAATATTTTTAGAATTATCGTAATACTACAATAATTAATTATATTTGAAAACTTCATCGAAAACAACTGAAATTCATTCAAATGACGTCATAGAAAAAAAATAACAAGCCTGGCTCTCTCTATAAAAACAGCATTTCATTCAAAAATATATTCCCATTACTTATATTCATCACAATACTATAATAATTTATTTTATTTAAAAATTAAGACCATGAAGCTACACGTAATTAAACTCTATGCTTAAAACTTCATCGAAAAAAAAATCGTCATTCTCTCTGTAAAATCAATGAATATTTCATTCATATCAGCTATGCAGACTCCATGAGCTAAATACTTTTGCGTTAAAGAAATACAGCAATTATTATACAACTCATCCTACATATTTTGCTGTTTACATTTTACATAAGTGAAAAATAGGCTTCGTTGTAGAAATAATCAAATTTGGATGATCATTTAAACTCAAATATATTGTCATTGCGTTGTTTCAGTATGTAGATGCACAGAATTTAAGCAAAAATAAAGCGGTTTTAGGACGAATACAACACTCAATATGAATTAAAAAGAACTTTAAAAAATCACGATTTTGAGACAAGATGGATGCCATATTTTATTTTGATGTGGGTCATGGGATCTTTTCATATCATGGTCACGTGATCGCTTCATATAAGAGGTGTAATTATTATTTTAATTTTTATTTAAAAAACTACTGAATATATTTCGCTGAAAATTTTTTTATATATTTTATGGAATAATTTAAATATTACCTAAAATTTTCGAAGCGATTTGTGAATTTTAAATCCGCTTAAAAAATGTTTGAAAAATTAGGTCCCATAGGGTTCAATGTATTTCATTTTTTCAACCCGGGTTCAATCCAAAACTAATTGGGTGATATTATTTATTTATATTCCCATAGGTCCTACAGACCGTCTGAACAACATACTAAAATTTCATTTTGATTAAGTCATTTTTAAGGCAGTTATCGTGCTAACGGACAGACAGACAGACAGACAGAATGAACAAAGTCATAAACACTTTTCAACTTTGTTGTGAAGTGTTAAAAGTAACTTTGTTATAAAGTGTTGTTGTGTGATCGTCTAACTGCTCCCCCTTACAAGTCGTACACTATTGTCATTGAAACCTCACCCTGAAATTATGCATCACTCACCTAGTCATTACTTTTGGTATTGCTGCGATTTTTAACACTCTACAACAAAGTTGAAAAGTGTTTATGACTTTGTTCATTCTGTCTGTCTGTCCATTAGCACAACTGCCGTAAAAATGACTTAATCAAAATGAAATTGTAGTATGTTGTTCAAACGGTCTGTAGGCCCTATGGGAATATAAATGAATAATATCACCCAATTAGTTTTGGATTGAACCCGGGTTGAAAAAATGAAATACATTGAGCCCTATGGGACCTAATTTTTCAAACATTTTTTAAGCGGATTTAAAATTCACAAATTGCTTCGAAAATTTTAGGTAATATTCAAATTGTTCCATAAAATATATAAAAAAAATTCAGCGAAATATATTCAGTAGTTTTTAAATAAAAATTAAAATAATAATAACACCTCTTATATGAAGCGATCACGTGACCATGATATGAACATATCACGTGACCCACTTCAAAATGATATATGGCATCCATCTTGTCTCAAAATCGGATTTTAAAAGTTCTTTTTAATTCATATTGAGTGTTGTATCCGTCCTAAAACCACTTTATTTTTGCCTAAATTCTGTGCATCTACATACTGAAACAAAGCAATTACAATATATTTGAGTTTAAATGCTCATCCAAATTTGATTATTTCTACAACGAAGCCTATTTTTCACGTATGTAAAATGTAAACAGCAAAATATATAAAAGGAGTTGTATTAGAATTGCTGTATATCTTTAACACAAAATCATTTAGTTCATGGAGTCTGCATAGCTGATATGAATGAAATATTCATTGATTTTACAAAGAGAAGGACGATTTTTTTCGATGAAGTTTTACGCATAGCGTTTAATTACTTGTAGCTCCTTGGTCTTAATTTTTAAATAAAATAAATTATTATAGTATTGTGATGAATGACATGAATGGGAAATTATTTATGAATGAAATGCTGCTTTTATAGAGAGAGCCAGGCGTATTATTTTTTCTATGACGTCATTTGAATGAATTTCAGTTGTTTTCGATGAAGTTTTCAAATATAATAAATTATCGTAGAATTATGATAATTCTAAAATTATTACCGAGGAATGTATCACATTTTAGGGATGTTTAAACCAGGCAATTTATATTTCAATGCCGTCATTTGGATGAAGTTCATTTTTTTCGATGAAGGTTTAAGTTTTCGAATATAATAAATTAATGTAGTATTGTGATAAGTTTTAAAATATTACCGAGGAATGTATTGTATTTTAGACATGTTTAAATAAAATTGCATTGAAGTTGGAAAGTGTTTCATAATCAATGTTTTAAGCATGATTGATCTTTCTTGTTGACAATTGCATTTTTCAGTTCGTCAAATGTCTGCAGTCTACGTTTAAAGACTTCTACCTTGAAATATATATTCCTATGCAATAACCGTGGCGTTAGAATGATGGAGTCATTATTTTTGAAATGAGTTTCAATTACTAATGCATGATGCTCACCATTCCACGCCACGATGACTACTGAAATTGAATAGATTCTACTACTCCAAGACATACTCTCACCCTGTCACCGCCAATAGCGCCTGTGTAGCCGAAATTTTAAATCCGGGCGATCCTTCTACCGGACCCTGTATATACTAGGGTATGAACTATTACGGACCTCCATTAAGTGATGAAGAAGTGGATAATGATCCAGTAAACCATCCTGGAGATGCGATTATGATAGTTCAATAAAATATTAACATTCCCAAAAGTTATGAAGAAACACAAATATTACCAGACAGACAAAACTGGATACAAGTAATGGAAAAAGAGCTTGAATCATTGAAAACAGTATGGAATATTGTAGCTTTACCATAAACAGTAGAACCAGTCAAGAGTATGTGGGTGTATAATATGAAGACAGATCGCAAAACATGAAGAAAACTGAAAAAGCGAAATTAGTGGCAGTGCTCTTTCTAAAATATGGTAAGGTTTATGAAGAATTTCTTTCACCGGTTATGAGATCTGACAGTTTAAGAGCATTAATTGCATATACAACAATGGAAGGATGGGAGATTCGTAATGAACTACAACATTATACCTATATGGAAAGTAAAGTGAAGATATCTACATGGAGCAATCAAGGGGAAAAAAAAATAGCTTGTAAATTATAAGTTCAAGCTATATATGGGCTTAAGTATAAGGGAGACTTTGGTATGAAACATTGCTGGCTTATCTATTAAAATCTGGATTAAAAAATTTAATTCTGTTAGATGTGTATTTAGTTATAAAAGTAGAAAATCAAGAGTATTTACTAGAACTTTATGTTCAGAATATGATCTTCATAAATTCTGATTAAGAAAGGCTGAATGAAGTAAAGGAAAAATTGAACAGTGAATTCAAGATATAGTAAGTTACGGATCAAAATGATCTTTTAGGAATGGAAATGGAGATGAAAGATGATGCAGTAATTATAAAACAAGGAAAATATGTAGAAGTTTTAAGAAGTAAATAAGTTGGTATCACGTCTGATTTCAATTAAATAAGATTAAGTACACAACTTTGATGGAAGGTCTTTTATTACACTTCTTATAAGACGTCCAAAATGGAAAAAGGTCAGAGCGCTTTCGAGTGTTAATACGCTCTTCATCAGTGGCTACATGGAAAGTAAAAAGGATCGTTCATATATAGACCAGTAAAGATGACAAATTTGCATAAATACAATTAGTAAATGAACATTCGATTATCTAAGGAAAAATACACAAAAAACATAAAATATTTTTTAACGGATTCAAAAACGAGTATATCTCAAGAAAAGTACAATTAAAAATACTATTTTAGTACAGGAATGCAAATTCAGAAAGGACAGTCAAGCCCAATCCCCATGAGGATGACGTCAAAGATAACTATGAAGAGACTTGAATTGCATAGAGTCGAGAATGAGTCGCCAAGCATAACTTAAAATTTGAACGGGGTCAAAATTACAAATCGACGCACGGTAGATATAAATAAAAAGGGATTCAAAAAGGAGAATATTACGGGGGTTATTACAACGCATTAAAAAGAAAGTTTTTTCAAACATAGGCAGAAAATTATCATTAATAACATAATGAGCAAGGGCCGTAGAAAGTTTACCATCTTTGACGTCTGGAGCATGTTCTGCTAAACATTGCGTTTGGTACTGCCAATATAAAAGTTATGGTCACCATCGGTAGACAACAGGGGAACCACATACACCATACACCCCAGCATAGCTTTTAAAGTCATCCATATCCCCAAGTTTATCAGAACGAATACGGTTAAATAAAGTAGTAATATTAGAGTGAGCAGGTCTGAAACCAAATTCATGACAGAACTGAATAAAGGGACGGAAAATCTTAGGATGTTACGGAAAACTAGATTTATAAGTTAAACGATCTTTTAAAGCAACAAGTTTAGTATCAATTTGAGTAAATTTACGGCGAACATGGGCGAAAATCTTATATATAAACTCAAAAGAATAGGCAGTCTTATGACCAAGATTAAAAATAAAATTAATTTCATCACTCAAAGCAGAGATAGAAGAACAAACATTAAATGCGCGATTAACAAAAGCGTTAAAAGAAGCTTTTTTAGAGGAAATAGGATGGTAAGAATTAGCTGGTATACAGGTAAATGAGGGTTTGCAGAAACCAGAAGTGTGAAAACCAACAGCAGAATGGGTAACCAGAACATCAAGGAAAGGCAAGAAACAATTGGATTCAAGTTCAACAGTAAAATTAATCGAAGGCTAAAAATCATTAACCTTAGACAAAAGAAGAAAGAGATTATTTAAATCACTATCCCAAATAACAAAAGCATCATCCACGTAACGGCACCAAAGAATGGGTGGGATCGGCAAGAAAGGCAATATCTTATTCTCGAGCTCCTGCAAAACCGCCTCAGCCAAAATACCAGATAATGGGCTACCCATAGGTGCACCACAAGTTTGCAAGTAAATTACATCGCGGAAGCCAAAATAATTTGTCACCGCAACAATATTCAAAGCAGAAGTGATTGCTTCGATAGTAGGGGTTTTGAAATTGTGATTTTGAAGTTTTTTGGCAATAATTTTAATAGCGATGTCAACGGGAATGCTAGGAAATACAGAAACGACATCAAAACTATGAAGGGTACTATTAGGAGTAAATTTAGTTTTAAATAATATATTAATGGAATTTTCAGTAGAAACAATAGAAAAACTATGATTATTAAAAAATGGTTTTAAGAAAAAGGCGAGGGCTTTCTCTAAAAAATAAGTAGGTCCACTACATTTGGAAACAATAGAATGATTAGGTTTATGAAGTTTAATTTGGCCAAAGATTTTAGGAAGTTTATGAGAAGTACGGGAAACGGCAGATTTTACATTGGGAGGAGATCATTACATTTTTTAAGTTTTGCGATCCTAGCATTAATCATCGTGATCGGGAATTTTTTGATCTGGCTGCATTCTATCTGGTCAATACACTTCTGCATTGAATTTACATAATCAGTTTTATTTGTAAGAACAAGTTGCTTAGTCTTGTCGGCAGATAAAATGACAAGATCAGGATTAGATTTAAGTTTCCCAATTTCCGCGAGTTCAGTATCCAAAACAATATCAGAACCAGTATGTCTATTTTTACTTTTAAGTTTATTCTCATTTTGAAAAGCAGTAATTGACCGATACATAACAAAACGGCCACGATCTCTATGGCCTTGAGCCACGTTAAGAAGGGCGTCCTCCACAGGGGGAATTAAATTAATAAAACTGGAATCAGTATTAGGATAGGCGAATTTAGGACCTCTCTCAAAGGCTTTACTCTGAATAGAGAAAATATCAATGTTAGTACAATTTACAAACGGAAAAGGTAAAGGCTTGAAATAATATTTGGTTTTAAAGCAAGAATTTCAAGATGGGAATATTTAAACACAGGGTGCAGAGAAGAGAGGAGGAGGGTATCACTCACAAGGACAGCTTGACTGGCAGAAGAATTAGATATGTGTAAGGGCAAAGGGAGTTTACTAGGATAGATAAATTTTTCAAACTGGTTTTTCCAACTAAAACATTTTTTAGCATGCCGAATTTCAATGCCATTACGGACATGGGTAAGGCGAGTATAAATATATGTTCATTTACTAATTGTATTTATGCAAATTTGTCATCTTTACTGGTCTATATATGAACGATCCTTTTTACTTTCCATGTAGCCACTGATGAAGAGCGTATTAACGCTCAAAAGCGCTTTGGCCTTTTCCCATTTTGTACGTCTTATAAGAAGTGTAATAAAAGACCTTCTATCAAAGTTGTGTGCTTAATCTTATTTAGTTTTAAGAAGATTCAGTAAGCAAGATTGTCATGCAGTAAACGCACTTATGGATGTGAATGCATACTTAGAGAATTTTGAAGGATCAAAGAAGTGAAGCAGAAATATCAAGAAATTATTGGATGCTTAATGTACTTAGCTGTAAAAACAATACTGCTATTTCATTTCCAATTACAACTTCATCGATATTCAACCCAAACTCGAGAGACATTCATATGACCTCCATTAAAACAATTATTTGAAAGGGACTAAGGATCAGTATTTATGGTGAAATGAAACTGCATTGACTCATGTGAAATGAAATGAACTTAAGGTGAAATGAAACTGCAAGTGTACACCAATGCATGTTGGAGATGTGGTAAAGAAAAGCAGAGATCAACCACATGGCATGCGTTCCTATTTGGACAAAATGTAACTAGTTGGACTTCCAAAATACAGCACCAAATGGTATTGTTAACAATGTGGAACTGGATTCATTAATGAGTGCTGCTTGCGAAGGAATTTACGCTCGCAATGTTATTGATGGAAGAAATCACGAAATCAACTTACAGATGTTTCTCGTGATAATAAGGCATCTATATCTTTATGTGAAAATAGGGTTACAGAAACAAATCATATTATTTAATTCGAAATGTAAACTTTATGTATGAAAAGCTAAAATATAGAGTTTAAGTTAAATTTTGAACCCAGTGATAGAAATTTTACTGATGTTTTAACAAAACCTTTGTCAAAGGAGAAATTAATAATTCGTTTAAAAGGTTTGAAAGCATTATAAATTAAAAGAGGGATTTGTTGTGATTTAATTTAAAATAATGCGTTTATCCTATATATAAAATAAATAGTTTTTAGCTTTCCCCAACCAATCCGAACGAGGCTGAAAGAAAAGCCAGACAAGTATGGTATCTGTGTCCGCGAGTTGAACACCGTTCTATTGGAGTCACTATGCCTCGTTAACATCAGATGGCGCCGCCTTAAAAACAAACTGTAGAGTTCGAACGGGGACGCATAATCGGCCTGCGGGAAGGAGGATTTTCGTACCGCGATATTGCTGCTCATACGGGGCATAATGCCCCGACAGCAATGCGAGTGTAAAGGAGTGGACCGAACAAAATCGGACGAGTCAAAAATCCGGCAGTGGACCACGCAGTGTGATGACAACATGGAATGATAGACATCTTATCCGCATGACGGTGACGAACCGTACATCTTCTTGAGTGTTAGCGCATCACTGGAGCACTGCTACGGGAGTGACATTGGCTGCTTCTACGGTTCAAAAGCGTCTGCTGCGCAAAGGACTGCGTGCAAGCATTTCTTTGAAGAGGATACCATTGACCCTGAACCATCAAATGGGAGGAGAAGTACAGATCAAGGTGTGCGGATTGGCACCAGATCGTGCTTTCGGACGAGTCCAGCTACAACCTAGACTACAATGATGGCCGCATACGCGTTAGACGGTATTGCGGTGAGAGCCATCTTCCTGCATGCGTTTTAGAGCGTCATACTGCACGAACGTTTAGTGTAATGGTGTGGGGTTCCATTGGTTATCTTAGGCGATCCCGGCTGCTACGCATTGCGGGTACGCTCAACAACTGCTACATCAGGGAGGTTTTGGAGGCCGAAGTGTACTCTTCCATCAGCACACGCCTGGCGCTATATTCCAACAAGACAACGCCCGACCACATGTTGCCCAGAATGTCCAAGTCTTCTTCACTGCACAGCAGATACCGCTTCTTCCTTGGTCTGCCCAGACATGTCACCGATTAAACATGTATGTAAACCCAGTCGCAGAGTGACCATATATATATGGTCACTCTGCGACTGGGCCATTACTGTTCTCCAGCAGCCATTACCAATGAATTGGGGACCCGGATCGAAGAAGCCTGGTAGGCAAAACCCCAGGAACACATCCAAACTCTCTTTGATTCAATGCACGACGTTTAGAAACTCTTAATTCCGCTAGGGGCGGCTTTACAAAATACTGATTTTGTTCCAGCAATGTGATTGTATTGGTCTGAAACGGTAATCATTTATTTGTATCACCAGTAGTAATATGTGCTATAAATATCATTCTAATCTGATCATTCCTTCGTGGTGTAGCAATTTTCATAAACATGAGTATATAAACTCCTTCGATTCACTACATAAGCTACATAAGCTCCTTCCATTAAAATCAACAGCGCATTTTCTAGATGAAAATTCCTGCAAACTGATAATATTTTCGATTCTAGTACTAACTTGCAATCCAAGCAAGTTTAAGCATATAACGTCAGTTTAGCTGATGACGTCGCATCGAAATACCAAATTTTGACCCCGTCCCAAGGTGCGTTCAAAACGGGGTAAAAACCGATTTAACTGTCGTCTGGTACGCTGTTAGAATACTTTCGAAAATGTATGAGGTTTTACACAAAACTTCATAATTAACGAACAGCAGAAACATAATTTTTCGATTGAAGCAGTGTATGATATTCAAAGAAACATCTGGTAAATCATGAAGATGGGATTGTCAGTCCATTATTTCGCCATTTCGTCATATAAAAATCTGAGGAGTTTTAAACAAGTTAAAAGTACATATATACGCATATATATATATATATATATATATATATATATATATATATATATATATATATATATATATATATATATATACATATATATATATATATATATATATATATACATATATATATATATATATATATATATATATATATATATATATATATATATATATATATATATATATATATATATATATATATATATATATATATATATACTGTTTAGGCCTAGGGTTTGGTCACGCCATATAAAAATCCATGTCATATTTCGTCCACGCCATTGTCCACGCCATATATCGCCATATAAAAATCTGAGACGTTTTAAACAAGTTAAAAGTATATATATATATATATATAAATGTCTCATAAATACCGTAGCATGCTAAAAAAATTAAGGATACTTTGCAAATATGAAAATGTAAAAAATGAAGATATTAAATAAAACGGAATGACAATACAATGATTATCTTTAACTTGATGACTCGAAATTTGTATTTTTTTCCATTTGATTGAAGATTTGCTATTTTATACTTTTATTATGTGGGTTTGTTATAAAGTTAGGTTTTTCGAGTTGCAGCTTCACACTTTTCTATCATTGGACGTTCAAACTATTATATATATATATATATCTCTCTCTCTATATATATATATATGTGCATATATATATATATATGCATATATATATATGACATTACCAACTTTGTGCCATGGATAATTTTGAATATAATGATTACCTTACTAAAAATTATAATTTCAATAAATGTAAGAATGAAAATTGCAAAACCTGCCCTTTTGCTTCTAATACTCAAATCACGAACCAAGATAGTCTTCTGCCTTTCTGTAAAATTTTCAATTACATCTACCGTTTATTTTGCAACATATGCAATCTATCATATATAGGACAAACAAGTAATCCCATTCATCTACGTATGAATGTACACAGAGATCACGTCAAAAAATATATCCTCAATAATAATTTTCTTCCTACTTCCAATAAAATTGAATATAAACACTTTGCCAAACACGGTTTTGAAAATATTACTATACATATTTTAGATATAAAAACAAAATCAGCAGATAGGATTTATTTTGAAAACTACTATATTAAATCAAAGTGTACTCTTTTTCCATATGAATTAAATCAAATGTATCTAAATGGTGATGTAAAAAACAATTTTGTAGATAATAAATATTCCATTTTTAATCACCTTTTTTTGAAACCCTATTTAAATGATAGTGAATCAGTCAAATTCAAAAGATTTAAACGTGGAAAGGGACATTCCCTACAAAATGATCATGAATCTGAGATTATAAGTCTACATAATCAATTAGATAGAACTTTTCAATGGAAGCTCATAAAATCCTGGGTTTTTGTTGTAAAGAAAAAAACATTTAAATAAAGTTTATGCCATTTTTTTAAAAATTAAATCTTGCTAATGAACATTTTAATCATATTTTCTTTGATTTGCTTATTACAAGATCACAGTATTTAAATTTAAAACTAAATCAATTTCATAATAATAATACAACTACTAATTCTTATTGTGTAATCTCTTTCAAACATCCTATTTATAATTCTCTAAATTTTGGTCATTTGTTTAACAAGTTCAAGCATTTATTGCCTATTGGAGATTTGTGTGTTTCAAAGTCTTTTAAATACAACAAGCCTATTGGTAGGTCTATATTTAATTATAATGAAGTTTCACAATCTCTCTCTATAGATCATGATTTTCAGTCAAATGTAGATAGTGAATGTATTTGTAAATTAAACAAATTTGCTAAATTTCTAAATCCAGACTTGGGGCATATAGTTACAGGAGATTTAGACATTGTTAGTGACAATGTGTTAAGAACCATTCTGTCATTTGGCACTAAATTTAGGATACCTTCTTGTAATAATTCTTTTAAAGTTTTAAAATCAATTAATCTTGATCTTGATAAATATATATATATAACTTAGCTTGTAAATACGCTCTGCCATTAGAGGCATTTAATATGTGGAAATTTACTTTATTAGAATCTATTAAAAATGCTATTAGAGATATTAAATTGTCTAGATCTTTATATAATTTTGATAATATTAAACGTTCCATTAATGATTTACATCTTTTGTTATCACCTATGTTGATAAAGCCCCTAATAATTATGCTATTATCTGTAAAAAAATTTATATTCAATTTCTGTTAGATTATTTAAAAAATAATAGTCTTTTTAAACATGATTTACATTCCATCATTAGTAATAAATTGAAAATTATCAATATGTATAGTGATTTAAATATTAAATATAAATATCTTAAATTTCCTTATATAGTGCTTATTCCAAAATTTCATAAAAATCCTATTAAATTTAGAACAGTAACTAGTGGCCATAATACTTACTCTACTACTGCGAGTAAATTATTACTAAATTCTTTAAATCTAATAAATAATAGTTTATGCCAGACTAGCAATAATTACCTTATTCTAAATAATAGTAAAGAATAAAAGAATAAATTAACATCTCTTAGAAAAATAAGAGGATTTCAAACTTTTGATTTTAAAGATCTTTTTAATAATATTAAGATATCTGATCTGTATGATGTAATTTTAGCTCTATATAATGCTTATATTACTAATCTTTCAAATTAAATTAATTTTATAAATTTTCCTAAACTTTTTCACTTTGTTATTTTCAATAATTATATTTTTCAAGGAAATAAATTATACTTACAAGTCTCAGGTGTTCCACAGGGTGGCTGCAGTAGCAGTATGTTAGCTAATTTATACCTTTATCATTATGAAAAGTCATTTACTTCAATAGATTATACTTTTTACAGATATGTTGATGATCTGATTTGCTTAGTACATACAGAAAATTATCTCATAGATATAGATTTCTATCCAGACAATTTGTAATTAATTCCTCTAATGAAGCTACTATTAGTAATAATGTTAATTTTTTGGATTTAAATTTTTTATTGATGCTTCTAATAAAATTGTTACAAATTTATATGATAAAAAAGACTATTATAATTTTAATATTAATAAAATCTTACCATTTAATTCCTGTAACTCGATTCAATTGTTTAGAAATATTATACTTAATCAGCTTTTTAGTATTTATAGATTATCTGATAAGAAATTTCATGCTATGCATATGAATAATCTTAAAATTACCAGCAATTTATATAAATATCCATCTTATTTAGTAAATGGTATTGTTAAAAAATTTAGAATAACTGGATTTTTATAATTCTTTTCATAGCATCTTATAATTCTATTCATAGTATCTTATATTAGCCAGACATCTCCATTCTCTTGTATTATTATTATTTTTATTTTTACATCCTTTTCAACGTCAGCATTACTATTATTAGCCCCACCTTTTAGTAGCTCTTTTTGTATATTATTACTTTTTCTTACCTTTTCGCTTTACTGTTTTTCAATTCTTACGAATGGAAACAGTAGACCATTTTTTATTTTTTCTTTGCGAATGGCAACACTGGTCTCTTCATTCAGAGTTCCCAGTTCGACTCGTTTGTACATATGCTGTGCATTTTCCAGGTATTCATATTTTCTTTTCTATTCCTTCTTTATGTAGGTCGTCTAAGTAGAAATAGTTTATAGATGTAATCTATCTATTTCTTCAGAAACATATATATTTTGTGTTTGCTTCGTCAAAATACTTGGACTTGAAAACGAATTTTACGAAGTGAACATTTCCATTTTTTCAGACTTAGCCCTTTTTCCACGTGTATAGCGATATAGCTTGATTTTTTATGTTTTTATTTATTCGTTTCCATACCATTGAATTTTGTTGATTTTCTATAACTTGATAACTCGAGTTTTGTATTTTTTTCCATTTGATTGATGGTTTGCTGTTTTATATTTTATTCTGTGACTGTTTTAGAAAGTTAGGTTTATCGTGTTGCAGCTTCGTACTTTTCGTTCATTGGATTTTCAAACTACTATATTATATATATATATATATATATATATATATATATATATATATATATATATATATATATATATATATATATATATATATATATATATATATATAAATGTAATGATAAAGATTCAAGTAATATTAACATCACCATAGAAGTAAAACTACGGCCATATTGCCGATAGGAGAAAAGAACAGCACCGGCCCAAATTCGATGAATAATTAAAATTAAATTCATCTTCAGGTCTGAGTATTTAATTCTTATTAACTCAAACAAATGCCTGTTTCAGATTGATCAATAGTACATTACTATAAATGCTCAAACTCAGACTACAGGCTTCAAAAGATGAAAAAATGAAGAAACGTTAAGGAAATTTGTATTACCGTGTGGCATGAACTCATCTTCTTTCACCACGTGTATACGCGATTAATTCAGCAGAATAAATCGCTGAATAAATTATCAGCAGAATAAATTATTTAGAAGCACCGGATTCAGCAGAATAAATTATCTAAAAGCACCGGAATAAACACGTCGAAATACAACCAGGGAGGCAGTACGAACGTTCACAGCAACACTACCAGACCCATCCAGTGAGTCAGAGCAGGAGACAGGACAATTACCCGTATAAGCAATTCGGAATATGAACATGAAGTAAAGATGAAAATTCTTACTAAACAAGTGATTCATAGAAGAAATGGATAAACGAGAATGCCACTATACGCCATTATAAGGGCTCTTAAATCATAGTTTCAAACTGGCTAAAGTTACAATTTTTTAGCGAAAATAAAATTCAAAACATATCAAAACATATTAATGTATCTTATTTTCAGATTTTTTGAATTTTTGTAACTTTTTTAGCTTATTTTATTATTTTTCATTTTTATTTATTTATATAATTAATAAATAATTATATATATATATATATATTTTCTTTTTTGTGTGTTAGCCACTATAATTGGGAACGTTGTCTTTGATGTTATCGAGTGGAATCTGATACACTGAGTTGATAATTTTAATAACGAATTTGGGAGGATATGCATTATTAGTCGCTGTACTCAATAATTCCATAAAATGTGTTAATTTATAATTTTCATCACAAATCTTATTGATTCTAAGAACCTGGTTTATTATAATATTTCTAAAAACTGATATATGCAAACAAAAGTCAAAATGTTGAATTTTAGATGTATTAAATTTAATATCCTGTCTTTTATCATACAAGTTTATAACCATATTACAATTTTGTAAATTTAAATTTAAATCCAAGAAGTTTGCAACATTAGAGTCATTATTACTTGCATTTAATTGTAAATTATTAGGATAAAAGTTAAATACTAGAGGGATATTATTAAGGGATACACATAATATGTCATCTAAATATCTAAACATGTGATTATTATGCAAGCTTGGATTAATGTTCTTTTCATAGAAGAATAAATACAGATTAGCTAACAATGATGAGGCCCACCCCGGATACCAAACTGTTGTTTAACAAAAGTACCACCATGTTGAATATAATTCTCATAAAGAGTGAAATTAAGTAATTTTTTAAAAAGAAAATTTGAATATTTTAAGTTTATATTATATTTTTCAAAAATTTCTAAAATAATTCTATACTGATCATCTATATCAATATTATTAAACAAATCTTTGAAATCAAAAGTATAAATACTATGAATGTTAGTAAAAGTTTTTAATTTCTTAACTAATTCAAAACTGTTTTTCACAATATGACAATTATTAGATATTTCATCTGACAAGGATACTTCATTTAATATTTTTAATAATAATTTACCAGCATTAGTAATGTAAGAATTATACCCATTAGTAATAGTTCGAAAAGCAACAGGGGATTTATGAAACTTGGGCACTAAAACAATATATGGAATGTTATTACAATTATTTTTTAGATATATTTGCTTATATTTGGTAGATATTCTATTGGATAAGATTTTAAAGTTAGTATTATGTAAATTATAGATTTGATTATTGAGTAAGTGTGACTGAAGAGTACTTATATAGTAATATTTACATATGATTGAGTAGTTACTACTTGCCTTATCTACATATGTAATGACAAAATCATTTTAAATTTCTCTAATATCATTTTTGATTAAGTTTATATGATTTATTAATTTTCTGATTATATATATAGTGATTTAAGTATTGTTCTATTAAGGCACTCCAGGGTTTGAAGGCTTCTATAGGGATTTGATATTTATAGCTGATTTTATAGATAAAAAATAAATTTATTTAAGTCAAGAAATAAATCTTTACAAATTAATTTATGTTTAAATTTAGTAGGTATACGGTACTTAGTACCAAGTAACATCAGTGATCTCAGTCCATCATAATAAATAATATTTAGATTTCTCGTTATAACATGCCCATGGTGTTTATCTACGAAGTCTTTGTATTTATCTAAATGACAGTGGCAGTATGACTCTTTATCCAATTATTAATTTTGATTAATATCTATAGATTTGGCTATTTGATTATAATTGAAAATATAACGCCCTAGCGATTTATCATATTTATATGCAATTTTAGGATTTACATGTTTGACTGGAAAGTAATTGGAAACCGATTTTAAAAAATTATTTATCTTCAGATTATTTAAGACAGAATTAGTGGAATTCATGGTACAAGATTCGTTTATTTTAGTATATTGTTTTGATTCGTCATTTAAATTTAAATCCTTCACGTATAAATAAACATCAAGATTTTTACTTCTGGTAATGAGCAAATCATAGAATAAATGTTTAAAATGAATGTTATCATATGCAGTAGTTATAAAAAGGTTATAAACCATATTTAATTGCTGTTTTTTAATTGCGAAAATCCAGTTCTTACATTGTTTCCAATCAAAAGTAATTTTGAAATTGGAATGTTGCTGTAGGATGGCATTTTTTAGTTCAGATAATGAGGGCAACTTTTTATTATATTTACCTGTTCTTTTAGTTCTTTTTGATTTATTTTTAGCAATGTTAAAGAAATTATAGATATTATGGTCTTCATTCGGATAATTAATGGATTTTTTAACAATGTTATGATGATTAAATAATTGATTGAATCCATATGGAAAAGCTTTGTGTGCATAAATGAATTCATTTTCAAGAAACAATCTGTCATGATAATTTTTTTGAATACATAGAATACTAATTTCAATGTTGTCGAACCCATGTATAGAAAAATGTTCGTATTCGAATTTATATATATATATATATATATATATATATATATATATATATATATATATATATATATATATATATATATATATATATATATATATATATATATATATATATATATATATATATATATATATATACTGTTTAGACCTAGGGCTTGTCCACATGTAAAGCTTTAATGCTTGGACTTTTTTTGATTTTCTATTATCGATTCCTTTCCATTGATGTCTGTTGTTTGTCTTCAACTTGATGACTAGAGGTTTGCATTTTATTTTCCACTTGATTAATGATTCTCTGTTTGAAGTTGACGTAGCGGGTTAGATGACGAAATCGAGGTTTCTGTGAAACCCTGCAAATGGCAGTACTCATCAACAAGTAAGAGCTTCAGATTATTCCCCAAAGCGTCCATTGTGAATGTGAGAAGAATCGGCCGCATTGTTTTGATGACACGGAACAAAAAAGATACAAGTACGTTTAGTTATAATTTTTCACATATTTAAAATAGGTTTTAAATTGACATTAAAATTAATGTTCTGGAAATTGAATTGCTTTATCAATAAGTTCAAATTCTTGGTAAATCATGGTAAAATAGCTTTTTTTTTGATAAATTTATTGATTCTTTTATTTGAAGTCATCTGACGAAGATGGCTCTTTCGGGTAAGATGATGTGGGCAAGATGGCGAATTCGTCATTTTACCTGAAATTTAGAAAACTTTTTTTTCTTTTAAAATAAGTAGGCTAATAGACAAGTTATGAATTCTTTTTGTTCATTTCAGAGATGGTAAAACCGTACAACAGAAAGACTAACTGACAAAATTGGTGTGAAGATGCTATGAAAGAGGCGATGAGGCAAGTTCGAAGTGGAGTTTCCACGAATGCTACAGCAAAACAATTCGGTATTCCTGAGGCGATTCTAAGACGATGCGTCAAAAAATATCAAGAAAATGTAAGTAGGCCTACATATATTTATTTTGAAGAAACACAGAGAACATCAGGTTTGCCTCCTCTTCCTCATGCAACTCCACAACAGCGGAAACAAAGAAAAAAATTGCCTTCTTTCCATATTACAAGTACTCCTGTTAAAAAAGTTCTGGAAGATAGGAAAACAGAAAAGGAAACAAAAAAGAAAAAATGCAAAAAGGACGGAAGATATTAATAAGCAAAGGAAATCAGTCATTAAACGTAAATTCCCAATGAGTAAGAAATCTAAAAAAGCTTTCAAAAAAGATCGAGATGAAACATCACCCGTCTCATCAATTCACATTGTTATCAAGAAAGTGACGACAGTCTCTCTAAAGAAGAGAGAGAATGCATTATTTGTTCTGAGTATGGTAAAGATGAACTCTGGTTTTAGTGCTCTCTCTGCAGAGAATGGACAAACTCCCAATGCTCTGATATCGATCCAAAAGAAGCTAAGATTAAGCTTTATATATGTGATTTTTGTATGGCCTGAAATGCCTGAAAAAATCCCTAAATTAATTTTCATTTTTGTACAATATAATTGTTCGCCATCTTACCCCACCTTAAAAGTCATCTTACCCGCCAGTGAGGGTAAGATGACGAAATTGTCCCGCATGCAATAAAGTTTATTTGTTCATTTTTCTTGTTGTTTAAAAATAATCTAATAATTCGTGGTTAAAGCTGACTAATAGTGTACTTACTAAATACAGAAAAAACTGCAGCTCTAATTTCAAGCTGTAACAACTCAAACGTAAGTATTGCGTAAGTTCGTCAACTTACTCGAACTTCCCCTATATATACTGCTTACAACTGAAATCGCAACACCATGCAGAAATGGGTGTATACTTATGAAATTTGCAGGATATAATTGTAACATGGAGATGTGACGAGGCATCCCGTCAATGAGATGGTCAATGGTGTGCTGAGGGAGCATCCCACACAGCATACAATTGGGCTTGTAACTGATCATGATTTGCTGAAATTGAGAGTTCTCTTAATCGACGACCCATGATGTCCCAGATATGCTCAATTAGCGACTAATCCGGAGAATATGCTGGCTAAGGCAGGATATCAAAACCGTGTAGACTATTCATAGTCATCCGTACAGTATGTGGCCTGGTATTATCCTGCTGAAAAAAGCAGTCTAGACCTGGTTGGCAGATATGGCTGTACCACAGGTCTCACAATGTCAGAGAGGTATCTTTGTGCCGTGATACTGCCAGATACGCGGTCCAAAGGTGTTCGTCCACCAAATGTTATACCACCCCAAACCATGATACCACTTGGGGGGGGGCTGCGTGGCGATTGATAGAAAAAGTTTCCTGGTGGAGTTGTTTAAACGGACGCCATAAGCATGTATGGCCATCTGGCATGCCAAAACAGAATCGTGATTCATCCGTGAACAGAATGTTTCGCCATTCTGTCTACCAATTGCGTCTCATTTTACACCACTGGAAGCGACGTAACCAGTGAAGACGTTGAAACGGTAGGTGTCGAAAAGGTCATCTACGTCGGAGTCCGGCGTCATGCAGATCGTTTCGAATTGTTTGGGTCGAAACCACGTTACCTGTAGTGTGGGATAAATGTCGTTTTAACACGGTTGCTGTGGTAAACGGCTCTCGCGCAACGCTTCTCAGAAGCATATGATCTTCACGTAGAATGGTATACCTGGATGCTCCACTACGTAATCTTCGTGTTGTCTCGTTGTCTCTCACGAACCGTAACACACACCGTTGAACTCATTCTACCCTCACGTAAAACAATGATTTGTTGCCGTTCCGTTGACGACAACTGAACGTATGCAGTACGTCGACGTACTCTTGGAATACTGTGATGAGTTTTACAATCTGAAACCAATGACGCTACAATTTAGCTGTGATATCGCTCCTCCTTGACCTGACGCTTTTATGCTGCTCGGCAAGGTGTTAAGTCACTATGCATAACGAAACTGTGATAATTTAATGGAAACAGCAAGGCATATCTCGCCTTGCTGTTTCCATTGCCTGATTTACACAAAGCTACACCTACAACTTTATGGTGTTGCGATTTCAGTTGTGCGCAGTGTATATATATGCGGTGCACATTTTAGAAATAAAACTCTTTATGTAGGATTTAATACTTATTGAATTATTCATAATTAACATAGCCGCTGATCGTATATCGTAAAACATGAAAAACACATTGCGTTGTGTGCCTCTTAAACCCACCATATTTATCTCCAGTGCGAGTTCCTAGAAAGGAATATTTATTAACATAAAGCTACTTAATTTATTGCGCCATTTTTAGTTTTTAAAATAACATTGTTTATTAACAACATTTGTTCAATTATTAAATTAATTACTACAATTATCATATTATTCGAGGAGGAGCTTGGGCATGTGAGACAGGACATGTGAGACCAGTAAGTTTTTATTACCAAGATGTTCTATGACCTGATACAATAATTAATGGGCATATACCTTCAATTTCGTCTTTGGCCATTGACCACAACTCTTACATCAGTGTATATCGTACTGGCACTAACTCTAAGTATTGTGCTCCTACTCGTACTGCATCTGCTCATTTCGTTGACATCTATATCAGGACATTTTTTGTGGATTGTTTGTGGAATCTCTGTGGAACACACTCTTACGGAATCGTCATGGCATTCTGTTCTATTGTCTCGGATTCCTCTCTGCGGAATCTCTCCTCTAATCTCTGTGGCTATCTGAATCTGTCTTAGAAGTCATGCATATCATCTTTTAGCGCCTTTCGGTTGCCCTCCCCTTTGCCTGAGGTCTGTAACGCCCATTCGACTACCATTGGCCGACTTTAGGGCAACGCGACCAGACATCATCCATATTGGTCAACATATTTAACCAATCTCGTGGCTACACTTTAGCCTCTCAGGTTGATGGTCAATTGAGCTCTCGAGTCAAAGTGTTGTAAAAACTGGCGTCCTTACGTCTGCTGCCATTGTCCAACATTACAGCCTTAATAAATAACTTAAAACTGTATCACATATTCTTTGTCTTAATCTGGTCTCACAATATATATATATATATATATATATATATATATATATTAAAATTTCGTCTGTTAATGGTATGGATTTCGTTCAAGGTTTGTTCAAAAGATAATTTTTCGGTCTTGCGGATGGTGCTTAGATGAAGAATCTGCGATAATTTTTTCGGTCATTAAGGCGTCGTTTTGAGTGAAAATTGCTTGAAAACGTACTAAAACATAAAATAACTCAAAAACTAATTAGAACTTTAAAAGTACCTCGCCGAGGCGTATTGTCCCGGGTCCTGAAGTACCTGTGTACTAATTTCATGGCCGTACTACGTTTAGATTTTTTGCTACAGACAATACAGACAGATAATTAGACAGACAGATAGACATCTTCCTTTATTATTATAGATGAACGCCTTGCCATGGCAAATGCTTTTGATTTTAAGATTTTGAGTGATAAATACGTTTTACGGCTTCCGAAACATATTTCAACTCTACTACTTTTCTTTTCCTATATACATTTTATAATGTATTGTTGCTGTTGAGACCTAGACCGTCCGACCTACCACAAAGGTGTAAGGTAACTGTTTGGACGGCCGGGAAGTGCCACACAATTTAGACCAGAACCCAGTGGGGGAGGCATTCACAGGGACCGTACCCTCCTTTCCCTACCACCAACCTCTCGGAAGGACTTACGGACCCACATCTTTAAAGTGATCGTACTCCGCGTGAACACGGCGGCAGTTTTGGCAACGGCGGGAATCGAACTCGGGCCTACCGAGTGTAATTCCCGCGCGCTAACCACTGGGATACCGCGCCCCTGTATAATGTATTGTGACGGGGTCGAAAATTCGAATTTGAGTTTTGACGGAAGAGTACGTTTCAAGCATCCATGTACTTGAATTGATCGTCTTTGAGATGATGCTTATCTATGGAGACGATATCTCTCGAATGAATGGAGCGTTTCAAGCGAAATTTGGTACAAAAATTACAAGCAGTGACTACTAGAAGCATATTGATTTTAAACGCAGTCACATGTTCGGAAACTCTCAAATTTTCGAATGAAATTTTGAAAAAAATCATCAAAAAATCTGAACCCTCCACAATGTTACATAAATGATCTTTCCTTATGTAATTTTTAACACTTTACAACATAGTTGAAAAGTGTTTATGACTTTGTTCATTCTGTCTGTCTGTCTCTCTTGTCTCTCTGTCCGTTAGCACGATAACTGCCGTAAAAATGACTTTATCAAAATGAAATTTTAGTATGTTTTTCAGACGGTCTGTGGGACCTATGGGAATATAAATAAATAATATCACCCAATTAGTTTTTTATTGAACCCGGGTTGAAAAAATGAAATACATTGAACCCTATGGAACCTAATTTTTTAAACATTTTTTAAGCAAATTTAAAATTCACAAATTGCTTCGAAATTTTTAAGAAATATTCACATTATCCCATAAAATATATAAAAAAAATTTCAGTAAAATATATTAAGTAGTTTTTTAATTAAAAATTATTTAATATAGGGAAAAAAACAAATTCAATTAAATTCTGACTTTTGGGATATCCTCCAGAAAGAAAAACGAGATATATTATATCATAAATATCTTTCCAAGAGTTTAATCATTTTGTATATGAGAGAGGCTTCACATTTTAAAATAAATTTGGAAGATAACAATTTTTCAATTTTTTTTTAAATTTTATATAACTCTTCGTGATGTACTTATTTGATGGCATTTTTAATGCACTTTCCTACATCCTAGAGAGTTAAAATTTGGTACACAGCTTAAATGTGTTGAACATTTTATTCTACAAAAATTTGGTGGATCGTTAAATATAGATCATACATTTTTTTCGAAATGGAATACAAATAATCCCCGTTCACTTCTATAAATCATTGTTGTAATATTGTTAAAAATTCTGATGTGGGCAGCACATGTCTTTCCCTGCAGACTCGTATTCACGTTCTCTTTATTTCTTCAATAATAGTTTGAGTTTATCTACACAAAATAACAGCAGCCATAAGTATTTTAAATGACATAGAATTTGCACGTTAAACTTAAATTTGGTTCTCATTTGATAGCTGGACTTATTGTCAAAGGTGGCGTAGCAAAAGCGCGGAAAAACTAGAATATCTCAAGAACGGCTAGTCCTAGAGTAATGGGGTTAGTCTTATTCTTTTTGTTGTCAAAAATCACGTATAAAATAGGAATTTGTTTGATATAATTGAGCACTCGTAGTCTTTTATTTTTATATTTAACGATTTTTGCGGGCCATTTCGCAAAAATAGCCCGTTCCTTTTTCCCGAATCGTACTAGAATCTACAATATACCAAATTTTGTTAAATTTAGTATATAAATCACTTGTAGGATATTAAAATATTATACACCAAATTTTGTTAAATTTGTTCCATTCGTTTTTAGCTAGAGTGGATAAAGGCAATTTCTGCCGGCCATTTTGCAAAGAAGGCAGATTCTTTTATTACGAATCGTACTATAATATAATGAACATCAGGATTTCCCACAAAAAACATACCTACCAAATTTTATGAAATTCGGTCCATTAGTTTTTCAATTAGAGTGGATGTAATATCCTCACAGACACACAGAAACATACACAGATACACCCTTACACACACAGACGTCTTCCTAAAAATAGTTTTTTGTGTTCTAGAAGTCCCAAAACATGTAGATCCTTCGAAAATTCGAGTTTCTATCTTCGGCACGATTCCAATACTTTGAATACATACACACACATACACACACACATATTATCTGTGTATTATCTGTGTATCTAAATTCCGTGCCTATGCAATTACAATAGTCGTGATTTTAAATGATCCCTAAACTTTTATTATTTCTTCAACGAAGCCTAATTTTAACTTATGCAGAATGCAAATATCTCAAGCGATTGTAAGGTGAGTTACATAAGAACTGCTGAATTTTTTCACACAAAATTATTTAGATCTGGAGTCTGGAATACAAGTTATATGAATGAAATATTCATCGATTTTGCATAGAGAATCAGATGATTTATATTTCGATACAGTTTTAAATATTTAAGTATAATAAATTGCTGTAGTACTGTTGTTGTTGTTGAGACCCAGACCGTCCGACCTACCAGAAAGGTGTAAGGTAACTGTATGGGCGGCCGGGAAGTGCCACCCAATTTAGACCGGAACCCAGTGGGGGAGGCATCCACAGGGACCGTACCCTCCTTCCCCTACCACCAACCTCTCGGAAGGACTTACGGACCCACATGTTTAACGTGATCGTACTCCGCATGAACACGGCGGCATTTGTGGTAGCGTGCAAATCTAGCGCGCAAACCACGGGGATACCGCACCCGAGATGGCCAACAGCACGCGGTGTTCCGAGGTGGTCACCCACCAAGTACTAACCGCGCCCGATGCTGCTTGACTTCGGTGATCTAACGAGAACCGGTGTTTTCAGCACGGTACGGCCGTTGGCCCTGCTGTAGTACTGTGATAATGTAAAATATATCACCACTGAATGTATCACATTTTAGAAATTTTTAAATGAAATTGCATTTCAGTTGGAAAGTGTTTCATAATCAATGCTTATGCATGATTGATCTTTTTTGTTTATCATAAAACGAATGATATAAACTTTAGAATGCTAACATGAACCGTTTTCAAAATATTGTACATTTTCAAATACATTTATAAAAAATCACATAAAATAATATTACATTTATCATATTACATAATATTGCATAATTCAATATTATTACACAAATAATTATTCATTACATAATTTTTTATAAGGAAACAATTGATACAATTTATGTATGAACTGTTTGTTTGCAAGATATTGCGCATTTTCAAATAAATTTCTAAAAAATCACATGAAATTAAGAAAAAGTATTAACTATGCTGAAATATGTTCACTTTTCATATGTAATATCATACAATAAATTTGTTAACATAATTTTTGTGGATCTAATTCGTTCCATTCATGAGAGAAGATACTTTGTATAATAGTATTTTTTTCTCTCACCAAGAGTCAAATAAAGTGAATATATTTCACCGTAAGAAATGCTTTTCTCTCCGTTTGTCTGTAATGCATGGCGATAAATTTGGCTATCTTGGCAATATTTCGCCCCAGATTGACGAAAATATCATTAAAATTGCAAGAATAACGCTAATGTAAAGAAAATGATGCCAAAATGATGAATTAATTATGAAAATATTTTAATATATGGACTATATTGTTTATTGCGTATGCTATCAATTTCGATAATTAACAATTTAGAGTTGTGTGAAATATAAGTTAATTGGGTACTTTGAAATAGTTTTACATGCTGACATACGAAAAAGCGCTAAATGTGCAACGCAAAATGGGGCTTTCTTCGACCGAAGATGAGGCACCACCTCAATAAATCTAGAAGGACGCTAAACTGTACTGATTGGGAGGGTTATAAGAATTTTAAAAGCAAGTTGAAAAATCTGCTAGCAGTCCTCAGACACAACTACTGGTAACAACTAAGGCAGCCGTCAACAGTAGCATATAATTCTCCACCTTAGAAACTGCATTCCAGCAGTAGCAGCAACCGCCTTTTAACTAATAACAGTATGCTAACAGCGGCTTCTGATCAAGCAAACGCCTTCCACCATCCCATACTCCCTGTTGAAGACCCAGACCGACCGACTCGTCGACATTTTAATATATGGACATGAGTAGCCATTTGGTCGGCCGGATCCCATACTCCCTGTATCAGAACTTGCTAAAGCTGCCTCTCAGATTCAAGGAAACTACCGTTACTGCTCTTAAAGAAGAGTTCTTGTAGAACGAATTTAAATTAACGATCAGCTAAATCCAACCTTTAACGCCTGGCCATATTGGCATATCTATCAACATGATCAAAAATCTCCCAGAAGACATCCAACAATCTCTTCTCCACCATTTTTAACACCAGTTTCAAGACGGGCTGTATTCCCTCGGATTGGACTCACTGCATTATCGTTCCTATTTTAAAACCCAACAAAAACCCTCTGGATATCATGACCTATCGACTATCGTCAGGTCGTCTTAATTTCCACCGGGCAAAAATTATTTAAAGAATTATTCTACTCAGGCTTATTAACCACACGTATTACAATGAGAACCTATTTCACAAGAATAACTATTGTTTTCTCCCCACATAAGGGGTGCATTACTCTTCAAACCAAATTCCAGCACTATATCCTTTTGGCTAGAAGTAGAAAGGTTTATTTTTTCTTTGCCTCAGTTGACCTAAAAGCCGCCTATGGCTCCATCTGGATTGATGGCTTATTGAAAAAAGCCGCTGGAAAGAATATTCGGGAACAAAAGGCTCTGTGGATCTTAAATTTTCTTAGCCAACGCACAAGTCAAGTCAGGTGGAGAAACACGCTTTCTCAAACTTCTTTTAGATACCAAGGTCTGCCCTAAGGCTGCATTACTAGCCCTTTCCTATATATACGGCTGCCCCTTGTAACTGCTCTACACCCTCTGGATGAGCGGGACGACCTGGGTAATAAAGGAAAGCCATTTCCTATTTATGCGTTATGTCACTGACCTCCCTTCACGTATCTCATATGGTGTTCAGTGCTTACAGTATGGGGACGACATTTTCCTCTATAGTGAACACACATAAGACAGAAAGCAAGCCATAAAAATCTTACTGCAATCAATCCTGTCAAAAACTGGGTAACCGCTGGAAACTGACCACCAGCCCAGATAAAAGCTGCATAATCAACTTCTCGAACAAAAAGAACCAGCACCCTTGCAACATTACTATTAATAGCTCCATCATCCCCGAAGTAAACCTACTGAAAATCCTGGGAATCCTTTTTGGTGAACAACTTACTTGGAATCCCCAATTCACGCACAAATAAACAGAATAGTGCTAAAGCATTCAAAGCGCATAAATTCTTCCAGAAAATGGGGTGTATCAATTTTTCATCTTCTTAAGATAGGCAATTCCACCATTAGAAGCCAATACAATTAGGCTTCCCAATATTTAGTGTAACAGCAAGACAGTTAGTTACAGGGTCATAGACATTGTGATACCCCAGCTACATATTCTAAGAAGTTACTCTACCTCTCATTACAACTCTATTTTCACCATTGAAGCTAGCCATCTTACAGGCCGCAAAGGATTGGATCGACCAAAACAATAGTTACTTAATTTTTTCTGATAGCCTCAGTGTCCTTACAAACCTGAAGAACATTAAAAAAGTCACTCTCTTCATTTTCATGTCTATAAGCGTCTCTCCTTAAAGGCGAAAGTGAATAATATCCCCATCATTTAAACTCCGGGACACAAGGGTGTCCTTATCAATGTTTAAGCCGATCACGTTGCACAACTCGCCTTTTCTTACAACACGATTCCGAGAGCTTCGTCAAAGATCTTATTGACACAATCTACAAAAGTTTTGTCAAATACAACTTGAGAGCGTGGCATAAAGCGGCACAACGCTCTCCCTTTGGGAAGTAGTGGGACATTTCAAGTCACACCACTTTCCTCATATTTCTCCCAACTCAATGTGGTTTAAAACATCTCTCTCAACAGGACGAAGCTTTGATTTAAAACGTCCAAACCAATACTCTTTTCTCAATTCCATTCTGATCGGGATTTCTCAGACTCCTAACTGCTTACGATGCAATGTTTGCGAACCTTTGGAACATTTTTTCTTCGGCTGCCTAAGTTATCGTGCTGCTTGCACTGTCTTTTTGAATATTCTCAACCGCTTTCACTTCCGGAACTCTCTCCATGGACTTCTGTAAACTTTCTCTTAAGACGCATGACTCGCCTTTTCGCTTATTTGTCGTTTTGAACTCTTTATGCCTGTTATGCCTTCTGTTTGGGTCTTCTCACCCTGATTTCATCTTACCTTCCTCCAGTCATAAGGCTGCGTGTCGTGCCTCATCTCATACTCCCGCTCTAAGTTCAAAGTTCAAAGATCCCAAAGGCAGAAGTAGAGTTTTATCTTGCTTAACCGACGAAGCGTTCGATGCGGCCGGTCAGCAGTTTTGAACGCACTCTTAATTTTCATGAATACGCGGTGCTTGCAGCACAGCCAAATCGTCGGGAAATATCCGTTCTTGAGCTGAGACGTGTTTTTTTGGTCGATGGCCACGGAAGTGGTCGATCGGATGTTTTTGCTCTGACAAATTTTTCACGAGCAGTGTATGGAGAAGTTTCCTAGTAGCGCGGGAAAACGAAAGGGACTAAATAACGAAGTGCCGGAGGTAAGTCGGCGAAAAATTTTTAGTGACGCTGGTTTATGGAGAGGTAACAACATATCCGATAGGCAAAAAATCGAAACTGCATTTCAAAATGGAACCACAGAAGCTAAAATTATTTTAACTGGGACTGTGAAGAAGATCCCATTTCATCCTATCTTTTGAAAAAAAGAACTGCAAAAAGAAGACATTGATAGAGATATAAGCAATATATTCGTAACAAGGAATGGCAACGTGGCTGTGGTAATCAAATCAAGCGAAAGCGCTGTCCGACTATTGGAAAAAAAAAACTTCTGTGGAGTACCTATACGGGCGAGAATAATTGAAGACTCTATCACCCCCAAATGGATAATACGAGATATACACCCAGAAGTGAACCTAGAGGAAATTACTGAAGAATGCAAGGAAGAGATAAATTGGAGTGAATTAACCCGATTCACTAAGCCTAAAAGTACAGAGAAAATACCAATTATTTTACTACATAAACTAGGTAAAACAAGTAGAAACTACGTGAATATTGGATATTCGAGATATCAAACTCTCCCATATGTAGAAAGCCCAAGAATATGTCTAAAATGCCTAAAATTTAACCATTACAAACACGAATGTGGAAGTGTCATCACAATATGCTATAAATGTGGAGAAAAACATGAAGTTGCAGAGTGCTTAGCGGAACACCCAAAATGCTTTCGGTGCGGGGGAAAGCACACGGCTACAAGTAAACAATGTCAGGAAATAAAAAAGCAAACAGAAATACAAACAGCTATAAAAGCAAATAACATCTCCTATGGTGAAGCAAAAAAAAATAATAAATCTAAAATTAGAATACGCTACAGTGTGCAGAATACAACAAAAAACAGAGAAAGCAGTGACGGACGAAAATGAAAATAGACCAAAGCAACCGGAACTCACGGAAATCATCAACAAGATAAATGCAGTAGTGAATGACCTGGAAAAGCCCAAGAATGTAGATGTCCGGGACGGGTGGATTCGTGAATACTTTATTGTGCTGGAAAAAAACATCCGTTTAATCGCAGAGAAACTTGAAGACTTGGCTAAAGCTCTAAAAAACAAAAATGAAACTGAAAGAGATATGGAAGTAAGCAGTGAAGATGAATCAGCATTAAGTGAAGATGAATCAGCAAGCATTAGCGATGGAAGTGATAAGAATGAAAAACCAATCAGCCAAAGCAAGATCGAAAGTGACATGGAGGAAAACAGCTCAGGTGAAGATGAATCAGCAAATATAAGTGAAGTGAGTGATAAGAAGGGAAAAATAACTAACCAAAGCACAGTCGACATAAAGAACTGTAAAAAAGAAAAACCGCCCACCTTCCAGTGGGAAGGTGCAGCTGAGAGGGTTCAAGCCTTTCAGTGGGGAGGTGCAGCTGAGAGTGTCAAAACCAATCCTCGTGCTGAGCACAGAAAGAAGAAAGATATACAACCTAAATAATTCCCTGTTCACCTAGCTCCTACTACTGTGTTTAAACGAATTAAAGTACAATAACAAGTGGACTTAAGTAATTCTACGAAACTTTAATATTGGTCCTGACGTTCCCCTGCGGGAGGAATGCGACCACCTGTTTAAAAACTTTGTTGAAGTTTTGGTCCCTCAAAAGTTAGAGGGAAGCTTTTTGGATGAACTTTCCCCATCCTTAAAATAGATTTTTAGTTAAGGGGCTGCCATATGCCTTATTGAGCGGAGCGGCCGTAAAAAACCCGATTCCAATTGGAATCCAGAAGAAGAAGAGCTGAGACGTGGCGGTGGATGTTTTGTGCTCTGAAGGAAAGCGTGATTTACAAGTATTCTTTATCGAGGGATATCTTCTCCTTTTGAGGTTTATTTCTTAAATTATTTTATTTTCGCTTCGACAGAAATACCTAAAGCAAGGTAAGATTATTTTGTTTGTGGGACCAAGTGCCCTTTTTTCTTTTTCCTTCCCAAATGGGGGAGGCGTCTATGATAATAGACGAGAACTTGATCATTAACGAGGATAGTATTACTAAACCTCTCGACGAAAAACAAAAAAATGAATTAGCTTATGTTAATGGAACTGACCAATTAACGATAATAGTAAGAGGGATTGATAAAAATATAAACAGTGTAAAAACGACTGAAATTAGAAATAGCCTAAAGGATTTAAATTTGGAGACATATGAGGCTAATATATCCAGAGCAGGAGAGTTATACATTAAAGTAAACAAACTAGAAGATGCAATAAAAATCGCAGAAATCAAACATTTTGCTGGTCTAAACTGTACAACTCGCATAGCGGAACAGGGATCCATCAGCAAGTACATTCTAAAAGGAGTTAAAATAGACTACTCAGTCCAAGAAATTGCTGAAGAACTTGACTATAAAAACATCCCCTGGTACCAAATAATCAGATTTGCAAAAGAAAAGGGCAAAATTAAACTTCCGGTGGTGCTGATAAAAGAGTACGGCCAAACAATAAGGAAACACTTGGATATTCTCTTTAGTAGATTTAGACCAACAAAATACTGGGAAAATCCCAAAATATGTAAAAAAGTGTTTGAAAATCGGACATTTTGCAACAAATTGCTGATCAAAGCAACACTGCAGTAAATGTGGAGGGACACATAATAGAGATGAATGCCAAGAAGATACAAACAAATGCCGGAGATGCGGGGAAGAACTCGATGCCCTAAACAAAATATGCCCCATATATCAACAAGAACAAGAAAAACTAAAACAAAAAACTCTAAATCAAAATAAGCTACAAACAGAAGAATCAAACTCAAACAAAACATACGCTAATAAAGCCAACCCCCCCCCCCCCCCCCGAAAGGGAAAGTACAGAAGTAGTAAATAAGGAACTTAACACCACCAATACCATCTTAGAAATAGTAAAAAGAGTGGAGGAAAAGTTAGAAATCCACAAAGTTGAAAACGAACAGTTGAAGGAAAGAATAGAGCAATTAGAATTAAAACTAGTAGAAAAAGAAATACAGGAAAAGACAGAAAAAGAACAATATATAAAGAGAATCAAAACCTTAGAAAACACGATCCAAGAATTACTAGCGCAGTCTCTCAAGGGCAAAAAGAAATCTCCTGTCCCAGCAAAGAAAGCTGTTTCTACGAGACCTCCAAATACGGGAAAATCTCCCGCTACCAGGCACTTTATCACAAACGTCGCCCCCCTTCATCCCAAACGGAGCTAAGCAATAACCCCTTTGAAGGTCCTTTTAATAAGGATTGTATAAAGGTATCTATTCCCTTGACTGATAAGATTGTTTCAGTATTGATCCTTGCTCCAACTCTCGTAACTATGATGAGGATCCTACAATGGAACATCAGGGGTTTCATGGCGAATCGTCTGTGCCTTCTCAAACTAATCGATGACGTTCAACCGGACATCATCACCTTGCAAGAAACCTGGCTCAATAAAAATTGTTATATCCTAAACTATGATATCTCCCAAAGAAATAGAATAGATACCCATAAAGGTGGCGGACTTTTAATAGCTACTAAAAAAATATTATTTGCAAGAACATAACTACTCAAAATAACTTACCAAATATGGAAATACAGCAAAGAGAAATTCACCTTGGAAAGAAAAAAGTAAAATTTATAAAGACCGGGACCACTTACGGAAGAGAAAATAAACAAGATCGACTCAATGTGGAAAGACACTACTGTATTATGTGGTGATCTAAATGCCAAAATCAAAAATTTTGGGAACTCGGAAAATAATCAAGTGGGTGACAAGCTCTTAGAATGGGTAAACGGAAAAGACTGCTTCATCATCAACAAAAACAAACCTTCCTTTAACAGATGCAATAGATATAAATCCGGCTTAGACATGACTATAGTATCCTCAAACCTCGCCGACAAATGTGAATGGGATACCCTCTATTCTACATGGGGAAGTGATCACTACCCGATTGTTACAGAAGTCAAACACCACATGGTAAAAGTTGGAAAAATCATACAAAACATTTATACAGACTGGAACAGATATAAAAAACTACTTAAGGAAGAAGAAATCAAGGAGGAAGAAAGCAGCACATAAATAAAGAACAACGAATTAATGAACGCCATTAAAATAGCGAAACAAAAAAGCACCAACAAAATCACTATGAAATATACTAAATTGTCTGCCCCATGGTGGACCAACAAGTGCGCTAAATATAGAGCAAAAATTAAGAGAGCCGGCAGAATAGCTAAAAGGAATATAACAGATCAGACTTGGATCGACTACAAACATCGAATTGCAGAATACCGAAAAGTTATGAGAGAAGCAAAAGAAACATATTGGATAAAAAAACCTAGAAATAAATACTTTGAAAGGCTATTACAAACTATTTAATAGCATTAAACATTGGAAATACAAAATAAATGATGAAAGCAACAACATAATCCAATATAAAGGCAAAGAGATCACAGAAACAAGAGGACAAGCGGAATGTTTTCTAAAAAAATACAGTGAATAAAAAAAATCAACTATCAAGAAAACAAAATAGCTGGGAACACTGAAAATATTCCCATAATTAGTAAACAAGAAATCGAAAAAGCTTTAAAAAATACTAAAAACAAAACTCCTGGCCCCGACCAAATCAGCAAAAAAGACAACGAACCTCCCGGAAAGTTACAAAAAAAACCTATTTTTGAACAAGTAAGAAAATCTATTCAACGAAACGAAATTTCCACTCACTGCATGGAAAATTGCAAACGTCTTTCCAATCATCAAACCGGGGAAAAACAAGTTATTACTTGACAGCTATCGACTGATCTCTTGCACGTCTATCCTCTCCAAGATAGCAGAAAGGGTAATCCTAAAAAGGCTCGAATGGTGGGCAAATGAAAGCAAAATATTTAACGAAAATATGTATGGATTTAGACCAGGCAAGGACACAACTCAATGCCTTACAGATATCTGTCAAACAATTAGAAGTTACAGAAACATAAATCAATATACTATAATTATAGTCTACGATATCAAAAGTGCCTACGACAACATCGATAGAGAGTTACTTATAAAGAAAATCACGGACCTCAAATGTCCGGACTACATCCGAAGGTGGATAAAATTTTTTTGACAAACCGCAAGATCTAAGTAAAATGGAAAAATTGTTACTCTGACATCGGGGATAATAACATGGGAGTACCCTAGGGATGTATTCTCTCTCCTTTCCTATTCAATGTCTTTTTATCAGACTTAGGAAAAAATTGGGAAGTAAAAACCTTCATATATGCTGATGACATTACAGTTATCATCAGTGATAAAGATGAAAAAAAATGTTACGAAAAACCCCAAAAGAATGTGGAGGAAATAACAAAATGGTGTAAAAGAATAAACTTGAAATATCTCCCGAAAAAACTAGAATTATAGATATATCGGCAAAAAAGAAAAGCTTAAAAGCAGAAATTGAAATAAACAAAGAAAAAATCAAATGGGGGGAAAACATAAAAATATTGGGCCTAACCTTGGGAAAAAAGTGGAATTGGAAACATTAAAACCAAACATTTAACAATAGAGACATAGCAGTAAATACCATGAAAATGATAGCAAATAACTACTGGGGACTAATAACTGAAATCCTGAAGAGCATTCTAAAACAAGTAATAACAGCACAGATAGACTACGCGTTAGAAATCAGGATAGAAGAATCTAAAACCATAAAAGAAGCGTATGACAAGAAAGAAAATATCGCAATCAGAATCATGTCAGGACTACCTAGAAGAACAATTATAGATGTCATGAGAACAGAGTACAGAATAGAAAGGAATAAAACTCGGAAAACCCACAAAATGAGAAATTACTGGTTAAAACAGGAAATAGCAAAAAGGCATAACTGGATGCATCAATAAAAGCATCAAACAAATAAAATAAAAAAATAAAAAATATGAATGGGGAATCCAAAGATTTGAAGAGATCAAAGAAATTATGGTAAAAGAGAAAATAGCGCATAGTAACAAATTCAACACAAATCTCGTCCCCCCCGTGGGAAAATACAAATATAGAAATAATAACAGAGAATCTAAACTTCCAAAATACCATGACGAAAGCAATCCCACTGGAATTCGATGATTTCAGAAACGAAAACAAAAATGCGTACTGGATCGCAACAGATGGATCGAAATCGGACAACGGCGTTGAATTTGGCATCTGCACTGATGATAATAATAATAGAAGTAGCAAAATACCTAATTGTTGCTCCATCTACACGGCCGAAATCAGTGCAATCTACTACGCCATAGAATATATTGCGATCAAAAACAAAGAAAACATCATCGTCTCCGATAGCAAAGGGGCCCTAGAAGCGATAAAGAACGGAAACAATAAAGACCGAATGGCAAATCTCATCAGACAAAAAATCAATAACTCTGGATTAAAAGTCCGCATGATCTGGGTTCCGGCTCATGCGGGAATCATCTTAAATGAAAACGCAGACGAACTAGCAAAGAAAGCAGCCCAACAAATCTATACTCCTATGATCGGAATTTGCACAATAGAAGACATAAAAAATTTAACAAAAAAAAAGGAAAACAGAAGCCTGGGAAAAACGCTGGGAAAACTCAAAACACAACCAACATTTCCCATATATTAACTGTAAAAGAAACCAGATCTTTATGAAGAATCTGAATAGGAAACAAGAAGTTTTTAAAAACAAACTCAGATCAAAATCTATCTTAACCAGCAGTATTCTACATAAATGGGATAAAAGCGTGGATAAACTGTGCAATAAATGCAATAAGACAAACGACATCACCCATATCATGATGGACTGTAAGAAATTTGCAATACAAAGAGGAAAATTCTTCCAAGATACTAGAAGAAACAAGAAAGGGTTCTACAAAGGACTTAAACACCTTGATGGACATCAACAAGTACCCAAACCCTTGGACAGTAGGGAATTTTCCACAAAGGGGAAAATACGAATAGAATACTTCCCATGGAAATTTTAACAAGTAAAAGGTTATGTTTGTAATTAAAGACAAAAATATTTATTTTATAAATAGCACGGATTTGAGGAAAAATTTCCTTCGAAAGCGATATTTTAAATTTTCCCTGGTTAAACTTGATTCTTTTTTTCAGGCGAGAAGAAAAGAAAGGGATATTTTACGGGAAAATTGAGAAGCTTCATCATGTACCACTGGATATTTGCAACTGGCATTACCGTCTATTGAAATCTTTTGAAGTCGTTGGAAGGTGGTGCACTAAACTAACTTTACGACAGTTGTGGAAAATGAAAGCCAGTTTACTGTAAGTATGGAAGAAAATCAGTTTCTTGTTTTACTCTTCGTGTGAAATTTCGAATTTAAATGTTTATACCCAAAATTAAAAGTTTATTATAGTGCCTAACTAAAATCGAAATTACAATGAAATGCTATTTTTCATAGTTTCTCAACTCGTTTTCTCGTTCATACCCTTGCAAACTGAGAATTTTATTTTTGGTTAATACGTATTACGCCATTTTCTTCCAGATTTCTTGCATATGTGTTGATCTACCAAGAGTTCGTACATGCACAAGAAGCAACTGGTAATCGACCGGTGATCAATCCATTGGCACTAGGTGGAATGGTTCAGGGGTTGCTTGATATGCAGGTAAAAACTTTTTATTAACGAATCTAAAGGTAATGTTTCTGGATAACTTAGACATCTGAGCAATCGGTGAAGTCAGTCCTAATGTGTTTCAAATTGGCAAATTTAAGCTACAAAAAGTAACATGTAAGGACAACCTTTTGAAGATTAAGGTTGAACTTTTGAGTAAGGACAATCTTACTTAGGGCTGTAGTCAGAAACTAGATCCAAGAGGGGCTAGAATGAAATAGTGCTTAAGGCGGTACTTGCTCACTATGAAGGTTTACTTTGGAAATGCGCTAAAATATTAGATTTTAGTGTTTATTAAAAAAACTAATACCGCAATTTATTTATTAATTATAACTAAATACGATGCTGTTATCTAGGGACACTATTATTGTGCTGTATAAAATGTATGTACTATAAAGCAAATTAATCATCTGTAAATTCAGTTATATTGCAATCCATATAAATTACTAATGTCCATACGAAATGAAGTAATTAAAATAATTGTCAAAGCAATTTTTCCTGCAAAATTTGGACGATATTTTGGGTGAAATTTCATTTCACTTCTGAAAATTGAATGTTTTTATTGGGAGGGGGTAAGTATTTCTTTCGGAAGGGCTCAGCCCCCTGCCTGGCTATGGCCCTGGGCCCCGTTTGGTATTATGTAAAACGCTACACTCTAAACTTTTCATACTTGACAACTTTGCGATTTACTGAGGAGACTTAATTGTGAATAACGGTTTATGTAGACTTCGTATAAAGAGGCCAGGCTTGACCGGAAAATTACATCATTATTTAACTTTGTCTTGCATTAGTATGTATTGACATAGTCGCACGATATTAATACTACTCATTCTAGCATTTAAGCAGCCGTGCCTTTCTAGAAAATCACATTTTTATACAGAAATTATTTCTAGTTTTTTTTTTTTACCAGTTTGATTATAATTTTTATTAATTATACCATTCATACGTATTCATTGTAGCATGGTGTTGCACCCTTGCTACGAAACAGGGATCAAATTTCTTTTTTTTTTTTGCATTTAGTATCTGTAAAATTACCTTACACTTGTTCATTTAATGATACATTCAGTATCTGTTCAACTATTAGGGACAATGAACATTAAATAGCTAGTATTTAAGCCTCTGAAAAACAGGGAAACCAACTCTAAAAAAAAGTTAGTTGGATTTCCTTAAATTGCTTTATTTTATTAGGCAGTTTTCTGTAACGTTTGTCAAGAGTACACTATTTCTGACATGAAAAAGAGCACTCCAAATGTTCCTAATGCAATTGTAGTCGTATTATTTGCTTATGCCCGTTTTCTTCAAGGAAGTACCAGAGAGTTGTATTATCAAAAACAGCAGTTTTTATTTATTGATTTATTTTGTTTAACAATGTATGTTACTTAGTATCGACAATAATCGCTTTAGCCAAAATTTGGCTCCGTTAGGTCCTATCTAGTAGGGTCTGGGGGGACTGTTTGACCTCTTTCCAGAACCAAAAAGTCTTGTTCGTTAGGTTTTGTCTTGCGGCCGATACTATAAGTATGCAAAAATGCAGCTTTTTTGATTATCTGGAAGATATAAAAAATACTTTCCATGCACCATTTTCTCTCCTCGGGGAGTGACCCCCCTCCAGGGTGGAACATAGAAATTAGCGCTCAGTTGCGATCATCCACGTAGTTGATACTATAAATGTGGTAAATTTCAGTCTTCTAGGTCACCTGAGGCTGAAAATAGAGGGTCTGAAAAGTTTTTGAAAAGCCCTTTATCTTTTCCGCCCACGGAAGGGGGAAGGGGAGTGAGCGTATCGAAAAGTCGACTTCGTTAGGTTCTGTCCAGTTATTGATACTTAAGTGTGCGAAAATTCAGTCTTCTAGGCTAGGTCACCTGGAGGCTCCTGGAGGGTCTGAAAAAGACGAACACACGCTAGACAATTAAGTAGATGGCTTTTTTTTTTACTTCTTAAATAGTATTCAGACGTTGAGTTTCGTAACTTTTGCAGCCGGTTCTGTTGCATTTTACCTTTTCATGTTCGTAATTAGGGTTCCATTAATCTCACACACACACACAAAAAAAAAAAATGCGACTATATTTTACTTTGTGGAAGACTTTTAATCAAATGTCAATTTTCCTTTGACATATGACAGCTAGTTCTTTATATATCTAAGTTGTCCATGAAAACTTAACCCTCAGATTTATTCTAAACTTCAAACATTAAGTCCCTTACTGTTTCCTTGTTGGATAAGAATGTTATTATTTCCGCATCTTTTCAAATCAAAAATATAAATTAAGATTTAATGAAAATAAAATAACGAGAACGCAAATTCGTTTCGTAAAACTATTTGAGTAGTTTAATGATTAACTAGTTGAAATTGGATATAATTTAGATTTTGACATTTAAAGGGCGTTATAGAATGCGTTTAACATAACATTAAAATAGGCATTTTGTTTTACGCGACTCAATAATTTTTAGATAATTTTTTTAAAAACCAAAGTATCGGTCCTCCCTAATGGTGTACAGAGTTGCTTTTTTAAAGAGGAGCTTACTGTAAATTGTATATTTCAACAAGCGCACTAGAAAAATTCAAATATTTATTCATCTATCATTATAAAAAACATTTTCTTTTAATTCTCGACAGCGCTAAATGACACAAAATTTTGTGCTCGCTCTTAGTTCTGGGCTTATCGATACACCGCCTTCAGATATACATATTTCATATCGATATATTTGTATACGATACTCACTATATTGATACAATAGCTTACAATGTGTATTGAATCAACAACTGTCCTCAATTTGTGATCATAATTTTTTTTTAGCGATTCGTTTTAAATTTGAAAAATTACGAGTGATAATTTTGTTATAATTATAAAAGCCATTTAAAATATTATCGTCTGATAAAATGTATATATGAAAAGCTTAACCAACGTTGAAAATGGAAATTTGAGAAATACGCTTAGAATAGCTCGATACAATGTAAAATATTTGCAAGCATGTTACTGAAAGTTTCAGGGAAATCAGCTGTTCGTAATGGGGAGTGAGGTTCCTGATAGTTAATAATATATAAAAATACAAAAATAACGCTTCGGTAGACTATAATTAGCTGAACATTTCAGAAATGAAGCTGGAATTTTCATGAAAGCATATAATTGACTTTTGTCAGTTTGTCGGAATTATCAACAAAATAGCTGAAAAAAATGAGCAAATGCGGCAAAATGTTTTACTGTGTAATAGGTGTTTTTACTCTTAATTCGGTGATTTTATGAATTCCGCCAAATAAGTTATTAATATTGTATTATGCAATTTATAGATTGTATTTTTGGATTACTGGGAATTTTCATTATTCACAGATCATGTTCAGTCACATTTGATCGGGATATAAAGATGACTGTAATCATAAAGAGTGTAATCATAAAGACTGTAATCATAAAGACTGTAATCATAAAGTTATTTCATGGTTTTAAATGTGCAAAGCTAAGTCCTTAAGAAATCCAATAACTTTAAGAAAAGGTGTATGGATGTGCACATTATATCTATCAAAGTGACCATTCTCGATCGAATATAAGTAATTGCAAAGCTCTTAACGGATAATTTAAAAAGTTAAGATAATGAACTCTGCAACAAAATAGATTGGAAAAGTCAATTACAAAGTACTCAAGCATTGTCTAATGAGCAGGAATCGTCAATAAAACTTATAGAAGGCATTTGTCTCATATCGTTATTGGTGAATGTCTATCTTATTCAGGAATGCTAAAATAAACACTTGCATGCACAGAAACCTAATGTACAGTCTTTAAAATGTTCTCCGTCAGCAACAATCGTTAAAACACTCAATTGCATTTAAAATCAATGAGGTTCCAGTACTCAATGATTGTAATAATTGTATCACATTATTTTCGAAACTCTTCATTTGTTCGTGAGATATCGCATCCATAGCCTTAGGACACTCTCTCTGACAATCATGTATACATACTTACGTATATACATACACACTACATACATGCATACACATACGCTAACATATGCAGATTAGTATGCATACCTATACATTAACAAACATACGCGAACGGACATCACCTCAAAAACGTTAGATTCGAATTAAGGGATGCTTAAAACGTGCCTTTCCATCAAAAACTCAAATTCGAATTATCGACCTCGTCACAATATTTTTTTTTATACATTATACTATGTATGTAGAGAAAGTAATTAGCTTGCAATTTAATCTTGTACAAACTGTAAAGCGCAAGATTCAGAACATTTAATTATCTAGGTCAGAATATTGCTGACTTCGACGCAGAAGATAAACGATGATACAATAAAATTGGAGTCATTTGTTTTAACCTCTATAATTTGTTTTACACTCAACTACATTAGTCACTCTTAAGGGCTCATTATGTATTATAGGAGCTCTAATACACCCCTAAACGATACGTATCAATGCACCGTATACTCTTGGCCGTCGCTATTCCTAGTTACCTGTACAAAAGGGGGTATCTTGTTCCTTATTGAAGATTTGTCTACAATTAAAAATCTTACTACAATAAGCTAACCCGTAACGAAGCTGAACATGTTATCACTAATTATATTCTTTATTTATGATCTACAACATGTAATAAACTCGTTAAATAAAATACACTTTGTGCGAAGGATAAAAACTTGATCAACGTATATAAGCACAAATAAAATAATACAGCATAGAGCTGCTTCGAGGATACGTTGGATCCCCTTCGTAAGTCTAAGAGAACCAACAAATCCGAAGTCTGAAAGAGGGATAGGTGCAAAGGAAGATATCTTAATTGTATTGTACCTTCCTTTGCACCTATTCCGCTTTCGAACTTCGGGTTTGTTGATTCTCTTGAATTGAAGGGGATTCAACGTATCCTCGAAACAGCTGTATGCTGCATTATTTTATTTGTGCTTATATACGTTACTCAAGTTTTTCCTTCGCTTTATGTAATAAACTCTTCAAAAATGTCAAGATATATTTCTTTTTAGCAATGTGGAAATAAATGTATTTTCTGAATCACTTTGCAATTTTATTGTTTTTGCAAAATGTGTCAAGCCCACTGTTGCAGTAAGGTCCTTGATTGGAAAGTTCTAGCTGAGTTTAGAGAGTAAGATTTACAGGTCTAGGCTTACTAGATTGAGACTTTGGTAAATAAAATACTTGCTCTCACTTTACTTGACCAGCTGGGTATTTACTTTTATAAAACGAGCATCATTAAAATGTATACTTTGTTTCATGTCGATAACGAAATCATTGCTACGAGACTGAGTAAATAAATGCCTTGTTTTACTTTTACTTTCTGTGAGCAATCTTGTCTATACTGATACATAATACTGAGTTGTATAGTTATTAAATACTGTTTTTTATTGTGCGCGGAGGTCAAAATTTTTAGATTAATTCAAACTTCAATTAAATTTTCAAAATTTAAATTCCGCCGATTTTCCGTGTCTGCAAAGGATCCCTGCTGCAACATGCAAAATATGGGATTAAATTGTCGGTATCTCGTTCATTTAAAATAAGGGTTAATTTTGTTTTTTCACAAAGAGAATCCGAGGCCAACGGCCGTACCGTGCTGAAAACACCGGTTCTCGTTAGATCACCGAAGTGAAGCAGCATCGGGCGCGGTTAGTACTTGGTGGGTGACCACCTCGGAACGCCGCGTGCTGTTGGCCATCTCGGGTGCGGTATCCCCGTGGTTTGCGCGCTAGATTTGCACGCTGCCACAAATGCCGCCGTGTTCATGCGGAGTACGATCACGTTAAACATGTGGGTCCGTAAGTCCTTCCGAGAGGTTGGTGGTAGGGGAAGGAGGGTACGGTCCCTGTGGATGCCTCCCCCACTGGGTTCCGGTCTAAATTAGGTGGCACTTCCCGGCCGTCCATACAGTTACCTTACACCTTTCTGGTAGGTCGGACGGTCTGGGTCTCAACAACAACAAAGAGAATCCGAAAGGAATATAAAATCAATGGTTGGTCGAAAAGTAAAGTGGAATAGGAAAAATTATCTGTAAACAGAGAATTTAGCTAGGATAGTTTCAAACCCATAGAATTACTAACTTCACATTAAAATTCTATTTTTTTATACGACCTCCAAACATAAAACTCTGATGTGGACAGCACATGACTTTCCCTACAGACTCAAATTCAGTTTCTCTAATATAATTCATTGAATTAAGTTTAATCGCACAAAATAGCCCCGATAGTTATTTGAAATTACTCTGAATTGGCAGTTTTATAATCCAGTTTGTGCTTTTATTTGGAGACTGGACATATATTTTCAAAGGCGACGTGTCAAAACTGCTAAAGAACTAAAATATCTCGAACGGTTAGTCCTAGAGTTATGGACTAACCGTCCTAGTCTTATACTTTTCGTCGTCAAAAAGTGCGTATAGAGCAAGCATTCAATTGATACGTTTGAGCATATGCAGTCTTTTAATTTTAGATTTTGACTATTTTTGTTGGCCATTTCGAAAAAAAGTAAATTTATTTTTTTTCGAATCATACCAAAACCTAATCAGCGCAAGAGTAACCCACCAGTGACTTATTTACAAAATTTATGAAGTTTAATCCATTTTTTTTAGAGTGCACATTTGCAAGCATGTTACTGAAAGTTTCAGGGGAATCAGCTGTCCTTAATGGGGAGTAAGGTTCCTGATAGTTATTTTTGTATTTTTTTTATAAATATTATAATAACGCTTCGGTAGACTATAATTAGCTGAATGTTTTAGAAATGAAGCTGAAATTTTCATGAACGCCTGTAATTGCAGCTTTCCTGATAGTTTGCTGAAATTATCGACGAAGTAGCTGAAAAAAATGAGCAAAGGTTATAGAATGTTTTACAGTGTGGATACATATTGCTTAGGAAGACATACAGAGGTCACGCTAAAGCTAGTGTTTTAGAGTTCGAGTGCTCAAAACGTGTAGATTCATTAAAAAACTCGAGTTGCGATTTTCGACGCGATTCCAATACTTTTCCCCATACATTACCATGTATTCTAGGAAAAGTAAAAATGTCAATTAGTAAAACTTGCGTCGCGCCTTGTTATGGTGATGCCCCAAGAATGTGCTTATGCGGTAACACAGCCTTATTAGATATATTGCAGGAAAAGTAAAAAACAGTAATGTATAAGAAAAGTATTTGAATTGTGCTGAAAATCGCAACACGAGTTTCCGACGAATCTGCACTTTTCGAACACTCTGGAACCAGAAAAACTATTTTTAATGTGACGTATGTATGTGTAATATATGTATTCACTCTAGCTAAAAAACTATTTGGCCAAATTTATCAAAATTTGGTTAAGTTAATTGTGGGTAACCCTGGTACTGATTAGATTTTGGCACGATTCGGAAAAAAAAAATTGCCCTTTATTGCTAAATGGCCCACCAAAATAGTATGTATACGCTCTTGACTAAATTTTGCAAAATTTGGTATATAAATCGCTTGTGGTTTACCCTGGTCTTTATTAAATTCTGGTACGATTTCGAAAAATAAACCTGGCTTTTTTACGAAATGATTCCCCAAAATCGTCAAAATCTGACATAAAAAATCACGTGTGCTCAAATGTATCGATTAAATTTTTTTAATATGTAACTTTTGACGATAAAAAGAATAACACTGACCTCATAACTCTAGGACCAGATGTTGAGATACTTTAGATTCGTCACATTTGTGCCATGTCCTCTTTGAAAATATGTCCAATCCCCAAATGAAAACGAAACGTGAATTAATACTTTAAATTTCGTTATTTTGTGCAATTAAACCCAAATGAATGAAATAGAAAATTAGTCTGTATTGTAAGGCATGTGCTGACTACATCAGAATTTTTAAATTGTGTATGGACAATTCATCAATATAGGCTATATTATTCTGCTTGACGCAGTGAGTCCTTGGATGATACACTTACATTTGTCGGTGAAAAACTTCTAGCGGAGATTACAATCACTCTTATTTGTATAGAGATTTTGCCTCCTGTTTTCTATACCGTACACTTTTACGAATGTTCAAAAGGAATATAAAATAATCTGATGTGGGCAGCACCTGACTTTCTCTGCAGACATAAATTCGTTTTCTCTTTCTTTCACAATTCCTTAAATTGAATTCAAGTGCACAAAATAACATGGATAATTATTTTAAAATATACTTGATCTTGCAATTTTAATTCAATTTACTTTTTCATTTGGAAATGACGTATTTTCAAAGGCGACATATTAAAAATTAGAGAAACTAAAATCTCGGGAATGGTTAGTCTTAGTTATGGGGTTGGTCTTACTCTTCTCGCAGTAAAAATTACGTATAAAACAGTCATTTTTATTTAAACATTTGAGCACATGTGGTCTTTTCTTTTTAGATGTTAGATTATTTTTGAGGATCATTTCACAAGAGGCAGGTTCTTTTTTTATAACAAAACTTAATCAGTACCAGGGTCACCCTAAGTGACTGATCAACTGAATTTTGTAAAATTTGATTAATTGGTTCTTTAGCTAGAGTGAATACATACAATTTTTGCTGATCATTTGGCAGACAAAGGTAGGTTATTTTTCTTCGAATCGTACCAAAATCTAATTTGCACCAGAGTCACCCCTCAAGTGACTTATCTACCAAATTTTATGAAATTCGGACCATTAGTTTTTTAGCTAGTGTATATATACATTGCAAAAACACACGCACAGACGTCACGATAAAATTAGTTTTTCGGATTTGAGTGCTCGAAGCGTGTAGATCCGTCGAAAACTCTGAGTTGCGATTTTCGACACGATTCCAATACTTCCTTATATATTACCATGTATTGTAGGGAAAGTAATAACGGTTGGTCGTAGAAGTTAAATGAAATATGAAAAATAATCGGCAAACGGAGCATTTAGCATTGACAATTTCGTACAAATGCGAAATTTAATTTTTAATACGGTCCCCAATAAACAAACAAGTCGATTAGTAAAATTTGCGCCGAGCTGAATTAGGGCGATAGAAATTTACCTATACCTTTTAATGAAATATTAGCTGAGGCATTACAATTTATTTGTGATAAATAAAATTTGGAAAAACATAACATAGAAATTGCCTGTTAAGAATCAAATCGAACTCTTTGTAATTTCTGAAAATACAATTTCTGTTTTCCTGTTTTAAACAGGTTTGTACTCTCATTTTTACTTTCATAGGAAGGTAACTAACCACACTTTTAATACGATATCTAGCACTGTCGCGTTCCTATTTAGTACTTTTAACTCTATACGTTTTCTCGTCTGTTCGCAATGCAGGGGGAAAAATTCGCAGGATATATATATGAATAAGGGGATTAGTACCTATATTACATATAACAGGATTTTGCGCGAGATTTTGAAATATTTGGGTTCTGTTACAGGCTTAACTACTATCGTGGATATTTCTGCTTGATGTATTACAGATATATAATTACTCTTAACTATTTACCTTATGCGTAAAACAGGGAAAAACTAGTATAGTACCTGTTTTATGTATAACTGGCTTTTTCTCATGCACAGCATTGAGTAATTCTTATTTTTCATATGCTATTCATACACCATCCTTTAATAGGGGATGAGTTACCAGTATTTGACTATATTACAAGTAATATAGTCAAATACCTATATTACATATAACAGGATTTTGCGCAAGATTTTGAAATATTTGGGTTCTGCTACAGGCTTAACTACTATCGTGGATATTTCTGCTTGATGTATTACAGATATATAATTACTCTTAACCATTTACCTTATGCGTAAAACAGGGAAAAACTAGTATAGTACCTGTTTTATGTATAACTGGCTTTTTCTCATGCACATCATTGAGTAATTCTTATTTTTCATATGCTATTCATACACCATCCTTTAATAGGGGATGAGTTACCAGTATTTGACTATATTACAAGTAATTAAAATTGTTATATATTATATATATATATACACACACAGGGTGTATATAAACTGATGGTCAGAACTGTATGGGGTTATATAGAACTCGCCAAAACAACTTTCATAATACAATGTGGGGTCGGACAGCAATCGGCGAGCCACGAGAGAGCACTTTCTCTGGAGCGGATTAAACGTCGCGTCAAAATGGAGAACACAGTAAATCCGCATGCTACACGTTGCAGATGCCACCAGCAAAGGTTCTCCGTGAATGTGTGGGCAAGGATTATCCACGACCAATTAATTGGCCCGTATCAGTTATCAGACTGCCTAGACGGACAGAAGTACCTCACCTTCCTCCAACAGGTGGTGCCAGATTTATTACGTGTTGTACCAGCAAATCGAGTGATTATGTGGTTCCAGAACGACGGAGCGCCAGCACATTACACCAGAATTGAGCGGAACTTCCTGGATATTACCTATCCGAACAGATGGATTGGTCGTGGTGATTATTCAGTCTCGTGGCCACCCAGATCTCCTGATCTGTCGTGCCTGGATTTTTTCCTCTGGGGACAGCTAAAAGGCGCCGTTTTACGAGACGCCCATCGAGTCACCAGAGGACCTTGTCACCCGAATTAGCGTCACAGCTGCAGACGTTCATGAATTAGACATTTCGTGATGCAGACGTTCGTTTCTGTCATTAACCAATCACAGAAAAGTTGGAAGTCTTCTCGACCAATAAATTTTTTGTTTATACTGGCAATGTTAAATTTTGTATTAATATTTAATAAACTAAGCCTTAAATTAAAATTGTAATTCCGTCGTGCGCATTTACGGGTTCATATAAGTCTATGTAAAATTTCAAAACTCTTTCGTCTTTTCGCAATGTAAGGCCAAAAATTCGCAGGAATGTTTTGACAATTCTAACAAAAGCGACAGGGATTATTAAAAATGTAATTTTTCGAGATATGGAATTGTCTAATACCAAATCCTAACCATCGTCGTGTACCACATTTATCGCCAAGAATGACAGGGGAGAGTTTTCCTTAGCATCCAGCGATATTGATTTGCAGTAGATGCTTATGTTACGTACTTGCTAATGTACGTTTTTCATTATGTTGAAATGTGTATGAATGAAGAATATTAATTATTTATGACTACTTTAATACTTTTAATAAATTATTTTTCTACTTATATTTAATTTTCGTCTTGCAGATTCGACCTCAAGGTGGATATTATGAGGACCGCTATAAAGAGATTTTTCCTGACACAGTAAATGTTCCTCTGGCTACCACTAACCACTTAGACAGAAGACACACCGTGTCTGATTCTTTAACGAATCGAGATATTATTTCTGAAGACGGACGATCACTGACCGGAGCAATTTCTGGGAACAGTCCGAACCCTTGTTTCGACTCCGAGAGAATTTCTCGAAATCCTTTATTGCTTTTAGTGTGCTCATTGCAAAGCTTAAATATGCAACCTTCAGAAAGTGAGGTATAATGTGCGTGCAAATTTTTTGAAATTGTATGACTCTGAAACTGTAAAATATCAAATTTGACTTTTTAGATTAAAGATATGGCTGATTATTCTGTTAGTGTTAAAAGTTGTCTTTTAGTTTCACTTGCGATTCTTGCGTCGTTTTGAAGCTGTGAATTTTTAACATTTGAAAATTTATGTTTTAAACCTTCTTGATCTGCTTGCTTATTGTAAAGTAGAAAATTTTATATCGCAGAAATAGTGTGAGAATAAAGAAACTAAACATTTTTAAACTGCGATTTTCCCCAAATTTCAAATGAGGAACATCTGCAGTTGAGGATTCAAAAGTGTCCAGAACAACATAAGGATCAAACAGAGTTAAGAACAAGTAAGTTAATCATAAGTGGAACTATTACAGTTAAGAACAATAGAGGATCAAACTTCATTTGTTTGAACACCTTTAATTTGAATTTTTGGCTAATTCGAACTAATATTTTGATTACTGGTAAAGGATTCAACGATTGACGGGTACTTCATTTAGTCGAAGCAATAAATAATGTATGCGGTTGCGAGATGTCAGATAAAATATAACCTAATCCAAAAAACATTTATTTCCAAATCAATTTATAGAGTAATTTTTAATTGCTGATTTGATTCATAAATCTAATTGGACCAAGTTTCCCTCTTAAACTTAATTTGCTCCATGCGTTCTTGGAGTGCAGATAAAGCATGGTTTTAACAGGAACAGTGTCAAGAATTATGCCAAGGTGGTACATACCAGTCTTGTAAACCGAAGCGCCAAAAATGAGAGATCAATATCTACTTTCACTTCATAGGTGCATTTAGGGTGGTCAGGAAGGTGCCAAAGCAACCCCCTCTCATGGGGAATTATTACTTTGAAGCTTTTCCTTAGACTAATTTGGTTACAATCGGAAATTTTCTTGGAGCAATCACGGTTTAAACAAGATCTTTATGGAATGGGAATCTTTACAATTTAAAGATATAAATTAATACTAAAAATATTTTTACGAAGTCTGATAGGAAAATTTGCCAACTGCCAAAGACTTGCAATTTTTGTGATGTAGATAGGAAAACGGAGGTGAATGTGACTCATTGGGAAAATGCTTAAAACTGTTGAAGGCTACAACTGCAAGTAGTAATTTAACGAAATAAAATTTTCCATCAGCTTTTATTTTATTTGATTGAAATATTACATACAGTTGTATGCATTCTACAGTAACGTTAAACATTTTCTTAAAGTATGGTTTCCAGTCATCTGTTTAAAGGTAATCAAATTTGTTTTAATCGTGTAAATTAATATTTAACTATATTTCTCAAGGATATACCAGTACTTTGGAGGTACTTCGATACTCCTATCTTCCTCCTCCAAATACGGTCATAAATGAGTATTATTGCTTGTATGTTGATGGCAATTTCAATAAATATACAGTAGAGTATAGATTATCTGAGCTAATGTAAAGAGAACATTTCGGATAGGATCAAACTCTGTTAATACGGAAAAAGCTTCGTTGCACTGTACAATTTTGCTTTAACTTTGCAACAACCCTCTTACCACTAACAAAATATGTACTGTAAAAAAAAAGAATATGTAAGATAAATATGTAATGTGTATTTGTCTAATACTATATAAGGTACATACTCGGCCGTACTTAATCCCGCTGTTCGATGTATCCAGTCGCAATTGCATTTAAGCCCTCCGTATACAATATTCAAGAGCCTTCTGTACATTCATCACAGTCTTTATTCTTGCTTTTCATGTGCTAAATTCATTAAGTAGTTCCATCTGTTGCAAATCCTCAATCACCCAATCCTGAATGTATACTACTGTGATAGATTTTGAAACTGGAAGATTTTCCCTTTATTTGCTCCTATAAGCGGAAGATTATCTTCATGTTCTTCTTCGATTTCATTAAAAATGTTTTCCAGGACTTTACGAGAGTTGACGTTTTAACTTCGTCCCCCCCCCCCAAAAAAAAAAAAGTGATGATTCAGTGAAAAAAAGCCAACTCGGATAACATGGTACCTTAGATAATTAGGGCTCTGATAATAATCGGGGCTTACTGTGTTTCAAAATAGTGATTCTTAATTAAGCGATGGTCTGCTAAAATTTTAATATGTATATAATATAATTTTATTTAGTAACTTGCTTAATAAAATGAAAGGTATAAAGATAATTGAAAAGTTAGAATCCAATTTAATATTTTAAATTGTGTATTAAAGAAATATTGATAAACTTATGTGGATATACGAGTAGAGGAGTTTAAAACTAGCATGCTTGGAGTTCCGTTCGAAGCTCTGTTCACGCATATTCCTGAGCCCTTTTGGATAATTTGGTTACAAAATAATGAACATTTGCCATCTTAAAAAAAAAAAAAAGTCTGATGTAGGTAGCAGGTGACTTCCCAACATAATGCCATGACTTGAATTCAATGCAATAAATTTACTTCTTTTACAGAGAAGAAATGATGTATAAGATCTACGGCACAATGTTTTTAACGTAGAATTGTATACTTGCACTTATCCGGATAACATGCAAAAAAATCTATTGCAAAGTACTTAAGATTAACTTCTATTTCGCGCAACTCTTAACTTGACAATTATCAATATTGATAGAATCCTCAAACAAGCAATATAGACCGTATATTAAAATATTTTAATAATACAGCAATTTGGCGACATTTTGAAATATATATATTCCTCAAATTGTTATATAAAAAATCAAATTGGCGATATTTCGCCAAATTTATTGCTAAGCGTTAGACTGAGACAAGGGCTTTTCTTATATATAAATAAATAACTTGGCAAATTTTTGGGCGTCAAAATATAAAATTATTCTCGTGAATGGAACGAACTAGATCCACGAAAATTTTAGTTTTGTTGTATAATATTGCATATGAAAGTAAACATATTTCACAATAGTTAATATTTTGACTTTATGCAATTATTTTTGATAAATTTATTTGAAAATTTGCAATATTTCGAGAACGGTTCATATTGGCGTTTTAAGCTTGCTTATATCAACAGTTTTCTAGTGAAACTGCATAACCAATGATCATGTAATTTTGTTGAAAGTTATGATCTTTTCAAAATTTAATTCGAAGATTTGGAGTGTCTTCAGAACATTTGATTGCGTTTAAAAGCAATAGAGTTCCAGCTTTCATTGATTGTAATATTTGCACTAAATTATGTACGAAACGCTCCTTCCGTTTGTGAAATATCGTATTACGGACAGGCACTAACATATATGCACACACATAGAACGCTCGATTCAAGTTCAGGGATGCTTGAAACGTGCTCTTCGACATCGAAACCTCAATTTTTGGCCCCGTCACAGTACTTTCCCTTTACTTTCCCTATATGCATAGTATAATGTATAACAGTTATAAAGGTAATCTTTTGGAGACATTAAGAGAAATGCATCCAATTTGTGGTTCCAAATTTCAAACGACAGGTGCGGATGTGTTTAGTTTTAGAGTATCTTATATTCATCTAAAGAAAACTGAATTATCTGAATTTCTATCCTTAATAATTCCGACACGATTCAGTGCAATTTGCATTTCCGACACGATTTAGTTTCCAGACTTATGGAAGACATTTTCTGCTGCGTGGGTATCGTAGCAGAATGATAATTACATGATGGTCGTACTAGAGGTCTGAAAAGCTGTGATTTTGAACCTTTCCTGGCCTGGTTGGGCAATACCAGACCTTGAAGACTTTCAAATAACTTTCGTTCATAGCTCAAATATGCTTTGGATAGACCTGGTCAAGTTTTATACATGAAGGAAGGTGTGTCCAGAATTTTTTAATAGAGTTTTTAAACCTTTCCTCCTCACCATAGAATGGTAATTTACTGTAGTTTGCCCTAAATTATTTATAATATTTTAAAATATGAACATCGTTCAGAGTATTTCTTTTTTAATAACAGGCTGGCCCGAAACTTTGAGAAATACAGCCCGACGCAAAACAGACTGGAGTTTGTGCAGACTTTTAACTCGAACATTTTCGTTGTCGCACTTGACGTCTAATACGTCTTTCTCAAAGAAATTGCAATGCATGGGAAACTGGAGTACAAAACGGACCTATTTTTGGAAAATCGAATTATCTCAAATGCAAACAGCAGTAAAAATAAGAAATTTATGGAGACTACTTCATATGGTGGGTACGCTTCATTTTTGACGAAACTAATTAGCATTTTAATTCTTTTTTGCATAGATACTTCGTACAGACATACGAATTTTCGAAAAACGGGAAGTGATCTCCAGAACCGGAAAATAAAATCCTTAGTGACACTCTAACGTCTGGAATTTGCCGAATTTATATCGGCAATCCAAGCTCAGGCTAGTCAATGTTAAGAGATAATGTTTCAAGGAAATTTTCTGAACAGAGAGGGAGAAATCTTTAGTGAAATCTCTAACTCTTCCGGAATGTAATGCTGAAATATCCGGATTCTAAGCTCTATTTATAGCCATCAATCTATCTATAGCCATTTTAAGCTCTATAACATCAATCATTATGTAAGCTTTATCCATAGCCAGTTCTAAGAAATAAATGTTTTAAGGAATTTTTCTTTAACCGAAAGTGAAAAATATATACAATCTACAATCAAATACATATATTATAGATATAAATATATGTTATATATTATAAATATAATTATATTTATATAATATATAACTAATCTAAAAAAAATAAATTCTAAACATTTAAGGAACATAAATTATTCACTGTTTCCGTTTATTAAATATTAAATCATGAAACCTCTATTCAGGATTTATTTATAATACGCATTTATAAAAATTAATCTTTAAATCAATTGGCATCTGAGATTGATTACTTTATTACTAGTTTTCAGTTATGTATTTCTTGCCAAGATGTATATTAACAGACTCATTCAATAGTATTAAGCACATTCAGAGGAATAAAATATTGCAAAAGGAATTAGTAATAAATTGTCAAAATAACATTGACAATTAAAATATTGCGTTTCTAGTATTTATCGCACAAGTTCTGTGAGTAGAACTAGTGGCTGGGACCAGGGGTTATCGAGATATTAATAAACGAACATCTCATAGAAATAGCATTGACGATAAAAATATAGTCTGCATAATTTATTTGAAGAGAAATGTCATATCGCTTAGCAACGGAATTAAATCCAATGTGTTTATATTGTAGACTATTTTTATCGAATTTTTTTCAGATTTAGATAATAAACATTTATTTTATATACATTTCTTTATCAAAACAATGTTTATAAAATAAATGTTTATCAGACTAATATATCGCAAGAAATGCTCACGTTAGCGTCTTATGAATGACAGCATTCGCTTTTAAATAAGAATATCTATATAAATAAAATTGAAAATCTGTCTGTAGGTTTGTCTCATCATCACGGGCGAACGGCTGAACGAATTTAATGAAATTTTGTGGGTAGCCTTGAAATAGCTCCACTTTAAATTTAGTCCATATTTCGAGTTTTTAAGATCGGGGGTTGTTGAGATATTAATGAAAAACGAAATCTTTCGCAGTTCTCTCGAAGTCCTTGGTTCCTCCAAACCAAAAAGGTTGGAAATAGAATTTAAGTCACTTTCACGTTTTAAACAAGCCATCTCTTGAGTTTGGTTAGAGTATATTGTGCTAATCAGTCACTTTTGAAAATCGCAGGTTTGAAACATGAATTTAAATGGAAATTTTATCTTTGTTTATTTTTTAGAAGCTCTTAACAATGAAAAGTATTAAGAAATCAAAATAGTTATTTAATTATCAACATTTCATGAGGAAGATTCTTTCTTATATCATGTTACTCAGCAACGCAATTAAATCAGATGTGTTTGTAAATTTTTATTTTCTCGATTTGAATAATAATAGTAAATGGATATAAAGATATATCTTACTAGAGGGCTCTGCCTCCTGCTCGCTACGCATTGCCAACCCTCTTCTGGAGACTTTGCCTCCTACTCGCAGAACTCTCTTCATACCTATCTCTCCTAAAGATTCTACTTAAAAATTTTTTTTTTATCCCTACCGATTTTCCGCAGAAGGTAAAAGCAGGGATTTCTCGTAGCCCAGGGAATCCAAAAAGTGAATTCTTTGATCCTGAGCTGACTTCGCGACCTATTTCATGCCAGACTTAAGTTTAAATCGATAAACTGTTTATTTCATCGTGCTACCCTATTTATTACTTTCCTTATATACATAGTATAATGTATAAGGAAAGTATTGTGACAGTGTCGAAAATTCGATTTCGAGTTTTCGACGGAAAAGCACGTTTCAAGTATCCCTGATCACGAATCGAACATTTTTGGGGTGTGTGTGTGTGTGTGTCAGTCAGTGAGTCTGTGGAGACGATATCTCACGAACGAATGAAGCGATTCGAATGAAATTTTTGTATGATATTTTTGTATTTGATATTTTTGTATTTGAACGCCGATAGTCATTTATCTGCTATAAGGAAAACTTATTTCTCCGTCCATAACGCTTGGCGAGTTTTTAGCGACGAATTTGGCGGAATGTCGCCAACTTGGCGATTTTTTTTAAATGTTTCCAAATTAATGAAAATCTCGTCAAATTGATAAAAAGGACGCTAAATCAATGAAAATGACGACTAATTGACGAAAATTCAATATCTTGGAAAGAATATAAGTATCTAATATAAGAATAACCTATTTTTTTATTGTCAGAGTAGTAAATCCATTGCAATATATAAGGAAGGTCATATGCTGCCCACATCAGATTTTTCCTCTATAAATGTATCAAATTTCATATTTTTGTATGTTATTGTTTTTACGGCACGAGACAGAAATCGCCAGACGTGCCGATACGAAAAAAAATTTTCACTTCAGAAGTGAATAAAAAGTTAAATATCTCAACTACGTCAAAATTAAATCGAGATCAATCATGCTTAAAGCATTGATTATGAAACACTTCCCAACTTCAATGCAATTTTATTTAAACATCTCTAAAATGCAATACATTCCTCGGTAATATTTCAAAACTTATCACAATACTACATTAATTTATTATATTTGAAAACTTAAACCTTCATAGAAAAAAATGAACTTCATTCAAATAACGGCATTGAAATATAAATTGCCTGGTTTAAACATCTCTAAAATGTGATACATTCTTCGGTAATAATTTTAGAATTATCATAATACTACGATAATTTATTATATTTGAAAACTTCATCGAAAACAACTGAAATTCATTCAAATGACGTCATAGAAAAAATAACACGCCTGGCTCTCTATAAAAGCAGCATATCATTCATAAATAATTTCACATTCATGTCATTCATCAGAATACTATAATAATTTATTTTATTTAAAAATTAAGACCATGGAGCTACACGTAATTAAACTCTATGCGTAAAACTTCATCGAAAAAAAATCGTCCTTCTCTTATGAATCAAATATTCATTGATTTTACTATCAGCTATGCAGACTCCATGAACTAAATGATTTTGTGTTAAAGAAATACAGCAATTATAATACAACTCATTCTACATATTTTGCTGTTTACATTTTACATAGGTGAAAAATAGATTTCGTTGTACACTGAGCCCTATGGGACCTAATTTTTCAAACATTTTTAAAGCGGATTTAAAATTCACAAATTGCTTCGAAAATTTTAGGTAATATTCAAATTGTTCCATAAAATATATATAAAAAAAAAATTCAGCGAAATATGTTCAGTAGTATTTTAAATAAAAATTAAAATAATAATGACACCTCTTATATGAAGCGATCACGTGACCATGATATGAAAAGATCACGTGACCCACTTCAAAATGATATATGGCATCCATCTTGTCTCAACATCGTGATTTTTAAAGTTCTTTTTAATTCATATTGAGTGTTGTATCCCTCCTAAAACCACTTTATTTTTGCTTAAATTCTGTACTACATACTGAAACAACGCTATTACAATATTTGAGTTTAAATGCTCATCCACATTTGATTATTTCTACAACGAAGCCTATTTTTCACCTATGTAAAATGCAAACAGCAAAATATATAGAATGAGTTGTATTATAATTGCTGTATTTCTTTAACACAAAATTATTTAGTTCATGGAGTCTGCATAGCTGATATGAATGAAATATTCATTGATTTTACAAAGATAAGGACGATTTTTTTCGATGAAGTTTTACGCATAGAGTTTAATTACTTGTAGCTCCATGATCTTAATTTTTAAATAAAATAAATTATTATAGTATTGTGATGAATGACATGGATGGGAAATTATTTATGAATGAAATGCTGCTTTTATAGAGAGAGCCAGGCGTATTATTTTTTCTATGACGTCATTTGAATGAATTTCAGTTGTTTTCGATGAAGTTTACAAATATAATAAATTATTGTAGTATTATGATGATTTTAAAAATATTACCGAGGAATGTAACGCATTTTAGGAATGTATCGCATGTTTACTTTTGAAATAAAATAAATGATTATAGTATTGTGATAAATGAAAGGAATGGAAAAATGTTTATGAATGAAATGCTGCTTTTATAGAGAGGCGATTTATATTTCAATGACATCAATTGAATAAAGTTCATTCTGTTTTCGATGAAGTTTTCAAATATAATAAATTATCGTAGTATTATGATAATTCTAAAATTATTACCGAGGAATGTATCGCATTTTAGATATGTTTAAACCAGGCAATTTATATTTCAATGCCGTCATTTGAATAAAGTTCATTTTCTTCGATGAAGGTTTAGGTTTTCATATATAATAAATTAATGTAGTATTGTGATAAGTTTTAAAATATTACCAAAAAATGTATTGCATTTTAGATATGTTTAAATAAAATTGTATTGAAGTTGGAAAGTGCTTCATAATCAATTCTTTAAGCATGATTGATCTTTCATGTTTAACACTTTACATCAAAGTTGAAAAGTGTTTATGACTTTGTTCATTCTGTCTGTCTGTCTGTCTCTCTGTCCGTTAGCACGATAACTGCCGTAAAAATGACTTAATCAAAATGAGATTTTACTATGTTGTTCAGACGGTCTGTAGGACCTATGGGAATATAAATGAATAATATCACCCAATTAGTGTTGGATTGAACCCGGGTTGAATAAATGAAATACATTGAGCCCTATGGGACCTAATTTTTCAAACATTTTTTAAGCGGATTTAAAATTTACAAATTGCCTCGAAAATTTTAGGTAATATTCAAATTGTTCCATAAAATACATAAAAAAAAAATTCAGCAAAATATGTTCAGTAGTTTTTTAAATAAAAATTAAAATAATAATGACACCTCTTATATGAAGCGATCACGTGACCATGATATGAAAAGATCACGTGACCCACTTCAAAATGATATATGGCATCCATCTTGTCTCAAAATCGTGATTTTTAAAGTTCTTTTTAATTCATATTGAGTGTTGTATCCGTCCTAAAACCACTTTATTTTTGCCTAAATTCTGTGCATCTACATACTGAAATAACGCAATGACAATATATTTGATTTGAAATGCTCATCCAAATCTGATTATTTTTACAACGAAGCCGATTTTTCACCTATGTAAAATGTAAACAGCAAAATATATAGAATGAGTTGTATTATAATTGCTGTATTTCTTTAACACAAAATCTTTTAGTTCATGGAGTCTGCATAGCTGATATGAATGAAATATTAATTGATTTTACAAGGAGAAGGGCGATTTTTTTCGATGAAGTTTTACGCATAGAGTTTAATTACTTGTAGCTCCTGGGTCTTAATTTTTAAATAAAATAAATTATAGTATTGTGATGAATGACATGAATGGGAAATTATTTATGAATGAAATGCTGCTTTTATAGAGAGAGCCAGGCGTGTTATTTTTTCTATGACGTCATTTGAATGAATTTTAGTTGTTTCCGATGAAGTTTTCAAATATAATAAATTATCGTAGTATTATGATAATTCTAAAATTATTACCGAGGAATGTATCTCATTTTAGAGATGTTTAAACCAGGCAATTTATATTTCAATGCCGTCATTTGAATGAAGTTCATTTTTTTCGATGAAGGTTTAAGTTTTCAAATATAATAAATTAACGTAGTATTGTGATAAGTTTTAAAATATTACCGAGGAATGCATTGCATTTTATACATGCTTAAATAAAATTGCATTGAAGTTGGAATGTGTTTCATAATCAATGCTTTAAGCATGATTGATCTCTCTTGTTAAATATAGAGAGTTAAATGAACGGTTTGATTTTTTAAAATTATATTAATTACAGACTGCATACATCGCTTTCATTTATTTTGGAAAAGAATTTTCAAACTTTATTATTGGCAAAACATAATATATAAGTTATTTAACCGATTGTTAAAACATAATGGAGTACAATGGGTATACGTCTTTTAATACAATTTTAATGTTTTCATTTAGTATAGACAAACGGGATCAGGGTGCTTTAGCCTTCAGATCTACGAATTTGGCGGGATTTCGCTGACTTTGCAACTTTTCTTAAACGTTTGCCAAATTGACGGAAATGTCGACAAATTGATAAAAGCGACGCTAAATCAATGAAATTAATTTTGTTTTGTTTGAAGAGAGTACTGAAATGATGTTTTGGTAGCATTTGTCTGTCAGTCCAACCGTCCTACTTTGTAACTCATTTAGCAAATTTTTAAAACTTCGCCAAATTGATAAAAAGGTTTGTAAATCCATAAAAATATCTTGAAATTGATAAAATTTAGCTAAATTAATGAAATTAATTGTACTTTGTTAGGGGATAGTATTGTGATGATGTTTCGTCAATTTGTCGCCAAGTGGGACTGTCAGTTCCACAGTCCCACTTGGCGATTTTTTAAAATGTCGCTAAATTGACGAAATGTCGCTAATTGATAAAATGACGCTAAATTTATCAAAATAACACCGAATCGATGAAAATTCTATATTTTGCATAATTAAATAAGATTTTCTAGATAATCTCTGTTGTTTTGTGAGAATTAAAAAATATGTTTTCTAAATTTGTTTACAAACTGGACCAGGATGCTTTATTCTTCAGATTTGCCTGTGAAGATAATTTTGTATATCGAGTCAAGAGATTCTTATACATTTTTTAGAAGAATTAAATTAAATATTTTAGTAGAATATTTTGAATAACAAAGTCATTTATTTTCTTTATATTATATTTTCTTTTAAGTTTCTTTATATTATATTTTCCGTGCGAAGAACGGGTGTACTGCTAGTACATAATAAATTTTATTGAAATTGCATTTTTGACTATATTATATCAGAGGGGATTTCGGGTTGAAAGATTGCTGGAATAAGTAATATTTTCAATTTTGTACGTCAACTTTTATTTCGGCAAAGATTTTTCAAACTCATATATTGTATTATGAGTATATCTTTTTTTTATGGTAAAAGACTTGAAATAAATGCAATTTATTTTCTCCGCTATTGTATTTAGAGTTAGTTTCGCTTGTTAGTAATCCTTTTATTCATTCATAACAAAGACAATTTTCTGCAAGGAAGACACTCCCATTGCAGATAGCAGTATACATGGACTTGTTTCTCGCTCATCAGCATGGAATAATCTTTAACTGCAATGACAGCAAGAAAACACTATCTGCCGCAATTATGCAAACTTCAGGGATACAATTTACTGTTTTTTCTTTAAAAACATAGAGAAAAAATGTCTGATGTGGGCAGCACATGACTTATATAATGCAATGAATTTACTTCTTTAACTGTGAAAAAGTGATGAAAAGATTCACGGCACAGTGCTTGTAACGTTAAATTGTGCATTTGGCGCGGTAAATTATACATCCGGATGACAACATCTAAAAATATTTGGTACCCAATTAACTTATATTTTACGCAGCTCTAAATTAACAATTATCAATATTGATAGCATCCTTAATAAGCAATATAGTCTATATATTTAAATATTTTACTAATAAATTCATCAATTAGGCGTCATTTTTGCAATTTTGACGATAATTTCGTCAATGTGGGGCCAAATAGGCGATATTTACAAGAGCATTTCGTATATAATAAAAGGTATGCCCATCATATGACGGAATTAAAAATTTGCAAAATATTGCATTCTATTTGCTCGCTTTTTATCAATGGCGACATTTTTATTATTTTGGCAACAGTTTCGTCAGTTTTGCAACATTAAAAACGTCGTCAAGTTGGCGATACACCGCCAAAATTCGTCACCAGAATTTTGCCAAGCGTTACAGACTGAGTCTTATGGAAGAGTTTTATAGTCTTTCCAAAATATTTAATTTTCATCAATTTGTTAACATTTTCATTGATTTAGCGTCATTCTTATCAATTTGATGACATTTTATCAAATTGACGATATTTTCATCAATTTGGCGACATTTTAAAACTCGCCAAATTGGCGATATTCCGTCAAATTCGTCAAATTGACGATATTCCGTCAAATTCGTTACTAAAATTTCGTCAAGCATTATGGTCGAAGAAATAGGCTACTCTTATAGCAGATAAACGACTAATGGCGTCCAAGTATAAAAATCTTACCGAAAGTACCTTCTCTTATAGTAGATTCTTATTCTTTCCGAGATATTGGATTTCCAACAATTAATCTTCATTTTCATTAATTTAGCGTCATTTTTATCAATTTGGTGACATTTTTATAAATTTGGCGATATTTTCGTCAATTTGGCGATATTTTCGTCAATTTGGCAGCATTTAAAACCTCGTCGAGTTGGCAATATTCTGCCAAATTCTCCGCCAAAATTTCGCCAAGCATTGTTTATGTAGAAATGGGCTAGTCTTATGGTAGATAAACGACTAATGGCGTCAAATTACAAAGCTATTACCCAAAGTGTCTTCTTTCTTGAATGGAACAAGCTAGATCTATGAGAATGATGATTATAAATTTATCGCATATTATTATATATGAAAAGTGAACAGATTTACAAATTTCAAATAGTTAATATTTTTTTTTAATTTTATGTGATTTTTTGATAAATTTATTTAAAAAAATGCTAATATCTCGAAAACGGTGCATGCTAGCGTTCGAAAATTTGTGTCAATCGTTTTTTAATGAAACATTACACAAAGAATGACTATTTACGTAATTTTATTGAATGTTTTAATTTTTTGATGATTTTTTTAAAAATTTCATTTCAAAATTTAGGAGGGTTCTGAACACTCGATTGCTTGTGAAAACAATAAGCTTCCAGTATTTACTGATTGTGATTTTTGTACCAAATTTTGTTCGGATCGCTTGATTCGTTCGTGAGATATCGTCTCCACAGACTCACTGACACACGCACATACTTTCTTCACATACACGCACACACATACACATAGACAGACATCACCTCAAAAACGTCTGATTCGTATTTAGGGATGTTTGAAACGTGCTCTCCCGTCGAAAACTCGAATTCGAATTTTCGACTTCTCATAGTACTTTCCTTATACATTATATTATGTATATAAGGAAAGTAATAGGTTAATAATTCGTACAAACGCTATATATATTAAAGTTTTGGCAAAATGCATATACGTAGATGATCTATCTGAAATCAGAAGAAAGAAATATATAAATAAACTCTAAATAAAGCAAATTTAACATTAAGTTTTCATATTAATAAGGCAAATTTCACAACAGAAAATTTTTTATCACAATGTTTGCATGATAATTTTGAGTTTTTTATTTCCCTATTCATAATATAATGTATAGGGAAAATATTGCGATGGGGTCGAAAATTCGAATTCGATTTTCGATGCACGTTTCAAGCATCCTTTTACACGAATCGGACGTTTTTGAGGGGATGTCTGTGTCCATGAGTCAGTAGAAGCGATATTTCATAAACGAATGGAGTGTTATAAATGGAATTTTGTACAAATAATACAATCGGCTGATACTAGAAGCCTATTGATTTTAAATGCAATCGAATGTTTGGAAGACCCCTAAACTTTCGAATAGCAGTTTGGAAAAGTCATTGAAAAATCAGAACCATTAATAAAGTTAAATAAATTATCATTTCTTATGTAATTTTTCATTAGAAAACGAATGGCACAAACTTTAGAAATCCAGCACAAACCGTTCTTAAGATATTGCACTATTTCTAAAAAAATATTACATAAAATTAAAAAATCTGATGTGAACAGTACATGACGTTCCCTACAGACTCAAATTCATTTTCTTATTTTTTTATTTCATGATGCATTTAATTGAGTTTAATTGCAGAAAATAACATAGATACTTTTCTGATATTGTATCCAATTTGCATGTTTAATGCATCTTCGTTTCATTTAACAACTTAATGCGTTTTAAAATGTCTTCAGCTATTTAAAATTTTAGAAAACAAAAATATCTCGAGAACGGTTCATCCTAGAGTCGTGGTGGTGGTGGTGGTGGTGTGTGTGTGTGTGGGTGGTTGGTGGTTGGGGGGGGGGGGGGTCAGTTTTATTCGTTCTGTTGTCAAAGATTACACGAAGAACAAGCATATAATTAAACTATTTTGGCAATTTTAATAATTTATTTTAGATTTTCAAGATCTTTGCTGGTCATTTCGCCAAAAAAAAAAAGGTCAGTTATGTTTTTCTAATTTGTCGGTTTATATGCTAAAATCTAATCAGCACCAGAATAATCCTCAACGGACTTAACTACTAACTTTTTGCTGGCGATTTCGCATAAAAAGAGCGATCATTTTTTTTCTAAATCACACCAAAATATAATCATCACCATGATAAACCATAAGTGACTTATCTACCAAATTTTGTGAAATTCAGCCAATTAGTTTCTCAGTTGGAGTGAATACATATGATTTTTGGGGGCCAGTTCGTGCGCGCAAAAAAAAAAAGTGTGTGTGTGTGGGGGGGGGGGGGGGGGCAGGTTCTTTTTTTCATTTTCGTAATCAGCACTAGGGCAACCCACACGTGACTTATCTATTAATTATAAAATTTGGTCAATTCGTTTTTGAGTTACAATGGATACATACATTCATTGCACATTCACGGACACACACACATATATTACCTCAAAAGCATTCGAATCGCGTTCAGGGGTGCTTGAAATGTGCTTTTTTGTCGAAAACTCGAATTCGAATTTTTGACCTCGTCATACTTTCCTTGTACATTATTATGTATGTAGGGCAAGTAATAACAAATTTACCGCAAATTAAAAAAAATAATATATATTAATTCTTATTTTCTTATATTATAACTATTGTATGGAGAACGTAAGTATTATTTCCCCGAAAATTTTTTAATTATATAGCATTAAGCACACTTTAAGACCTCCGGAAGTCATTTCGAGCACTTTTGGAAATATGCCTGGTGGGAGATTTGAACACGATAACCACAAAATTAATGCACTTATCGGTATAAAATGCCATGCTTAGATATGTTATGTGAAAAACTAGAACTAAATATAATTCGTAGTAATTGGTATGATTATAACTCGAATTTGAAGTGCTTCATGGTATTATTTCTTATGGAGAAACAGAATTTCCGGAACAATGATTGTAGTCTATAAGAGAAATAATAATTTAAACTACGGTGTGAATGTAACTGGTAGTTAAATGGTATATAAGCCATAGTAAATTACCAGCATATCCAATGAAGAAGCTGTTCATTAGTATGTGAATCCTATTTATTCATTAATGTACAGGGTCTTTATAATTAAAGTTCCACATTGAAATGGCTATAAAAGGAAAACTACTGGATAGAATGTTATCAAACTTGGTAATAGTTTACAGGAGGTCATGGGATTTTATTTTCCGCAAAAAAAAAAAAAAAAAGTTCAAAAACTCACCGTCAGCGGGGAATGGCGCTGTATGCAACATCGTTGAACGAAATAAGACATGAAAACATCGGTTTAAAAAGTTTTTAATCGTTTCTAAAACGTGTTATAAATCATGTTCAATATGGCTTCCACCATTTTCTGAAAGCAAGTTAAATCGCATTACTGCGTTCTCAAGAGTAGCTCTTAGCATATCAGAAGGAATGTTACGGACTTGTTGTTGTTGAGACCCAGACCGTCCGACCTACCAGAAAGGTGTAAGGTAACCGTTTGAACGGCCGGGAAGTGGACATGTCGGTGTATCAAATTTTTCAATTCCGTCAAGTATGTTTATGTTATCACCATAAACAGTGGCTTTGAGGTAACCCCATAGCCAGAGGTCACAGGGGTTGAGGTTTGGTGACCGGGTGGCCAAGAAATGGGGAAGTGCTGGCTTACAATCCGGTCATCCGTGAAATGTTGCTTAAGTAACTGTTTGACACATGTACCATTGTGAGGTGGAACCCCGTCCTGCATAAAAATCATGGTATCTAAGCCAATGTTTATGGTGATAACATAAACAATTTGGTGGAATTGAAAAATGTGATACACCGACATGTCCGTAACATTCCTCCTGATATGCTAAGAGCTACTGTTGAGAACGCAGTAATGTGATTTAACTTGCTTTCAGAAAATAGTGGAAGCCACATTGAACATGATTTGTAACACGTTTTAGAAACGATTAAAAACTTTTTAAACCGATGTCTTCATGTCTTATTTCGTTTAACAATATTGCATACAGCGCCATTCCCCGCTGACGGTGAGTTTTGAACTCTTTTTTTTTTTTTTTTTTTTTTTTTTTTTTTTTTTTTTTGCGGAAAATAAAATCCCATGACCTCCTGTAAATTATTACCAAGTTTGATAACATTCTGTCCAGTAGTTTTCCTTTTACGGCCATTTCAAAGTGGAACTTTAATTATAAAGACCTCGTACAATGATTTTATTCTTTGTTTTACCAGAAAAAGATCATTGAATTGTATTTGAGTAAGTAAAAATACAATTAACGAGGGAAAATAGCTCTAAAAATAACTATAAAATAACTATATCAAAACCGCGTTGAATAGATAAAGTGCACAAAATTTGCGGCTGATTCGATTTTGTATTACAATTCACCCTCCTACTGCAAAGAATGGGGAAAAAGGATAATTCATTTTGCTCTTTTGTTATACCCCCCACTCCCGAAAAGGGTGTAATTCGATTTTACCACCCCTCCAACACAATAATAATTAAAAATCATACTGATCAATGTCTGCCTCACGAATTTCAAATTTGTGAGATTTAAATAGCATATGTTTTAAATTTGGGCCATTATTTTGACCTACAGGTAGGGGGGGGGGGTGAGACGGAGAGACCCAACCTGAGTGAATGGGATTTCTATTCTTCACGGAGCCTTAAAATAGAATAGGAACTTGTCTTTTTAAAATCTTCAGAAATTCTAAACTACACATGATAGTAAGTATTTAAAATAAAACACGAAAACTCAATCATGTATAAAGCATTGATTATATAACACTTTCCAACTGAAATGCAATTTTATTTAAACATCACTAAAATGCGACACATTCAGCACTGATATATTTTAAATTATCACAGTACTACAATAATTTATTATATTTGAAAACTTAAAACTTCATCGAAAATATGAACTTTATACAAATGGCATCATAGAAATATAAATCGTCTGGCTCTCTATATAAAAGCAGTGAATATTTCATTCATACTCCTTTATTACAGACTCCAGAGTTGAATAATTTTGCTTGAAAAAACTCAGCAATGCTTATACAACTCCTCTTACAATCACTTGAATACATTCTGCATCCATTAAAATTAGGCTTCGTTGTAAAGATAATCAAAGTTTAATGATGATTTAAACTAAAAAATATTGTAATTGCGTTGGCACAAAATATAGATGCACAGAAAATACGCAAAAATAAAGCGGTTTTAGGACGGATGCAGCACTGAATGTAAATGTAAAAGAACTTTAAAAATCGCGATTTGTACTCTAGGAAAAAATATGGATGCCATATTTTATTTTGAAGTGGGTTACGTGATCTCATCATATTATATGGGTGTAATTATTATTTTAATTTTTATTTAAAAAACTACCGAATATATCCTGTTGAAATTTTTTGTAATTTTATGGTATAATTTGAATATTTCCCAAAATTTTTGAAGCAATTTGTGAAATTTAACTTCACTTTAAAAATGTTTGAAAAACTAGGTCCCACAGAGTTCAATGTATATCTTATTTTACACTTTACAACATAGTTGAGAAGTGTTTATGATTTTGTTCATTCTGTCTTTTTGTCCGTCCGTTCGCTCGATAACTATAGTAAAAATGACTTTAGCAAAATGAAATTTTAGTATGTTGTTCAGACGGTCTGTGGGGCATATGGTAATGTAAAGGAATAATATCACCTAATTAGTTTTGGATTGAACCCGGATTGAAGAAATAAAATATATTGAATCCTATGGAACCTAATTTTCCAAACATTTTTTAAGCGAGTTTAAAATTCATAAATTGCTTCGAAAATTTTAGGAAATATTCAAATTATCCCATAAAATATATAAAAAAAATTTCAGCTAAGGTAGTTTGCTGAATATGTTCGGTAGTTTTTTAAATAAAAATTAAAATAATAATTGTATCCATATTATATGAAAAGATCACGTGACCCACTTTAAAATTAAATTATGGCACCCATCTTGTTGTTGTTGAGACCCAGACCGTCCAACCTACCAGAAAGGTGTAAGGTAACTGTTTGGACGGCCGGGAAGTGCCACCCAATTTAGACCGGAACCCAGTGGGGGAGGCATCCACAGGGATCGTACCCTCCTTCCCCTACCACCAACCTCTCGGAAGGACTTACGGACCCACATGCTTAACGTGATCGTACTCCGCATGAACACGGCGGGAGTTGTGGCAGCGTGCAAATCCAGCGCGCAAACCACCGGGCTACCGCGCCCGAAATGAGCCAACAGCTCGCGGTGTTCCCAGGTGGTCACCCACCCAAGTACTAACCGCGCCCGATGCTGTTTGACTTTGATCTCCGGTGTTTTCAGCACGGTAGGGCCGTTGGCACTCAAAATCGTGATTTTTAAAGTTCTTTTAATTTATATTTAGTGTTGCATCCGTCCTAAAACCGCTTCATTTATTTTTTTTCAGTGCATCTATGTACTGCGCCAACGAATTACAATATTTTGGATTTTAATGGTCATCAAACTTTGATCATTTCTGCAACGAAGATTGGGGACGTATGGAGAATGTAAACACATGAAGCTGTAAGATGAGTTGTATAAGAATTGCTGAATTTTTTTAACGCAAAATGATTTAGCTCTGGAGTCTGCAATATACCTGATATGAATGAAACATTCATTGATTTACATAGAGAAGCAAACAATTCCATATTATTGCTTTTTTGCAAAATATTATTGCAAAATGTAATTACTATACCATCCTCTTAACAAAATGTAATTACTATATGATCCCCCTTAACGAAACGTAATTATTATATGATCTCTCTTAACAGAACGCAATACCTGCATGAATCCCCTTAACAAAATATAATTTTTACAGCACCCTCTAACAAAACTTAATTATAATACGATTCCCTTTAATTAAAAGTAATTTCTATATGATCCCTTTTAATTAAACGCAATTACTATATCATTTCTTAAATTATGCGTAATACTATAAGATCCCTCTTTACAAAACGTAATTTCTGTACGACCCTTGAGTAAAATGTGATTATTATACGACCCTTTTAACAAATATAATCACTATACGACCCCCTTTTAACAAAATGTAATCACATTACGACCTTTTTCAACAAAATGTAGTTACTATACGACCCGGAAGACAATGAAATTGCTATACGATCCCAATTAACATTTCTATTTTAATAAAATATTACAAAAAATATTGTTTTCCCGAAACTTTTCGAATTCAAGATTTTGGTAGGAAAGTATGTTTTAAGATTCCCTGAATACGTGTCGAACATGAGTTATTCGAAATTAAAGATTTTCATAGTATCAGTTCCTACACAGCAGTACTGATGATTTTTAAAAGTTGTATACTCAATTCTTGAAAATAACTGTGTGCAGTGTTTCTTTCAGGGTTTTTTGGCCGGGGGGGGGGGGGTTCTATTTGCCCTATATAAATATATATCTATATAAATGCTGTCACATAAATAGAAACCAGGTTATTATAAAATGTATCCGGGGTTTGTCTGAAAGAAACACTGATTGTGTGTATTACGTTATGAAATTAAATGGTATTAAATTGCTATGTATTAACTCAAGTCAGTCGAATTTAAAAAGTACACGAGTGTGACTGACCTGCTGGCCTTGGAAAAAAAAAGAAGAAGAAAAAAAAATAATATTTTTCAGCTGTTGGATCGAGCATTGTGTGAATTTAATTGATGAAGTTAGCTCATATAGCTTCCAAAACTGGCTGTTTTCCTTCAATATTTGTATTATTTTTCTTAACTATGCTGTCTCCTTTTATTCACTGCTATTTTTAAAGTAGTTTGATCGAATTTTATTTAAATTTAATTGATAAAGTTAGCTCATATAGCTTTCGAAACCAGTTGCTTTGTTGTTATATTCTTCTTAATTTCGCAGCTTTTTATTCATTGGTGTTTTAAAAGTAATTTGATCAAAAGTTATTTGAATTTAATTGATGAAATAGTTCATGTAGTTTTTCGAAACCGGTTGTTTGCAGTTTCTTTATTTTCATTATTTTCCCAATTTGTTTAGCCTTGTTCCGGTATTTTTCACAGATATTTAAAAAAATGTTCTTTTGATGATGCTATTTCATTTAGCTTTTAAAACAGCTTTTTTTCTTCATTATTTGTTATATACTACATGACTTAATAATTTCACTCACAAGTATTTTTAACACTTTACAACAAAGTTGAAAAGTGTTTATGACTTTGTTCATTCTGTCTGTCTGTCTGTCTGTCAGCACGATAACTGCCGTAAAAATGACTTAATCAAAATGAAATTTTAGTATGCTGTTCAGACGGTCTGTAGGACCTATGGCAATATAAATGAATAATATCACCCAATTAGTTTTGGATTGAACCCGGGTTGAAAAAATGAAATACATTGAGCCCTATGGGACCTAATTTTTCAAATATTTTTTAAGCGGATTTAAAATTCACAAATTGCTTCGAAAATTTTAGGTAATATTTAAATTGTTCCATAAAATATATAAAAAAAAAAATTCAGCGAAATATATTCAATAGTTTTTTAGATAAAATTTAAAATAATAATAACACTTCTTATATGAAGCGATCACGTGACCATGATAGGAAAAGATCACGTGACCCACTTCAAAATGATATATGGCATCCATCTTGTCTCAAAATCGTGATTTTTAAAGATCTTTTTAATTCATATTGAGTGTTGTATCCGTCCTAAAACCACTTTATTTTTGTTTAAATTCCGTGCATCTACATACTGAAACAACGCAATTACAATATATTTGAGTTTAAATGCTCATCCAAATTTGATTATTTCTACAACGAAGCGTATTTTTCACCTATGTAAAATGTAAACAGCAAAATATGTAGAATGAGTTGTATTAGAATTGCTGTATTTCTTTAACACAAAATCATTTAGTTCATGGAGTTAGCATGGCTGATATGAATGAAATATTCACTGATTTTACAAAGAGAAGGACGGTTTTTTCCGATGAAGTTTTAAGCATCGAGTTTAATTACTTGTAGCTCCATGGTTTTAATTTTTAAATAAAATAAATTATTATAGTGTTGTGATAAATGACATGAATGGGAAATTATTTATGAATGAAATGTTGATTTTATAGAGAGAGCCAGGCGTGTTATTTTTTCTATGACGTCATTTGAATGAATTTCAGTTGTTCTCGATGAAGTTTTCAAATATGATAAATGATCGTAGTATTATGATAATTCTAAAATTATTACCGAGGAATGTATCACATTTTAGAGATGTTTAAACCAGGCAGTTTATATTTCAATGCCGTCCTTTGAATGAAGTTCATTTTTTTCGGTGAAGTTTAAGTTTTCAAATATAATAAATTAATGTAGTATTGTGATAAGTTTTAAAATATTACAGAGGAATGTATTGCATTTTAGACATGTTTAAATAAAATTGCATTGAAGTTGGAAAGTGTTTCATAATCAATGCTTTAAGCATGATTGATCTTTCTTGTTTAGAATAATTTTGTGCTTCTCTTTAAAATTAATAAATTACTTAATGATTTGGCTTATGTTGTTTCAGAAACCGGTTGTTTTTACTTTCCCTGCAATACATGGTAATGTATAGGGAAAGTATTGAAATCTTGCCGAAAATCGCAACTCAAGTTTTCGATGGATCTACGTGTTTTGGGACCTCTAGAATACGAAAATTCAATTTTTAGCTTGACGTCTATGTGTGTGTCTGTGAATCTGCGTGTCTGTCTGTGCAATGTATGTATTCACTCTAACTCAAAAACTAATGGATCGAATTTCATAAAATTTAGCAGGTAAATTACTTGGATATGACCCTGGTGCTGATTAGTTTTTGGTACGATTCGGAAGAAACGAACCCGCCTTTTTTGCGAAATGGCCCGCAAAATCTCATGTATCCACTCTAGCTGAAATACTAATTGACAAAATTTCCCAAAATTTGTTAGACTTGTGGCATACTCTGGTTCTGATTAGATTTTGGTATGATTCGGAACAGAACAACCTGCCTTCTTTTGCGAAATGGCCAGCAAAAATCGCCAAAATATAAAAAAAACAAGAAAGATCAATTATGCATAAAGCATTGATTATGAAACACTTTCCAACTTCAATGCAATTTTATACAAACATCTCTCAAATGCGATACATTCCTCGGTAATATTTTAAAAATTATCACAATACTACATTAATTTATTATATTTGAAAACTTTATTGAAGAAAATGAACTTCATTCAAATGACGTCATCGAAATATAAATCGCCTCTATATAAAAGCAGCATTTCATTCATAATCAGTTTTCCAATCGTTTCATTCATCCCAATATTATAATAATTTTTTTTATTAACACTTTACAACAAAGTTGAAAAGTGTTTATGACTTTGTTCATTCTGTCTGTCTGTCTGTCTTTCTGTCTGTCTGTCTGTCCGTTAGCACGATAACTGCCGTAAAAATGACTTAATCAAAATGAAATTTTAGTATGTTGTTCAGACGGTCTGTAGGACCTATGGGAATATAAATGAATAATATCACACAATTAGTTTTGGATTGAACCCGGGTTGAAAAAATGAAATACATTGAGCTCTATGGGACCTAATTTTTCTAACATTTTTTAAGCGGATTTAAAATTCACAAATTGCTTCGAAAATTTTAGGTAATAGTCAAATTGTTCCATAAAATATATAAAAAAAAATTCAGCTAAATATATTCAGTAGTTTTTTAAATAAAAATTAAAATAATAATTACACATCTTATATGAAACGATCACGTGACCATGATATGAAACGATCACATGACCCACTTCAAAATGATATATGGCATCCATCTTGTTTCAAATTCGTGATTTTTTAAAGTTCTTTTTAATTCATATTGAGTGTTGTATCCATCCTAAAACTACTTTATTTCTGCTTAAATTCTGTGCATCTACATAGTAAAACAACACAATGACAATATATTTGAGTTTAAATTCTCATTCAAATTTGATTATTTCTATAACTAAGCCTATTTTTCACCAATGTAAAATGTAAACAGCAAAATATGTAGAATGAGTTGTATTAGAATTACTGTATTTCTTTAACACAAAATAATTCAGTCCATGGAGTCTGCATGGCTGATATGAATGAAATATTAATTGATTTTATAAACAGAAGGACGATTTTTTTCGATGAAGTTTTAAGCATAAAGTTTATGAATTGTAGCTCCATGGTCTTAATTTTTAAATAAAATAAATTATTATAGTATTGTGATGACTGAAATGGAGGAAGTTATGAATGAAATCCTGCTTTTATAGAGAGCTCCAGGCGTGTTATTTTTTCTATGACGTCATTTGAATTAATTTCAGTTGTTTTCGATGAAGTTTTTAAATAAAATAAATTATTATAGTATTGTGATGAATGAAATGGAGAAAGTTATGAATGAAATCCTGCTTTTATAGAGAGATCCAGGCGTGTTATTTTTTCTATGACGTCATTTGAATTAATTTCAGTTGTTTTCGATGAAGTTTTCAAATATAATAAATTATCGTAGTATTATGATAGATTTAAAAATATTACCGTGGAATGTATTGCATTTTAGAGATATTTAAACCACGCAATTTATATTTCAATGCCGTCATTTGAATGAAGTTCATTTTTTTCAATGAAGGTTTAAGTTTTCAAATATAATAAATCAATGTAGTATTGTGATAAGTTTAAAAATATTACCGAGGAATGTATTGCATTTTCGACTTTTTTAAATAAAATTGCATTGAAGTTGGAAAGTGTTTCATAATCAATGCTTTAAGCATGATTGATCTTTCTTGTTTAAAAATTTAAAAAATTGTCATCTACCATATTTATTTTAAAATGTGAAACCTTTCTCATATATAAAATAAATAAACTCTTGGAACGATATTTATTATAAAATATGTCTCTTTTTAACACTTTACAACAAAGTTGAAAAGTGTTTATAACTTTGTTCATTCTGTCTGTCTGTCTGTTTGTCCGTTAGCACGATAACTGCCGTAAAAATGACTTAATCAAAATGAAATTTTAGTATGTTGTTCAGACGGTCTGTAGGACCTATGGGAATATAAATGAATAATATCACCCAATTAGTTTTGGATTGAAACCGGGTTGAAAAAATGAAATACATTTACCCCTATGGGACCTAATTTTTCAAACATTTTTTAAGCGGATTTAAAATTCACAAATTGCTTCGAAAATTTTAGGTAGTATTTAAATTGTTCCATAAAATATATAAAAAAAAAATCAGCGAAATATATTCAGCAGTTTTTTAAATAAAAATTAAAATAATAATGACACCTCTTATATGAAACGATCACGTGACCATGATATGTAAAGATCACATGACCAACTTCAAAATGATATATGGCATCCATCTTGTTTCAAAATCGTGATTTTTTAAGTTCTTTATAATTCATATTGAGTGTTGTATCCGTCCTAAAACTACTTTATTTTTGCTTAAATTCTGTGCATCTACATACTGAAACAACGCAAATACAATATATTTGAGTTTAAATGATTATCCAAATTTGATTATTTCTACAACGAAGCGTATTTTTCACTTATGTAAAATGTAAACAGCAAAATATATAGAATGAGTTGTATTAGAATTGCTGTATTTCTTCAACACAAAATAATTTAGCCATGGAGCATGGCTGATATGAATGAAATATACATTGATTTTATAAAGAGAAGGACGATTTTTTTCGATGAAGTTTTAAGCATAGAGTTTAATTACTTGTAGCTCCATGGTCTTAATTTTTAAATAAAATAAATTATTATAGTATTGTGATGAATGAAATGAATGGGGGAAAGTTATGAATGAAATGCTGTTTTTATAAAGAGATCCAGGCGTGTTATTTTTTCTATGACGTCATTTGAATTAATTTCAGTTATTTTCGATGAAGTTTTCAAATATAATAAATTATCGTAGTATTATGATAGTTTTAAAAATATTACCGTGGAATGTATCGGATTTTAGAGATATTTAAACCAGGCAATTTATATTTCAATGCCGTCATTTGAATAAAGTTCATTTTTTTCAATGAAGGTTTAAGTTTTCAAATATAATAAATTAATGTAGTATTGTGATAAGTTTTAAAATATTACCGAGGAATGTATTGCATTTTAGACTTTTTTAAATAAAATTGCATTGAAGTTAGAAAGTATTTCATAATCAAGCATGATTGATCTTTCTTGTTTCTTTCTGGAGGATATAACGAAAGTCAGAATTTAATTGAATTTGTTTTTCTCCCTATATTAAATGCTTTTTATTTTAAAAACTACTTAACATATTTTACTGAATTTTTTTTATATATTTTATGGGATAATTTGAATATTTCTTAAAATTTTCGAAGCAATTTGTGAATTTTAAATTCGCTTAAAAAATGTTTGAAACGTTAGGTCCTATAGGATTCAATGTATTCCATTTTTTCAATCCGGGTGCAATAAAAAACTAATTGAGTGATATTATTCATTTATATTCCCATAGGTCCCACAGACCATCTGAAAATCATACAAAAATTTCATTTTGATAAAGCCATTTTTACGGCAGTTATCGTGCTAACGGACAGACAGACAGACAGACAGAATGAACAAAGTCATAAACACTTTCAACTATGTTGTAAAGTGTTAAAAAAGACTACCTTTGTTCAAATGTATCAATTAAATGCTTGTTTTATACGTAATTTTTGACGAGGAAAAGAATAAGAACAACTCTATTACTCTAGAACCAATGTTCTTGAGATATTTGAGTTTTTTCGCATTTTTACTATGACGCCATTGGAAAAATGTTCAATTACTAAATAAAAACATAAATTGAACTAAAAATGCAAATTTAGTGCTATTTTGTGCAATTAAACTCAATTTAATGAATTATTAAAGAAATAAAGAAAACATGAATTTGAGTCTGCAAGGAAAGTCATGTACTGCCCACATCAGATTTTTTTTGTGTGCCAGGTATTCATTCAACAACTGTAGAATATTTAAATTAATTAACTTCGAACACTATAATTATTTTATTTAAAGGTGTGCTGTTTTCATTGCTTATAAAATTCTTTTCGCTCTCCGTAGCTAGAAAGAAGTTCAAAATCGTAACTATCGCAGCCATGGAGATATAAATCTTGGCGAGATTTGAAGCAACCCTACCTAGTTCATTTTCATGCCAAGGTTTGCAGCACATTTTCCCATAGCCAGCCAAACATGTTATTTAAACATTCGCGCCGCTAGTCCCTCGACTGCTGTTGTGAAGAGAAACTGCACTCTTGAGATCTGGGATGAGCGCTCCAAGAACCTTTACCGTGTTCACGAACCCTTTCCAAGGCGCCCACGCTTTCGCCCCTGCAAATCCAAGCACAACTAGCGCCAAGGCAAAAACTAACTCGATCCGTCGCCAAACCAACGATTGATCGGCAACCCTCGCATAACTTGTGATGTCATTTGTGACGTTGAGCTTTCGGCTTTCTTCGGGAATTTTCGGTGACCATATATGGGCAAGAGATTCCGAACACCCAGCTCGTCAGTTTAAACTTAATATTTTAAATTTTAGATTGATTTTATCACGCACAACATTTGCATTTTGCTTTAAATGACTCTCCGTGAAGGTTTTTCTTGCATTTGATCTCCATAAGTAACATTAAAGAATAAATCCGAAGTGTCTGTTAAATAGAAATAAATATTCGGGTATGTTCGTGTTGAATGAAAACCAGGTACATCGTATTGGTTACGTCATTCGACGTCATAAGTTAGCGTACGCATTTACACAGATCAGCGCTGTGATTGGTTGATCGCCAAAGCCACTCTCCAAATATGGGAAGTCGTCTCAAGAGACATTCATTCATGAGTTGCGGAGTACAAGACGTTTTTCTGTAGCAGTTGATGTAGTTCAGCTGATGATGTAGCTGAAGAGTAAATTATCACTGTTTGTGTTGTGAAAATTTCGAAAGTGATGATAAAGTTATAAATTGTAAAGTCTCAGATTATTGTGATTGGAAAGAGGAACCAAATATTTTAATGCCTTGTGGATATATTATTTTAATGTTTAATTCCAATTCAAGTTTTCTTATCCGAAACTTCATACGAGTGGAGTGTTTGGCAACTATTATATTGGTGCGATTCTGTGGATTTTTAGCATGATTATGGACGGCATAGAAACACTATCACAAATAAGTTCCCTTGATTTGTCTTCCGCTTATATTTGTGACTTTATTCGAAACGCCCTGTCCGGCGACACCACGACCGGCGACTCCCGGCTGACCGGGGCCGTCGACGACGACCCCTCGTCCCTCCTGTCTCTCTTCTTCAACGAGTCCGACCCCAAAACAGGTAGGTCACTCCACAGCAGACGATATTCAGTTTGGGTTTCGTTTTCCCCCACTCCCGAAAGAGCGCTGATATCCTTCTCCCTACTATATTGTATCATAAAATACTTCTCTAGGGTTTTAATCGTGTGACTAGTAGAAAGGAATATTATGAAATAAATATAAATACTTTTATAAAATTAGACATTCGCCCCGACAATTTTCGTTCAACAATAGTTTGGTAGATTCTCAATTTTTTATTTATTTGATAATTAGTTTTTCATTTGAACACATCCACTAGTTCATCTTACAGAACTTATGTGATGAATACTAGAAACTCAATACTTTAATTGTCAATCTTATTTTGACAATTTATTACTAGTTCTTTTCGTAATGTTTTACCCCTCTGAATTTGTTTAATATTATTGAATGTGTCAGTTAAATAAAATACACTTCAGCTAGAAAAATGCTTAAATTTTAATTTAGATTTAATTAAATTTTAATTAGTCTTCATTATTTACTTATGTATCAAATTGAAAACTAGTAATAAAGTAATCAATCTGCCAGATGTCAATAGATTTAAAGATTGCTTTTTATAAATGAGTATTCTAAATAAATCCTGGATACAGGCTTTATGATTTAATGTTTAATAAACGGACATATAACGAATAAGTTTTGATTCGTAAATGTTTAGAATTTATTTCTTTCAGTTTAGTAATATAAATATAATTATATTTTTCATATAATTATATCTCTATATATAACTATATAATATGTATATGATTGTAGATATAGTACCTTTTAAAAAGGGATCTATTTACATTTGCTGCAATTCAACTCAGCTCGTAGTATTTAAAGACGTTATTGAGGATAATAGACTTTGAAATAACTCTATGGCATGATTTTCAGCTGTTTATTTTCGTTTCATTTTGTTAACAAATAATCACTTATAAATTTTTAAAGTGTTCTAAAATTGCACTGAAATTACATGGCTGCTCTCGTGTTTGTTAAGGAAGGGAGAAAAACTCATCATAAATTCCCATACTTCATAATCCTAGAAGCAATTTTGCTGCGACATTCTTAATAATTAAATGTGTACAATGTAAATGTTTATTTAATAATGTAATTTTGTGCATAAAACCCAGATAGTTCACGTTATTTTTTAAAAAGATGTATTCTTTATTCGATAAAATATTTTTTGTATTTTTTATTACATGATAGCGTTTTTGAGGAGCGGTGTAATATTTATGAGTGAGATGTTTAATATTTATTTGTAAAATATATGCACATTTATTTCTAATATATGAGATTAATTAACTTCTTATTATAATATAATTAATTGTTATTAAGATGGACTTATGGTAAAATGCTTTTAAATGTTACTTTACAAATAATTATAGTCATATAGTTATCGTCATATTAAACATATTTTAATATTAAAATAAAGTTCAGTGATAATATGAAAGTTTTTTCGCTGACTAAATTGGTTTGAGTTTCATTTAGATATCTATAACAGTATTCATTTCCAGTGTTAGGCAAGTAATATTACAGTGTATTTCAATTCCGATATATTTAAAAGGTGAAATATATTATAAATGACATCCTATGGTTTCAAATTTTATTGTTTCGAAAATTATCAATTTCCTACAGAAACAGTTTTTAATTGTTTGAAGGCAGATATACTTAGTATAATTGTGAATGCAAATTAAATTATCATAGTTCTATAATCATATATTTCCAAAGGTTTTAAATATTTAGCATAACGAAGTTTCATTTGAATACGTATTTTAATTTATAATTATGTATTATATATTAATCACTACTCTCTAGTGTAAGTTGAAATTATTCAGAACACAGACTTTAGCATTTAAAAACACACTTATGTTCAATATGAAATTGTATTGAATTCTATCACCAAGGTCTGACGGAAATTTTACGTTTGAAACAAGTTAAGATAAGTTATACAAAATTAAACCGAAAGAGAAAGTTTAGGATTGATTGCTCTTTTGCGAATGAAAATTATTTTATCATAAAATACCTGAACAAAAATATATTAATTTTCTATTATAACATTTTTGAATTTTGAATACACTTTACAAATATGACTTTAGGGATGATGTGCACAGAGAAATACTCGCTTGTAAGCTGGATCACAGCAGTCAAACTTATTCGCCATGTTGGAGAGACATCGCGAACTTCACCTCGCATCTGACGTATGCTTCGGAAAGACGTAGAGAACACGTCGCTCTGTCAAGCTGTGTTCGAAATTCACCCTTTCCCTGCTACGAATCCATTCCTGGAATCGCAAAGTTATTCGAAAACGTTCTTTTTAGATTAAACACTCGAAAAATCCAGAATTCGAAAGGAATTGGAGTTTACTAAGACTCCAACAAATGCCGAATCCAACGTCTGGATTTGAGAAATGTAGGTTAAAATAGAAAAGAGCTACAGGTTGGCGCCATTTCAATTCTTAGGGGTGAGAGCGTGTTGAGTGGTTGTGTGGAGAATTAGAATGTTCTTCAATTACGATCTATGATTTTAAAAAAAAAGTTTTTTAAAGTTGATATTGAAAAATGGTCGCATATATAAACTAATTATGGGTTTATCTACTTTTGTCGCCCGTAAGAAGTGCTCTAGGAGTCGGTAAAGAAATCAGCTGTTTCTTAAATGTCAGATGTCAGTATCTCAAGCAAGGTGTTCTTTAAAGGGAGATAGTAGTTTTCTAGGGTTAAAATTACATATAGTTTGCTATGATTTTGATTTTGAAAAAACGAACAGGTTTTTCATATTTTTAAAGGGAAATTTTTATATTTCAGTATTTACATGTTGTTGATATGAAAATATTACTGATTTATTAGTACATATCTTGGATTTTTAAACACATGATTTCGAAGATAAGTCATAACTCAAGAAATAAATAATAGAGTTCATTGTCCGCAATTTTTTTTTTTAACTAAGTCGACAGAAACACTTGTTTTCCATTAAAGTGAAGCTATTTAACGCTTCTATGCAATAAAATTAAAACATTTAAAAATATTTCACAAAATGTATTTTAAAAAAATCATAAATGTTAAAATTATTTCATATTTTCTTTTTTAAATCCGGCAAAAATATTTTTGTAGTTTAATTTTTGTTTTCAAAAATGAAACATTTTAGGTTTAATGCATGCATTGATTAGTTGAAATGTATACTAATTTCTAAGAAAATAGGATGACTGTTTTTGTAATCATGCGGACAAAAATTTGGGTAAAAATATATAAAGAAATGTGAAACTTTTGGAATTCAATGTATACAAATTCACTTTTTATCACTATATTCTTGATTTACTTCTGATTTTGACACGGTTTGGAAAAATGAATCCTAAAAATCTAACGTGTTTTTTCAAATTTAATTTGCAAAATTGATTTTTAGAAGGCAACAAATTACTATATCCCATAAAGATTTTAAATGCCGGAATTTCTTGATGTGGTTTATAAATTGAACTGCGTTTATAATTTCTAGTTTCGAAACAATTTTAATTCTTTCATACTAATATACAGAATAAAATATTATATTTCCTCCCAAAATTCAAATTCGATATTTTGACTGTTAAGTACGCTTTTAAAACCCCTGAGCCCATTTCGAACAGTTGTGGGAAAATGTCCATTTGTGTGTGTGCGTGTGTCTGTGAGGTGTGTATACAAGAATGAACGAATTCACGTAGGCCAAGAAATGTTATGTTTGGAGATAGGACTGTCATAACCCAATCCGGGACCTATAGGTAAATGAAAAAATGAAATTCTATGGGTCCTCTATAAAACTTTTATAGTAAAAAAATGTACAATGAGCGCGGAAGATGGGCCCCCATAGCTTTGCGGGCCCCTCTGTATTTGCCTACTTTGCCCGTGATCAAAAACGACTCTGTATGAATACATTGTGTGAAAGCTAGAATTTGATGGAATGTGGTCTTGATAGAATTTGGATCAGGTGTAAATAACAATAGTTAAATGAGAAAGCTAGTTGAATGCGTTATGCATTTAAATGCAATATTATGTAATACATATAAATGTATAACACATTTAATTCGTATAACACATTTAATGATTATTATGTACATTTATGCTCAATTTTTTATTTTGATGTGGGAGGGGCAAGACATGAAAAATTCACAAAGAGGGGAAAATCAAATATAGAAGGGGGGGGGGGGCAATTTCTATGGGTAGCCTTAAATGCATGCCATATTATTTTAACTAATTGCTTTAAGAGAATATTTTAATAGTATAGGTTATAAAAGCCTTAATATAAACAACAAAATATTGTTTCATTGATACTTTATTTTGTAATACATAAAAATGTATAACACATTTAATAATTATTATGTACATTTACGCTCAATTTTTTATTTTGATGGGGGGGGGGGGGGGAACATGAAAAATGCACAAAGATGGTAAAATCAAATATTGGGGGGGGGGGGCGCAATTTGTATGAGTAGCCTTGAATGCATGCCATATTATTTTAACTAATTGCTTTAAGAGAATATTTTAATAGCATAGGTTATAAAAGCCTTAATATAAACAAAATATTGTTTCATTGATACTTTATTTTGTCTATATAAAGGCATATTGTCTGAAATGTTTGGATATAAATTGATGAATTTGCCAACTGATATTTGATTAATAAGCAAAGCCTCGCTTAAAGGGGGTGTTTTCAAAGCTAAGGTAATGTTCTTGCAGATAACAGCATCCATGGACCAGTATCGCCCTTTTTATGCGTTTTCCAGTATGGAATAACCAATATCTGTAATGGCAAAAATAAAACTTTAAAAAATGTAAAGCAAATAAAAGCACCTGTATAGCAAATCATAAGAAAGAAGAATTAAGAGAAAAGAGTTAAGAAGTTTAAAGCAAATAGAAGCACCTACATAGTAAATCATGTGATAGTCGGTGGATCGTTTTCGCCCTTTCTATGCGCTTTTCAGCATGCAATAACCGATACCTGCAATGAAAAAATAAAACTTTAAAAAGTTTAAAGCAAATAAAAGCACATGTACAGTAAATCATAAGAGAGAAATGAGTTAAAAAGTTTAAAGCAAATAGAAGCATCTGCACAGTCAATCATATGATGAATGGTGATCAGTTTCGTACTTTTTGTGCGCTTTTCAGCATGGAATAAGCGATACCTGTAAGGGCAGAAATTTTTTTTAAAAAGTTTAAAGCAAATAAAAGCACCTGCACAGTAAATCATAAGAAATAAAAGTTAAAATATTTAAAGTAAATAAGAGCATCTGCATAATAATAAAACATACAAGATAAAAGTTGAAAGTTTAAAGTAAATAAAACATCTGTCCAGTAAATCATAACATAAGTTATTTCTAAAATATAGTTTTACAGGATCGGAAGAAAATGCGTATTTTATTAGTATATCAAACTATTTTTGACAGACAAAGTATTCTTTAGGTATTTATAAGTCGGGTTCTGTCTAGACTTAAAGGTATTCGGGTTGGATCGTCCTCGAATTCTACCTTTCAAAATGCTTTTAAGATCAAACAAAAGTTTGGGTCGGGTCTAGCATTTTAAGTTTAAAATTTAGGCTAGTATAGACCTCTACTGTAGGCTTGGCAGGCCAGTGGTCCGAAAGAGGTTTAGAAAGAGCTGGGTCTTTAATAATTTGTTTGCACCCCACCTTAATTTTTTAGACAGAACATCACCATATATAATTATCTAACTTATTTTCGTCTTTCCAGATCTACTAGAAGCTCTTGTAACCAAGAAGGGAGAATCTTTGCACGCTTATAATATTCCGGCCACACAAATAGCTACTGTAAGCTTTCGGGTCAGTCGTGTGGTCTGGATTTTTCACACTTATAATATCGACTATGGTACAGAATCTAACTGAGCGGGATTTTAGATTTATCCCTCCAGGGGCAGAAAAAATGGGGAGTTTCGAAAAGTATTTCCAGACCTTCCAGAATCTCTCCCTGGTAACCTAGAAGGTCTCAGTATCAACTTTGCACCCATATAGTATCGACTATAGGACAGAATTTAGTGTAGCCAGATTGCTCTCACGGACGGAAAAATGGCTTTCTATCGAAAAGTCTTTTGAGACCGCTATGTTTCCTAGTAATTTAGAAGGCTGAATCTTTGAATATTTATAGTATCGACCATCAGATAGAATAATGTAGTCGGATTTTTGACCCCCCCCCCCCCCGAACGGAGATTATTTGTTTTTAAATGTTCTTCCCTTAAGTAGTCCCCCCAGTGCCTTAGAATGCTGAATATTTGCACTTTTATAATATCGATCACTGGACCGAGCCAGACTTCCGATTTTCTTCCAGATCGGATAAAATGGGGGAGGGGGGGGGGAGGTCTAAATTTTCTTAGAACCCTCCGGATGACCTTACCGGAGGTATAGGAGACTGAAACTCGACCACGGGACAGAATCTAATTGGGATAATTTTCAACTTAGATAATTATTGTCTACGCTAAGCCTCATACATTACTAAACAAAGGTAAACTTATTTGAAAAATCTGATGTGGGCAGCACATGACTTTCCCTGCAGACTTATATTCACGTTCTATTTATTTAAATTAAATTTAATTAATTTTTAATTCAATTTTCGTTCTCATTTGAAAACTAGACTTATTTTCGAAAATGGTGTAGGAAAAATACGAAAAACTAAAATATCTCGAGAACGGCTAGTCCTAGTGTAATGGGGTTGGTCTTATTCTTTTCTTCGCTAAAAATTACGTATTAAACAAGCATTTAATGGCTATATTTGAGCATACGTAGTTCTTAAGTTTAGATTTTGATGATTTTTGCGGGCCATTTTGCAAAAAGAGGCAGGTTATTTTTTTTCGAATTATACCAAAATCTAATCAGCACCAGGGTGGCCTACAAGCGACTTATCTACCAACTTTTGTGAAATTCGGTCCATTAGTTTTTCAGTTAGAGTGGATACAAGCTTTTGCGGGCCATTTCGCAAAAAAAGGCGGGTTCTTTTAACCCGAGTCATACCCAAAACTAATCAGCACCAGATTCGTGCACAAGTGACTTACCTACCAAATTTTATGAAATTCGGTCAATTAGTTTTTTAGTTAGAGTGGATACAAAATCTGCACAGACAGACAGACACACAGACAGACAGACATACAGACACACAGACACACACACAGACGTTACGCTAAAAATAGTTTTTTCGTATTCCAGAGGTCTCGAACCGTGTAGATCCGTCGAAAACTCGAGTTGCGATTTTCGACATGATTCCAATACTTTCCCTATACATTACCATGTATTGCAGGGAAAGTAAAAAGTTGCAGCCTAGTTTTTAAGAGTATTAATTTTCTTGTTCTCGGCTCTTTCCTTGGCACTACCCGTTTTCTATAAACTAGCAAATAAATTTATTTAAAAAGAATTGCAGACCGAAATGAAAGACATTGTGCATAAAATGGTCCCCTGAATGGAATCTACCTGTTTGCTGCAATAATCAGTAGTTGGCCTCAAATTCTCGATTGATGAAAATAAATTTCCGCAACACTTTAGTATTGCACACTGCCATTGGACTAAAAGTGTAAAATTTCTCCAAAACATGAAATTATGTGGTAAGCTAGATGATTGTGACAAATAAATAAATAGGAATGTTTTCCTAACTTGTTTTAAACCAAGTATATTACTATAAAATTTTGTTTGAAGAACTTGTGATATATTTCGTGACATCAAAGACAATAATACTGGCGATAAAATGAGAATGTTACTTTTGTAGTTTATTACTTTCCCGGGGTTGAGCTGGAGAAAAGTCCACACAGCGCGAGAAGAGTAAAAGGACTGCAAAAATAGTGATTGTGACTTGTACCACTTTCTTGATAGATATGCTTTTAGCAGCTGTTTAAGCAGACTTTTACTTTAACCGAAGCCTAAGGCATAACCGTGTAGTCGAATTTTTACCATAAATACATCGATGGGATCCCAAGATACCATAAATGACTTTTGTCGGCCTGTCTGTGGGTGGGTGGGTAGGTGCATATCGTTGGTCATTTGGAATCTTGAAAACCACTGAAGTAATTTGGACCAAATTTGGGTGGACAGCGTCATATATCATGTAGATGTGAAAGCTGAAAAGAAAATCCAAAATATGTATATAGTTTAGCTATAAAACTAGATTTTGTCAAAATAATTGGCTCTTCGTAATCTCGGAAACCGTTGAAGCGATTTGGAACAAATTTGGGTGGTATACTGTTGTCTAGATGTGAACGCAGAAAAAAAAAATAAAAAAATGTAATATCAAAAACAGTTGTAATGTCAAATCTTTGTAATATCAAAACAGCTGAATCGATTTGAACAAAACTTGGGTGATATACTCTGTGCACATTATGTAGATCTGAATGCAGAAAAGAATTTAAAAAAAATATATAGTTTGGCTCAGAGATCGAATGTCCATTTGTTTCACGTGGAAAGTCTCGAAATTGCCCAGATCCTTTACTTTTTATTTAAATTAGGGATTTTTCTGAGTGCTACAATGTGAAAACAATAGAGGTTAGAGGTGCAATTTCCAAAATGGATATTTTCTTTGCACGTAGGTACAGTAAAGCACCATTTATACGTTTTTCATTTACGCGTCACTTTCTGTTTATCCCTTGACATCCCTATACGAGTATAATTGATAAGTATAATTGATAAGATATATCGATTATACTACTCTCTCTCTTAACCATTTAACAATTTCA